>JAJMIE010000023.1:0-231847 GCA_030575195.1 Sugiyamaella boreocaroliniensis | reverse complement strand
CCCGCCCCTTAGTCTCGCCCCACCAACCCCCCGTTATCCCACCTTCTCTGTTAACCCCCACCCACCCGTCACATATGCGGGGACGTCAGCAATCTAACTTTTAACCTTACATCGCAAACTGCCGCACCCGCAGCCGCACGGGCGGCGGCCGCCCCCACCTCCCGCTGCCCCCACTGACCGTGAAGGGCCACTCCACCCACCACCCCTTTCTGATGACGTAGTGCGGGGATGCCCTCTACGTGGGGGCATTCTGCTAATATGACTGTTGTTGCACAGGTGCACAATGCACGCGTGCAGCTTCCGTCGCGCCCATGCCTTCGCGCCCCATGCTAGTCACCCGCTTGCCCCGCACCAATATGCCACCCACCCTGCCGCTCGCCCACCAAGGTCCCCTGCTCTGACAAAGCCAAACTGACAGCCAAATTTTGGCCCGCGGTACGTATAATACGACCTGTCCAAACTCGGCTTGGCGCTTGGTCACGCGGCCGTCCGCCCTCAAGGGGGACTCCACCAAAACAGACTCAATAAAGGTTATAGCAAAGAGTCTTACTAGTCTACTACCCGCCGCGCACCATCCATATTACCCACCATAGCCTGTTGGCCTCAGTGCCTCTGTCTCCACTTGTGCAGTCTTGTTCCGTTGGCGGGCTCCCTTTGACCCCCACGCACTCGCCCGTATGCATCGACGAGTCGAGACATGTACCCCGCAGACGCGGGGCAAAACAAAAAATCCGACTACCCGCGATCGAAGCTCGTTGCCACGGTAAGGGCACTCCGTGACCCCCCATTTGTTTCATACACTTTGACTTGTACCCCCATCTTGGCAACAGTCGCGTCTATCTGCGCGTGGGGCATGTGATGGCATTGGCTTCTTGAGTCTTTTTTATCTGTCCTTCATCGTTCTGTTGGCGTCTCGTCTCTATTTTGTTGACGTCTCGGCTGCATGATAATCCCCTTATCACGCTAGTGAAATCTGGCATTTCCGGCCCCTCGCATCGCTCTCGTTAACCGGCCTCTATAACCGCAGTGCCGTTGTGCTGATAGTACGCGGCAGTAGAGTGATTTACCGTTTTTCACGGCGCTCGTTTGAACGCTAATCACTCGTCGGCATGCGTCGGACTTTACTAACCAAGCACGGCTCCCTGCGGGGTAGTGTCCCGGATTCGCCGCTATTAATATTGTAATTAAATCGTATTACCACAAAGTATAGTTTTGCCAGTTCTATAAATTGGTATATATAATTGCCTCTTGACTGTTGGTATTTGCGTTTAATTTTTGTTATTCAATTTTGCTGTCTTTTCGCTCTTTTTCTGCTTTGTTTTCTGTTTGCTTGGCCATTGCTCATTAATCATCTACGCCTCGATCTTAGATGCCTGCATCTAGCGATGCTCTCCTTGACCCCCACACTCTTCGGCTGTGTACAGAAGTAAAACATGGTAGTTCCAGCTCAACACAAAATAAACATAATGCTCCTCTTTTCGCAGTCAAGAGCGGCCGCTGTAATTTTTGCACTTGTTCAATTGCAGAGGTAACGATGATTCCCAACAAATAGAAAGGACACCTAGCTTCATGGATTCAAGTATTGCTCTTTTCAATACTTATAGCCACGAGATGCCATGTTGCTGAAATACAGAATAAATACCTGGAACCGACTCCATGTTATTAATGTTGACTTTGTACTCATTTTCTGCTGGCTCCAATGGGGGCTCTCCACTTAACAAAGAAGCTCTGAGTGCTTCCAATAACGTGGAAACTTTTGAAATGACGCAAAATAAAACGAGCTGGTCGGCTGTTTGGTATTGTTGGATCTCTGCTAACTTAGTCAATCTAGGGACTTGCTACCTCCTAATATTGAGCTTCTTCTAGATGGAATAGCACGTGGATCGGGTTTTGGTGCTCCCGGTTAATTTGGTGACATCCAGCAAATTCGCACTCTACATCTGGTAATGTCACGTATCCACTAAATCACAAATATCAGCACTACCATGGAGCATATATACTAATTTCTACGGTGTATTGTCTATGTCTAATCACTTGGACTCATTCGAGGCTTCATCTAATCAAGCTTGGCAGTTTGGTATACTAACGTAACATAAAAGCTAACTCGACTTCACACAGCAGACTTGTACGGACGTTGCTACTCGCAAAAACGGCATTTTTCCAGTACAAGACAAAACTACAATATTTCGTAGTTCAAGAGCAATTGACGATATAATCTGGGATCACAGGTCTTCTTGAGCCTCTAACTGTCTCTAACTGCCTATATTGAGGGATACAGTGACAGCAATCCATGATTACTATTTCGTTTAACCTATTCACCACTGACTTTACGTTTGTCCTCTGCCCGTGTCACTTATACCATCACACTACTTGCAACTATGCTCTTTACCATATCTATGGTAACTAATAACGGTATTAGTCACAAGAGTCGAACGCGTATTTCGTAGCACAAGCGTCGTTCCGTCTGACTCATTGTTAAACTTCGACCAACTCAAAACGATAAAGTCGCAGAAAGATATGGAAAAGACAGCACTACTAAATAGCAAGATTCTTCGACTATGTTTCTGACTGGTATCGGCCTGTTATGTACCTCTTTTGATGCTAGCTCGCACCATAGTCTTAGCCTAGAATAAGGCTGATAAGAGAGCCAAACGTCGGGCTCGAAGAGGAAACTTCCATTGCCGATCGGCGCGGAAATGGTGCGTCGGTAAAACGGTTTTTAGGCCGGTTATGGGCGGCCAGGCACGGCGCAGCGAAAAATCGTAGATTACCGTCTAAAAAAATCATTGGGTATAAGAACCGCGTCATATCTTGGCATTTTAATTTTTTATCTTCTCACTTCTTGAGTATATCCCAAATCAAGTTGATAAAATGACTGTTACTCAGGCCCCCCTCAGCGCTGACCGCCTTATCATCGAGACCAACACGAACCCCACCAAGTTCGCCAGTGTCGATGAGCTGCCTGCCAACACCAACACCGACTACATTCTCGAGGCCGACTGGACCATGGAGAAGGGCTGGGAGGCTCCGGTGATTCACGCATTCCGTCCTCTGCAGATTGATCCCACTTCGTCGGTTCTTCACTATGCTACGACTTGTTTCGAGGGCATGAAGGCTTACCGCTCCGAGGACGGCTCGACTGTGACTCTTTTCCGTCCTCGCGACAACATCAACCGTCTCAACGACTCTACGTACCGCGCGTGCCTGCCCCAGCTCGATGTCGATGCTGCTCTGGCTCTTCTCGAGAAGTTTGTGCAGCTCGAGTCTCGCTTCATTGCTCCCGGTGGATTCATCTACCTGCGTCCTATGGTTATGGGAACCGACACTGGACTCGGACTCAAGAGCCCCTCGGCCGCCAAGTTCATGATCATGGCTTCGCTGCTGCCTAAGCTTAACACCAAGCCCATGAAGCTGTTCTCATCGTCTCCCGAGTACATCCGTGCCTGGAAGGGCGGATTCGGTTACGCCAAGCTCGGTGCCAACTACGGCCCCACTCTGCTGGCCAACCGTGAGGCCGTTCAGCAGGGATACACCCAGGTGCTGTGGCTGATGGGTGAGTCGGGTGTTGTCACCGAGGCTGGTGGTGCCAACTTCTTTGCTGCCATCAAGAACGAGAAGGGCGTTACTGAGATCCTGACCTGCCCTCTGTCGACTGGTGTCATTCTGCCTGGTGTCACTCGTCGTTCTGTCATTGAGCTTCTTAACGACAAGTTTGGCCCCGAGGGTATCAACGTTGTCGAGAAGGAGTTCACCATTGGTGACATCTCCAAGGCTGCTGCCGAGGGCCGTCTCATCGAGGCCTTTGCTGTAGGAACCGCCTACTTTGTGGCTCCTGTTGGCACTATCCGCACTCCCGAGGGCAATGATATCGAGATTCCTCTGTCTCAGGGCGCTTCCGGTGAGTTTGCTACCTATGCCAAGGATGCTCTCTCTGCCATCATGTGGAGCAAGAAGCAGCACCCTTGGGCCCACGTTGTCACTCGCGAGTAACTTAGAGGTGGCCTGACAAAATAGAACGCGGACACTGCTACAGTGATTCGTGAACCCCTCAATTGGTGGTATATAATTTATCTAATGCAAATGACTTATGAGCATCTCTAGGAGCGGGGCAAGTTAGGAACGAGCATGTAATCAAAGTGTTTGCTCAACTAAGCGCCATTGCGGATTTTCACTCATAGAAGTGTAACCGCATCTTCAGTGTAACCAGGCTCGAAGTGCAACTGGTATCTCGCGGGAGTGTAACAGAGATCTCACAAGAAGAGCAACAGGCAAGTGTAACACACATCTAGCCGTATTTATCAGAAAATGCTATTACAGACAGGTTGTGACCAAGCTGGGGCTGTCTGAGATGCAGAGCGGAAGGGCATTTCATCTTGCATCTTCGGCATTCTCCTCCGAGCAGTTCACCAGGAACCACGTCATTCAGTTCACCAGCATATCTGCCATGTACCAAGTGGTAGCAGCTTGTCCGGAGCCTTCAAGTTCCTTGACAGCTCCCCCGTCCTCTCCTTCTTCCTCCCTATAGTTTAATTCCTCTTCGGCTTGGTGAGCCCGTTGTTGACAAAGTAGTACACGACAGTCGAATCGGAAGTGACCATAGCCATTACAAGCCTTCGGGGCTCTTCATCAAGCTTATACGTCGACTTAACACCCGCAAACACGTCAGCCCACTGGCGAATCGTCCACTTGTTCTCAGTTCGAGCAGGAAGTAGATACTCCGCCGTGATCCCCTCGTCATCGGGATGCAGCTTCTCGGGTGGCGTGCCAACGCATAGTTCTGCTGATCCAGAAGGTGTGTCTATCGTCGTAGACTGAACATTTGTCCACAAGTGCTGGTGCACAAGGTTGTGCATGACCTGGCGGGCAAGATCAGCCGAGGTCATGTTAGGAAGCCAGAAACTTGAATCGATGGTGCGGCGCTAAAAAATTTCGGAACCTGCGAACCCGAACTTTTGTTGTCCAACCAACCAGCACGCTGTCCCTTCCCAAAGCCATGGCAGACGACGTGCGACTTGTGACATGGGACGACAGTCATCGCGCGGCCGAAGTACTGGCCGAGTGTTTTGGAGAGGACTTTGTTGTCCGCTACTTCGCGGTCGGCGACAACATGACTCCCGAGCAGTCGAGATCAGTCAACCTCGATATGTATAAGCATATAGTCGATGCTCACATTCTACACGGCCACGCCTATGTGATAGGAGACTTTGACGGCATTGCCTTGTGGATGGGACCCGGAAGCAACCTCGACAGCTGGCGAACCATTGTTCTCAGCGGCATGTGGAGGCTATACTACAAGTTGGGACGAAACGGTCGCCGACGCTACTTTCAAGAGTTTCTTCCACTACTGGCCAAATCGAAGCTTGAGTGCTTGGGTTCTGACAACGATAGCAACAGCTGGTACCTCACGTACATAGGCACACTTCCGTCAGCTCGACGTAGAGGCTATTCGCGCAAGCTAGTTGAGCATGTTACAAGAATGGTGAGTAGTTCTGTGTTGATACACCTGTTGACACTTGACATCTAACGCAGGCCGATCAAAACAACCAAAAATGCTATCTCGAGTCTTCCAGTGACTGGAACTCTAATATTTATCGGCGCTACGGTTTCGAGGAGATCAAGACAATAGTTCTGCCAGAATCCGAGCCGCCAATCTGTTTGGCACTCATGGTACGAGACGCTGTACCAGATAACAGTGACCACCACCAATAACTACCCATGCATAACCAAACAGTCCATTACATCTGCTTTCCAGCCAACCCAATTAATGCTTGTTTCATTGGTGGTTCTGTTGGATTCTTAATGATGCCGCGTGTCGACGTAGATATGCGTCGCCTCCGCCGTATCCAGATGATACGCAGCTACTCTTTCCTCAAAGAAATGCGCTCGTTTCACTGTGCCCACTCGACGTCATCGTACGTGTGCAGGGGTTTGTGATGTTGCATTGTATCAGTCGATACAGCATAGGAGGAAAAGAAAAATGAAAAATGGAAGCCACCAGAAGCCGTGGCGTTGGAGTTCTCGCTTGCTGGACGTTCCTGTACAACTGTCATATCGTTTGCTAATTTTATTTATTTTTGTATTAATTTTTACGGGTCGTTTGCGCGTGTTGTTGACGCTCATCTTTTCTGCAACGGTGATACGCTGGCGGTGCCTGGATACGGCTCTCGCACAGTTTTTCCGGCCCATACCCACCACAGTGCATTTTTCCGTGACGTCATCGATTGGGTAAATTTTCATGTAGGAAGGTCGAGTGGTTTTCCATGTTTACAGTTCCAGGGTCCATTATCATGCCCTTTTCCGAGACTAGTCATCTTTTTCGTGACTAGATCAAAAAGTCGGCTGGCCTCTGCTGCCCCGCTGCCCCACCTCCACCCACCGCCTACTCCTCATCCCGCCCTGTTGTCGGAATCGCTTCGGAACCGAATCGGTGGGTTCCTGGCATATGGGCCCGAAGAGCAGTTCCGAGGCACCGATCGTTGCTTTTTTCCAAGATGCTATGATCACGGCCCAAACTGACGCACTGTGACGAAAGAGGATACTCGACAGATAACGGCGAGGATATATAAGAGGGGGTAGTGCTGCTGTTTTCGATATCTATCTACGTTTCATCTAGTTGGCTCCTCTTTATCCACTAGACAATTTTTTGAGCTTCGCCTTATTACTCTGTTGACCTACCTCGACTCCTATTTACAATGAACTCTGCTGCTGTTGCTCGTTACTCCTGGATGGTCAAGGCTCCTGTCGCTGTTGGCAGCGTCTTTGGCGGTGTCATGGTCGCTCGCTGGTGGTGCTACCGTCCTGTGTTCAAGAAGCACGAGGGCGACTACTCTGTTTCTGTCGACCGTTCCGGTGGTGGTATCTAAGTGCTGAGCACATACTACTATGCCGAGAACAGTAATTCCCCTTGACAAAACAGCTCAAGACGCCAAACTCAACTCACTCTACTATCATTCTGGCTGCTGGATCGGTCAGATTCACATTACGACTGTCTACAATATGGCTTTCTGTCAACATCTATTTAGACTTCACTGCATGTGCTGAGCACCATAGATTAAATTATAAAGATTTTTCTTTCGATTGAACTTTTACTAGCAGAATCTCGATAGATGGTAGAAACAATCAAGTTGATCTTCACACCTACATTTGCTATTATCTACCTTTCCTATCTTACACTCACATTCCTATCTCGTGCCTCGGTCATCTATCACATTCGAGCCGAGGAATTGTACGTACAATTATCGTGGGAGCAACCAGCTTATCGGAAGTGCGGCTACTGTCGGCCGAACCATATTAGCTCATCGCCCAGTCCTAAATATTCCGAAAGCGATAAAATATCCGAGATATCGGCATCTTTTACAGCTTTGATTGCTCACTGGATATGTCTTATCGTTATATAGTACTGCTTTTGTCTGGTTCTCACCTGTTTCACTCTATATCTCAACCTGCTCTAATAAATGCTCCATTCACGTGACCCTTATCCACTAAATGACCCCGTATAAACCATCCCCTCTTCGACTCAATTCTTCTACACCAATCATCTTCCATATGTACCGCTTACCTATTAGCGTGACTTCGTTCGTCACTTGCCTGTCACCTGCCTGTCACTTTACTTGCCCAGCTACTCATAAACTTTCTTCCTTCCTCCCCTCGTCGCGGCTGAAAATAGTCTCGGCACGGCTGCTGTCGATATGAAAAATTATAACCTTCACTCAGCAGGTCTCAAGTCTGTGATTATTTATGATGCGTAAGTGCCATTCCAGCCCGGTTCATGGGTTCCACCGTTTCACCTTCTAACCTACTCAGAAGCACTGCTTGAGCTGTGGCATAGCTACCGCCTCTACGTGCTTGCGGCACTGGCCGTGGTGGGAGTCCTGCTGTTCAACAGGGCTCCAACTGCACCCCCCTCACCTACTCCGCGCCCAGTGAGTCCTGCTACAGCCGAAAAGGCAGTCGCTGCTCCTGTTCCAGTTGATTTTACTCAGGCGTATGGATCCAAGTCGACAAAGCGAACAAAATCGCCGAAACGGTTCGTTGGATCCAAGTCGCTAAAGTCGGATGCAAGCGCTCTGCCATCTGTCGGCTCTAAAATCATCGTCTTCTACTCGACGCTCACAGGATCTTCCGAGCGATACGCACGCAAGGTCCACCAATTCATTACTGACATCTCGACGTGCTCCACGAAACCAGAGCTTGTGAACCTCGACTATGTGGAAGATCTCGACCCCTACTTTGTGTCGCCTAAAGAACACAAGAACACCATATACGTCATGGTGGTGCCGTCTTACGAGACCGAAAGCCCGCTCGACTTCTTCATCGAGTCTCTGAAGGAGTCTTACACCGACTTCCGTCTAGACTCACGTCCTCTGAGCAGCCTCGGTGGATTTGCCGTGTTCGGTCTTGGTGATAGCGAGGGATGGCCCGAAGAATCCAAGTTCTGCTACCAAGCCAAGCAAGTCGACAAGCTGCTGGGAAAGCTTGGTGCTAGCAGAGTGTTCCCTCTTGGAACCGGCTGCATCAAGACTGATATTGACGAGAAACTGCAAGAGTGGACGTCGCATCTCGAGAATACGCTTAAGAACCCTTCGCCTCCTGAAATTGTTGATATCGCTGATTCTGACGATGAAGATGACGGTGAGGAAGGTGAAGCTGCGGTTGTTGATGTTGAAGACATGGGTGCCATTATTAAGCGTTCAAAGGAGTCTACAAAGGAGCAGTCAACCGCCAAAGAAATGGTGGCCAAGGACTCTCCTACTTATAAGTCCCTCACTAAACAAGGATACACCGTTGTCGGTTCCCATTCGGGAGTCAAGATCTGTCGCTGGACTAAGTCTGCTCTTCGAGGCCGTGGCTCGTGCTACAAGTATTCTTTCTACGGAATCAAGAGTCACCTGTGTATGGAGGCGACCCCCAGTCTGTCGTGCTCCAACAAGTGCGTTTTCTGCTGGCGTCATGGTACCAACCCTGTCGGTACGACGTGGCGTTGGCAAGTGGATCCTCCGGATGTCATCCTAAAGGGAGCTTTGGAGGGTCACTACAAAAAGATCAAACAGCTAAAGGGAGTTCCAGGAGTTGTTGCGTCGCGGTTTGCCGAGGCTTTCACTGTTCGTCACTGTGCTCTGTCACTTGTTGGTGAACCCATTTTCTATCCGCATATTAACGAGTTTGTCGGTATGCTGCACGAGCGACACATTTCCAGTTTCCTCGTCTGCAATGCACAGCATCCCGCCGAATTGGCCGCCATGGACCGTGTCACCCAGCTGTACGTGTCCATTGATGCCAGCAATAAGGAGTCTCTGAAGAAGGTCGACCGTCCACTTCATCGTGACTTTTGGGAGAGAATGGAGAAGTGTCTTGATATTCTGCGTGAGAAGAAGACGCAGCGAACTGTGTTCCGTCTTACTCTCGTTAAGGACTTCAACATTGACGAGGTTGAGGGCTATGCTGACATGGTTGAACGAGGAGAGCCATGCTTCATCGAGGTCAAGGGAGTCACCTACTGTGGAACTTCAAAGAGCAACCCGCTGACGATGCAGAATGTGCCGTTCTACGAAGAGGTTAAGGCATTCGTTGAGCTGCTCAACAAGGCTCTTGCTCGTCGTGGTCTTGACTACGACCTCGCTGCCGAGCACGCTCACAGCTGCTGTATCCTCATTGCTCACAGAAAGTTCCAGATCAATGGGCAGTGGCATACTGCTATCGACTACGATAAGTTTTTTGAGCTTCTCGAGTCGGGAAACAAGACATTTACCCCCATGGATTACATCTCTGCTACTCCTGACTGGGCCAACTATGGTTCCGACGAGGGTGGCTTCAATCCAGAAGACACTCGATTCACGAGGAACAAGGCTGTGGCTGTAAACTAGATTAATGCATTGAATTCAGGATAAACTTTTGTGCTCTTCCCTTTCATCATCTGGTCGAAGAAAGACATACTATCTTATCAGAACCCCTTGCCCATTAGTATATCAACGGAGATTTTGGATTGCTTGCCTCCTTCACTTCCTGTTGATGCTGGCAAAGAGGAAAACATCACAACTCCTAGCATGTGGCTTTAGTCGACAGAGTCATGAGGCCAATTCAACCTTTCATTTGTCTGCACGGGGCTACAGCAAGGATGAAGGCTATATGAGACGAAGGCTCGGCCAATTGGCTGAAGAATCCGTTCCGTTCAAAGACGATCCCCTGGCAGGAAAGCCATATTATGACGGTCCTACGGAACCCAATTTCAAGAAAGATAACACAAAGGAAGAAAACTCTGAGGAAGATGCGAGAAAGGTGATTGATGAGATCTATTCCCGGGTAGAAAGCTCCAAGTTCAACTATCTAAACCAGAAAGAGATCCAATACACACGGATCCCTGACTCGGCCCCACGACAAGCAAGGGAATTAGCCCAAGCTGAGCCGTGGGCTGGAAAAGAGAACCTGCATGATTCTGTTCTCCGGATGCTCGAGGATAGTCATAAACCTCTTCCAACAGGAACCGTCGCGCCGCCAAAGTTTTCTCGGCCAAAGTCGCGATCCGAACGCTTGTCCAGGGCTCGAGAGATTTCGCTCGACTACAGTCTTAGTAAACACTCAGATCCGGATGCTCCTGCTGTCGAGAAAGAGGAAGAGCCTAGTGAGAGTGGACCTTCGTTTAAAGAAATGTATAAGGAGCGATTACTTGGACCCAGTGGTATTCCATCGGCGTTTGCAGCTATAAACTCCCTTGCCAACCAAAGAATTGACGATGCTATTGCAAGAGGACAGTTTCGCGATATTTCAAGAGGCCATAAGGTGGAGCATGACCATCATCTGTCGTCGCCTTACATTGATACGACCGAATACTTTCTTAACAAGATCATCCAACGACAGGGAGCGGCGCCTCCTTGGATCCATAAGCAGCTCGAAGTTAATACCAAGATCGATCAGCTTCGAAGCAGCTTGAAGGAGCAGTGGAAGACGAGGGCTGTCCTACAAATTGTCACCGACCACCCAACTTTAAAATCGGCCCTTCAAAGGGCAACGGCATACGCCGAGAGAGAAGCCTCTGGTGTCAGAGGGTTTCGAGATGCCGAATGGGAAAAGGAGCATAGAAGCTACCACCAGCTGCTTGTTTCTGATATCAACAGCGCTATACGTGGATATAACCTACAAGCTCCTGGCTCAGCTAGAAAGGGCTACATTGAATTAGACCCGGAGCTGGAGACTGTTTTCAAAGCAGTTGCACCGGAGCTGCCAGCAGCTGTGAGGCGTTATTTTGTGGGATCAGATATTGCCGATGCTCGAGAGCCTGCTGCAATAAGTCGCGACCAACTTCACCGGCATACTGACTTTTATCAGGAGGATCCGAACAACTACTACGGAATCAAGGATCTTCTACGCGACGTTTTCTTCCGAAGAAGGGAGACTTAAAAGCGAATGAATGCTTTATTGTAACTTATTCAACGTCAACTCCACTATACTGTACATATTGATGAACTTTCAGCTCTTCACTTGCTACTTAAGTAATCATAGACTACTCAAGAAGTGCCATATACGAATCAAGTCACGTGCCCAGGATACATACGATGGCAAAGGTAATTTTACGCGTAAACCTTTGCCAATTAACGACTATACGCGATATGAAAATCGCTTTTATCCATCCTGATCTTGGCATTGGTGAGTATATACTTGGATTGTGACGTGGTTCTAACGCAGGTGGTGCAGAACGGTTGGTAGTGGATGCTGCCGTCGGTCTCCAGTCTTTGGGTCATGAAGTAACGGTTCATACATCGCACCACGACAAATCGCACTGTTTTGAGGAGACAAAGGATGGTAGGAACTTTGATCTGACCATATAGGACGAGTTTTCTAACTATAGGTACGCTGAAAATCATTGTTGAAGGAAACTCTGTTGTTCCGCCCAAGATTGCTGGCCGATTTGCAATTCTGTGTGCGATTCTTCGCCAGGTTCACTTGTGTATCGAGCTGATGAGTCGTCCAGACGCTGATAGCTACGATGTCATCATTGTTGATCAGCTTTCAACGTGCATTCCGTTACTGCGTATGAACCTGCGTGGTCGAATCCTGTTTTACGGCCATTTCCCGGATCAGCTGTTGACGCAGCGAACGTCGCTCGTCAAGAAACTGTACCGCGTGCCATTTGACTGGCTTGAGGCATGGACGACGCGCCTGGCGGATGTCATTGTCGTCAATTCCAAGTTCACGCAGTCAGTGTTTGAAAAAACGATCCCTGGCATCAACCGCGTGCCTGATGTCGTGTACCCAGGCGTCGACACTTCGCAGGCCGACAAGTTGGTAGTCGACAAGGAGCTTCTTGACCAGCTGGCTCAGCGCAAGGTAATATTATCCATCAATCGCTTTGAGCGCAAGAAGAACATTGAGCTGGCTCTCAAGTCTTTTGCTGCTGCTGTTGATCCGGCTTCCGACTCGGTTCTCGTTATTGCCGGTGGTTACGACCCTCGAGTCGCCGAAAACATGGAGTATCTTGCTGAACTCCAGCATCTCAGCGAAAAACTCAAGTTGGACAACACTACGTTGTTTCCGAAAGACAAGTACCAGCTCCCTGCTAAAAGCCAGGTCATCTTCTTGCCGTCTGTGTCTGGAATCACGAAGAATACGCTGCTCAAGGGCTCTAAGCTGCTGCTGTACACGCCATCGTTTGAGCATTTCGGGATTGTTCCTATTGAGGCCATGATGGCCGGTGTTCCGCCGCTAGCAACTGATAATGGCGGCCCCCTTGAGACTATTGAGGACGGAGTGACCGGATGGAATCGATCCTCGGATGTCGATGAGTGGTCAAAGGTCGTGAAGCACGTGCTGTACAAGATGAGCCCTGCCGAGCACGCCAAAATGGCGGCGGCTGCTAAAGTGCGAGTCGAACAAAAGTTCTCAGTTCGTAATATGGTCAAAGAGTTTGAAACCGAGGCACAGAACGCCATGACGGCGCCTCGTCAGGACATCTCGGAACTGGAGAAGGTGGTTACATGGATCAAGGCTATTCTAGTGACGTTTTTTGTCATTCTGATAGTCATGCTATTTAAAAGTCTACAGCCTCAGCAATGAAGAGAGGCATGCGATGCGAAGTAATGAATAAATAAGCGGTAGCTCAGTCGTGGCCCTTTGTGTTCTATCCCCGTTTAGCCTGAGCCATCTGCTGTTGGCGTTGTAATAGTGCCATTTGTTGTTGTTGTTGAGGAGTCAGCGGTGTCTGACCAGGTGCCTGGCCTCCTTTCTGCTGAAGTTGTTGCTGTTGCTGTTGCTGAAGCTGTTGTTGCTGCTGTTGGGCACGAAGCTGTGCAAGTTGTGCCTGGCGCTGGAGAGCTGGAGGACGTAGAAACTGTACGTGTGATGGATTGTCCGGGTTAAATGCATTTGCACGGCCAAGAATGCGGCCGATACCTGACGGTGCAGCGACTTTAGGCATAAGCGCGTTGGCGAACATCTCCCGCATGCGGAAGAACTGGCTCTTTAGGCGTGTGGGAAACACGACTTTGCGCTCGAGTGGAGCAGCATATACAACACGGACACCCTCGAGAACCTGTTGCACTTCTTCCTCGGGATTAAGAGGCGTGTATCCACCGAGAGCTTCGTTCTCGTCGGCAAGCTGCTGGGCGGTGCTGATAGACGCCATTTTGACTTGGTTCTTGCGCTGGTATTGTGTCAACAGGACGTCGTAAGGCGCTGAACGCCCTTGGACAGCACGCTTAGCACCCATGGAGTGCGTTTTGCACGTTAAAGAGCGCGCACATAGTCCTCCGCCGGGCAACGGCACACCACATTGGCGCTCGACGTCCACGGGGCCCTTGACCTTTGGAGGGGCTTTGGCGGGTTTTTCCTTCTTCGATTTGCGAGCCTTTTTCTCGGGACTCGACAGATCCACTGAATCGTCGCCAGCAGCCAGCTTCTGCTTCTTGACGTACTTGCGCTTTTTGGGAACGTCGGGCGTCGACTCTTCGTCAGCAACCGATATGTCACTAAAACTGTCAGAGCGTTGGCGTTTGACCGGCGTGGCTTGTGGAGGAGGAGCAATCGCTGGATTCTTGGGACACATGAGTTTGATATGGTGATGCAGAGCCGATTTCAGCAGCGGTCGGTTGCAGTGGGGGCACAGACGGTAGTCAAAGCTTGACGTCAGCAGGTTGATAGGAGCCACCATCGAGCGGTCCCAGGCCGAGAGTCTCGGAGCAGCACTGTCGGGATCTGTTGGTTCATTGCGTTCTGTGTTAGTAAGGGTACAGGGAGTGTGAATAGGACGAAGTGGAAACCAGTAAACTACGAGCCTTCGTTTAAAACAAAACATAGACCTGGCGGCACCGGATTATGACCTCAGACCGTATAAGCCACATACCCTTTTTCTCGAGTTGCAAGGCATAGTCGTGCCATATGGTTGGGCGAGAGTCGGAAGAAGGTGCATGCGGATCAGACTTGACGCGGACAACGACCTGTGAGATATCTGCTGCGTCACCAAACGCCTTGGCTAGCAGATCACGATCCATGCCTGGATCGTAGCTTGAAACAGACATGACAGCACGTAGTTAAGGGTCGGGGAGTGTAAAAGAATCGCAGTGTTCGGTTTTATCGGCGTAATCAAGTGTACAAATGTCCTTGGGAACTGTAGGAATTGTTGCCAGAGTTGTGAGTGTGCGGAAGTTGGTCAACGGGTGTCGTGTGACCCGTGCAATGCAAAAAGTGATGATTAACAGCAGGTAGAGACTGCAGTGTAGCAATACAAGCAACAGAAATAAAAGCAGACGGCAACCAAGCAAAATAGATTTCCAAGACGCCTTTTCAGTGTGATTTTACAGTTGCAAAGATCAAATCTAGTGCTGAATGCTCGGTTTGTAGTAGAAAGAGATGAGTAGCTGCAGGATAAAAGGTACGAGATTCGCATAGATACAGAGTTACCCGGGAGGCGGATCCGAGTGTCGGTAACGTAGCCAGGGGGTGGGGGTCGTGGAGAGGGGGAAAGCCAAACATATAACAATGAAGGTCAAATGAAGGCAAATACAGCTGGCGAGTACTGAAGATTTAACTGGTTGATTGGATGGCTGAAACCGAGCAGATATTCGAGAAGCTACTATTGTGTACTTTGACCATAGCTTTATTCGGTCTATCATTGCCGGTACTTAGATACCAATCATTTGCTCAACTGAATACTTTACATCATTAAATGCTGTGATAACTCCGTCAGTTAATACAAGGTTATTGTCTAGAAGGCGTATAAATATATTCCGATATACGATGGGAATAAAGTAGATGGTTGAGTTGGAGTGGATTGTCTCCAACTAGTACTAGTACTATCCTGTTGTCCCTAGATACGTCACATAAGGAGCACAAGCACAAACCACAGGTAGCCAATCACACTGACATACGCGAACACTGAAGAACAAAGGCTCAGTGAGGTTTTGTGATGTGTAACCGACCAGTGCCGGCTCAGAGCATTACCAATGTTCTCGTAAGCACTGCCACGGCTGTGCACAGGTAGAGCCGTGGACCCTGCATAAAAAGCAATATCGACACGATCCGAGAGTCGGCAATTTGTAACGTTCAGAGCAGTTACGAGGAGCTGGAAATCGTATACTATATGGAAGATCATACTAATGTTCCGGTGCTCCGGACCTGTGTGATTTTTGAGATCAAAATATTACCCCTTTCGTGGGGGGTCCGAGTACCGACTACAACGCCTAAATGATCGCCATATATATTAGCCACAGCTCACTCAGCCTTATAACTGTCAAATAACGGCCTGTGGCTCTACAGTAGCCAGTAACACTTATATCAAAGTACCAGAGAATCTCCAAAACACATTTACAACTCTTTATAATTCTATTATTCTCATTTCATACTCATTTGTGAGACTCAGCATCATACTGGCCCACCCTCCGATATTCTCCCGGTCACTCACCTTCCTTCGGGCCGTCTCAGATTTGGTCTCCGCTGGCTCCGCTAATTAACTCCGTCGTACCACTATATCCGCTCGTATCGGCGAATCGTTGTCTGAGCGGGGGTAGCAACGTCTTTGTGGGCTTTAGGGCCGCTAGTTGTTCCTTGTCTCTTGAAGCCTACCAACTTTGAACCTGTCAATTTCCCGTCCATTGGGGTTCTTGGGTGATACTCCTTTTAGCTTAACGCAGCGTCCTGTGCACTGCCACGGCCAAGCCCGATGCTTGCCGCTGCATGCGGTGCTGTGGTGCGGCGTTTTGTGGCCATCAAGCCACAACTACACCGGTGGCGTACTCTCACGTGATGTGGCGAAAGCTGACGCCACACCGCCGCTACGAAGGCTCATTGGTTGCCGTTGCGGCCCGCAGTTATATAAGAGCAGGCGCTTCCCCACGGCGCGCTATCTTGTAGTTTTCCGCGATTCTAGGTCCCCTAGACTGGCTGCGCAACTGGTATTGCCCCTGTGCTTTCGCTGCGCTTGTTTTCGACGTCCTGTGCAACTCTCGGCTAATCGCGTCTCGGAGTCCCGTATCTCGGCTCATTTGTTCCGCACCACAACATTAGTCTTTTTTTTTCAACGGTACTCTGTGAAGCTGTCATAAAGGCACCAGCCACGGCGTCACCAGTCACGATACTGAACCGTCCTGTACGATTACACATCTTGTGCAAAATACCACACAGCTCTAATAACTGCTGCCGATTTTCTCGATGAGCTCAGCTGCTACTCTACCTCCAGATACGGCTGCAGATAAGGTCTACGCTCCTCTGGCGCCTGCTCCAGGTCCTGAGGAGTCGGCCTCGCCTGCCAACGCCCCTTCCCCGGCCCCATCGGACGGCTCTAATACCTCCTCCTCATCTGACCGCCCTGGCCGTCACCAGTGCCCGTATTGCCCTCAGACATACACGCGAAACCACAATCTGAAGTCGCACCTGCTTACCCACTCGTATGAACGGCCATTCACTTGTGAGACGTGCTCGTCCAAGTTCCGCCGTCTCCACGACCTCAAGCGTCATCTTAAGCTTCACACGGGCGAAAAGCCTCATGTTTGTAAGCACTGCGGCCGCCGATTTGCTCGTGGTGATGCACTCGTGCGACACATCAAGTCGTCGGGCCCGTGCTCGGGCGGTGTCGTATCGCTATCCCTCAACGACAAGGGCTCTCTGGCAGACCAGAAGTCCGATGGCCCGCTCTTCCCACTGATTGATGCAGCGAACCCGGCCGTAACACGCCCAACGCTTATTGGACCGAGATTCGAACCTATTATGCCTCTTGAACAGCAACAGCAGCAGCAACAACAACAACAACAGCAACATGCTGAGAGCCTCTACACACCTGTTACGTCTGGCAGCAGCCCCGGCTCGTCTGTAACGGCAGCCGTAGCCTCGAGTCCAGCAGCTGCCGCTCAACTGTCGCGACCGGCTTTACCTCAGAGCGCTTCTAACATGGTGGGTAACCGCGAGTTGCCGCCTCTGATGACAGCTAGACCACACTTCCAGGCCTACGACCAGTCACGGCTGGCTCCTGCTCCACAGACGCCCCAGGCGCATCAGCCCGGGCCTGCCACATCAAACCCTGCGCACGTTCAGATGCTCCAGACGCAGCCGTCACCGGCACCGTCTGCTGCAGGCCCAAAAGAGGACGATAATGTGTGGAATCTTGTTCGCATGCTCGAAGCGCGCGTCCGCATCCTTGAAGAACGTTTGCATGTTGCCGAGGGCCGACTCTCGTACGTAGAGTCGACCCGTTGATTATTTATTAATGAGATATGATTTGGACTTATAATTGGTGTACTGTATTTTAGTAGTTGTTCAATCTACTATCAAAACTCTTGAACCTTTCGTTCTAGACTAGATGAAAGAGCATATTAATTGTATAACAAATGAAAGTATCAAGACAGAAGCCATCGTAAGAACTCATTGCTGGCCTCTTCGATGGCTTTATGAAAGTCGGGAGTCAGGATATCTCCTGTATACTGCGATACATGGACCACAAGACGAGAGTAGCACTCGGCAAAATACAGCGACTCGTCGTCTTTCAAGCCAATAGAGATTTCCATTTTTCTACTCGTCCACAAAACTCTCAGAATTGCAAAAAAGAGCTGGTCCGTATAGGCTTCTGTAGGCGGTCTAGCAACAAGCTGATATCTATGGCGTTTGTGACAGAACCACAGACCAGCAAGCTTGGTGAGAGCAATCCGACTCTGCACTAGATAGTATGCGCGATCTCTATTGTCCTGTTTTCTTGATAGGTCGCTGATGATACGGACCATGTTTTCAATGGGACAGGAGGTAAATGGCTCTAACAAGTGACAATACGAAGTAGAAAACAAGTCAGTGGGGAACATAAGAATCGGCGCCTCGTGCTCAGCATCAATGTACTGACCTTGCGCGACCCAGTCCATCAATGCACTCGACGTGACGGTTAGAGCGTGAATGTAATCTTGATTCTGACGGTCTGTGATTTCCCAATACCAATACTTGGCACCCATAAGCTCAAAGTAACTGGCTAAGAATCGCTCTCCAGACACTGCTGTCTTCACTATGTATTCTGAGTTTCCCAGCTTGCGGTACCACATTATCTCCAAGAGTTGACAAAGAAAATGGTCGAACAAAACCTCGGCGGGCCATTTCGATTGAAACAAAACGCGCGGACCCTTTATCTCGCTGCTAATAAAGTCTACAAATGCATCAGAGTATTTCAAATAGAGTCGTCGGCGACCATATACTGCGCTTGTCTTTGTTAGTTCGCGAAACGACTTGATGGCGCCCTTAGCTGTACTGAAAACCTCCACCTCGTCGTCCTTCATGTCAGTAGCCATTCTGAAAGGCAGCGAGAATGGTGAACTGCCCACAAGGGTGGACCTGTATTTAAGTATCTAAGCCAGGTGGATTGTAAAGCAGAGCGCCGAACGATCATTGCGTTCTACAGCTGCAAAAGCTATGGTAAGCCCATACACGAGTATAGTTATGGGGCCTAAGTATTGCGCTACAAGAACTCACAGAATTCAGATGCCTCATAGATCCAATTTATATCTACGTTATACAACGAAACAATAGTATAGCAGATGTCAGAGAGGCCTAAGTCACACTTCATTCAACTCTTAACTAATACCTTCGGCGAGAGTCAGAACAAGCAGCACAAACAACATCTACAACAAAATATCAAAAACAATGTCAATCAGCCTTTCACTGTAATTAACCATTTTCTATCTTCCAACTCTCATTGGTGACGAATGCTGGTACAAATAAGCAGTCCTGCTACAGGATATCTGTCGACGGGTACTTCGTCCAAAAGTCACGTGACCGTTGCTTCTTTCCGATATCTCCAGTCACCCAAGCGTGTCTCACTCCACACTCCGCAAATGTCTGCAGCTTCTGCCCCTGGTGTGTATATTTACCTTGTTTAACTATCCCCTTCTAACACAGGTGTCGCAAGAGGCTCATGGAGGCCCACACCTCCACAACGGGGCTCTTTTCCTCTGGATCACGACAAGGAATGCTCTCATGTGATGCAGCAGTACCTCGAGTGTCTCCAGCTCGTGAAAGGTACCAACGCTCCCGGCTGCCGTGTTCTCGCCAAAAACTACCTTAAATGTCGCATGGACCAGTATGTATGTTCCTCAGTGGCTGAACCAGCTAACCTAGTGACCTGATGGCCCAGGACGAGTGGAAGAACCTGGGACTACCAGACGATCCAGTAGCCAGTGCCTCTACAGCTAAAGAGGCTAAAAAGGAGACTTCTACGAAGGAGAACTCAACTTGATTCCAGTTGTGGTCCAATGAGTGGCTGCCTACAAGAATCCAAGTGGGTGGGGGTCGAGGGGATCCACAAATGATCTCAATCTTCAGGATTAAGACTGGATGCCATGATCCAGTCCAATTGTAAATATGCATGTAAATATTAAGTTAACCGAGTAATGGGCTTTGACGTCGTTATCGTCATTTCAAATGGTAATTGTAGGCGGGCCTCGTTTTTTGGTTCTCATCACTCATCATCGCTGACCATGGTAGAGTTGGTGTCTGCATCAACAAGGTCTAGCTCATTGTCCAACTCTCCACGGAGCCTTTTCACTGGAGCTTCAGTCAATATGGGAGAGTCTGACCAAAGGGCTTTTTGCATGTTAGCACGAGTGACAGCCTCGGTTTGGCCTAGCAACAACCGATACTGGTCGCTTATAACGAAACCAGACAACGACTCGTCCAATTTATAGGTATGATCCATGACGGTTTCAAGCTGTTGCTTCAGTTCAGCAGCCAGTTCCGCCGTCTTCAGGTTTGTATCTCGGGTGCGGACGTAGATTCCATCTGTTCGCTCTAGCACTTCAAAGAAGTTCCCTAGTTTTCCCGTCAAGACATCTTTTGCGACCTTTTGCGACGAGCTGACAGAGCTTGGCATTGATCGACCCGTACAGTAGACTGTATCTACGTCAACAGTAGAGAACACTCTAGCGTGGCGACTCAGAGAGAGGTTCTGTCGACATTCGCGCACTGCTGTTTCCACGAGTTCCAAGTTACCATCGTTGAGAAAGGTTTTCCGGTTTTCCGACAGCACTGATTCAACGTGCTGGAAGTTGATATCCTCTTGTTTAAAGCATTCAAAGAACTTGGCATATGTCTTGCCAGCAGTTCGGATCGTGTGCTGCTGGTCGACTAGCCCGGGCAGTGTTCCAGGCTTCTGTTTGCAGATGACGCTCACAGCAGTCCATTTCTTGTAGGCTTCATATGCAATTGACGAGTTCTCATCAACATTTATACACATTGCCTGAAGTTAGTAGGTTTCCCTCCAGATACTTCTCAGTCTAACATACAATCAGGAGGTATTCGTGTGCGCGGTCCCATTGTCGTTGAGCAATGAATATCTGAGCTCGGAAAAAGTGGAACACTGCTATATCGTGTTTCGACATTGGAATCTTGTTAGTAAGGTCTGTCAACAGACTAGTGTCTTGAAATGAACAAAAGTGGATGACATACCTCTGGGTGCATACGTGAGTACTGCTTGGCAAGAACATCAGCAGCAGTAAATCGCTTTGACAGGAATGAATAATACACGAGCGCCGAGTGTAGTGGAGTTAGTGCGTAGTCTGATGATGCATTCACAGCTTCCAAGCTCTTGACAGCTGCCGAAAGAGCGTGAGCTATTGGAACAGCCTGTATTAGAATGTGCATTTCAACGGACGGCAACAAGGGAAAAACCTACCCCTCCAATAATATCATCAGAACTGTGAACAAGTCCAGAGCACAACTTAGAGACTGTGCGTTAGCCAATTGCAGGTGCGACGACCTAAAGCACCACTTACAGTATGGACCTGCCGATACGGCCTGATCTACATCCAGGTTCGTGAACACAGTATAAACGCCGTTTATAAAGGCCTTAGATGTATGTTTGCCGTCTTCCAGTAGCTTATTTCTTTGTCAGAACGTATGTCATATGCGCAGACAGGCCACAAACTTACAATGCCATAATCCACGGAATCGTGAATACAGGAGGTTCAGGGCCTTGTAGGATGGCATCTACCAGTGACTGTGGGATGTCAAAGGTAGCAAGCGCTGTGACGAGTTCCTTGCGGAACTTACGATCACCCTGCTTGACGTGAACGGCGCGTAACAGCGCCATACACTCATTCTCATGATCTGACATTAGAGAATGCTAAGTTGCAAGGTTCCCCAGATTGGTGGCAGCTGATATGGACTACCGACTACTACAGTCAGTATAAGCGAATAAAAATGGAGAGGGACGAAGGTCAAGAGTGAATGGTAGACTTGGTATAGAGAGAGATATGTACAATAAATTAAAAGATACCCAGCCATTTCTTTCTTGGAGATTGAGGCGTAGTTCCAGCCGCCAGTTGTGCCTCGGCAATGTCCACAGCACGCAGGATCGCTTCCTCACGCTCCTGGCGAATGCGCTCAGCCTCTATAATGTGGTAACGACGGGCTCGCTCCATGACGACAGTGTTTTCAAGGCCCTCGGGGGCCGCAACGGCAGTATCAGGAGCCATTTTAACAGTACTGCGCTTCTTAGGCTTCAGATCCTCTCTCTGCTGGGGAGTCAAGTTGCCAAACAGGTAGTCGCGAACACGCAACTGGAATCGGTATGGTTTCGAGAAGACGTGGTCATAACCATCATTCCAACGGTAGAAGAAAACAATTCCAACAATGAGGCCTGTGTTAGAGAAGGTACAATGGGGTGTGGTAGATAGAAAACCACAACAGGCACTTACAAGCACTGAGTCCTGTCGAGACAAACTTGACACCAGACTGGAACTTGGACGTCTCGGTTCGTCGTAGAACCTTATACTGTCCCGGGTACAGCTGACTCAATGGTCTTGGCACGTATTGGAGTTTCTTGAGTGTTTCTTTAACTTGGCGATAGTTTGTAGGTTCCTGGGGAATAACCGACCAACTCGACGGTTTTCCAGGCGCTTTGAACTCAGACGGGTATCCCTGTGCCGGACGTACGTCTGACGGGTCATATGGGTTGTACGGTGCCTTTGGAGGTACCCACCCGGGCGGATTTGGACGTCTCTCGTCCATTGTAAATGCCAGAAGTAAAGGACGGTGAAGGAAGTTCGTAGTGTAGTCAAATTCGGTTATCCGTAGCCAGGCAAATGGCCTAACCCTGATATTCAAGTCCGGGCCCTAACCTCACTAAGACGCAATGACGCATCATTTTTGGCGCTAGTTCGAGAAGAAACCACACAACTTTCTACCGTTTACACGTCCAGTACTTGCAAGAAATGGCAGAGGAGATAGCACGCTCGGCTCGCCGTGCATCCAACGTTATGAAAATGCTGTCGAATGACAAGCGCACCGCGGCACTCAAGGTGATCCACGACACGTTGCGAGACAGCAAAGATGAAATCATTCAAGCCAACAAGCTGGATCTCGAGCTCGCCGAGAAGGCTGACCTATCAGACTCGTTGATCCGACGTCTGGATCTCGCCAAGGGTGACAAATACGACGGAATGTTACAGGGAATCCTTGACGTGGCAGCTCTCGAAGACCCGGTTGGAAAAGTGTCACTGTCACGCCATCTTGACGACAACCTCGACCTCTACAAAGTATCGTGTCCGATTGGCGTACTTCTCGTTATCTTTGAGGCGCGCCCAGAGGTAATTGCCAACATCACAGCCTTGGCCCTCAAGTCGGGCAACGCAGCCATCCTCAAGGGCGGCAAGGAGTCGTACAACACGTTTGCCGCCATGTCGGCGGCCGTGCGCAAGGCGCTCAGCAAAACGGCCATTCCTGCCGATGCTATCCACCTAGTAAGCTCGCGCGAACAGGTCGGTGAATTGCTGCGCCAGGACCGTGACATTGACATGGTCATCCCTCGTGGAAGCAACGAGCTTGTTCGTCACATCAAGGCCAACACACGCATCCCCGTGCTTGGCCACGCTGACGGTATCTGCTCAATATACGTGCATGACGATGCCGACGCTAAAATGGCTGCCCGCGTCGCTGTCGATTCCAAGGTTAACTATCCTGCGGGCTGCAACGCAGTTGAAACGCTGCTCATCAACTCGAAGCTCCTCACCGGTGAGGGTTACAAAACTATGGCTCTTATCCTCCAGGAGCTCATTGATGCTGGCGTCAAAATTAAGGCCGCTCCCGAGATCCTTGCGGCCGTATCTGGAGATTCGGCTGCTACCATTTCACCGTCGCCGCTGCTCGTTGAGGCTAGTCCGGAAGACTTCGACCGTGAGTTCTTATCCCTGACTCTGGCTGTCAAGTCGGTGCCATCAGTTGAAGAGGCCGTTGTCCACATCAACGAGCACGGCTCGCACCACACAGATGTCATCCTCACCTCGTCAGAAGACATTGCCAACAAGTTCCTGCGAGGTGTTGATTCAGCCGGTGTGTACTGGAACGCGAGTACGCGCTTTGCAGACGGCTTCCGCTATGGATTCGGTACCGAGGTTGGTGTCAGCACCAACAAACTGCATGCCCGTGGTCCTGTTGGCCTCGACGGCCTTATGTCCTACCAGTACCAGATCAAGGGTAACGGTCAGGTGGCTGGTGACTACGTTGGCGCCGGAGGCTCGCGTCGCTTCAACCACGTTGACTTTGATCCCGAGCTGTAACTGTAGCCAATGGGCCAATGACGTGCATCTAAGGTCATCTCCTACTTGAAATGTTAATGAACCCAAGTGAAATGGTGAACTTGCTGCTTCCTAATAGCCATGACTTGGGGACTGGAGGAGACCTCTAAAATCGTGAACCGCGCAAAAGACTCTCTAAGCCTTGAACCAAAAATATAGAGATCAAAAATGTATGATCAAATTAGGGCTATGCTATTTGTATGCTATTGAAGCTTGCGCATCTACAAGAAGTGCTCAGATGGCGACGTCGTCGCAGCTCCTTTCATCTCACCATACACACCACGCGACTGGGTGGTATCGTAGGCTCGCACAACCTGTGTGGCACGTCCATCTTCGTCGGCTTGCGAGAAGGCGAATCCACGCTGCTTGCGCATGCGCTGCACCTGGCGAACCTTGCGGATGGCCTTCTGGAACTGCTCCATGCGTGGACGGTAGTCGGCAATGTTGTACTTCTGGATCTCCTGAACGTAATGGTACGTCTCGGGCTTGTACATGCGTCTGTAGTACTTCCAGGCAAAGTCTCGGATAAGACACAAGCACGGAAGAATAATGAGCGTTGCCCAGAACACAACTGTAGGGTACAGGTGGGGGAGCACACCGCGGTACTCATCCGAGACGTTGACAAGCGGCGCAATCGTCGCATAGGCCGGGAAGAATCCCAACCATGCAAAGAACGAGCCAACGATGGCAACGACCGTATACTTGTTCCACATGTTCGTGACGAGAGCTGCCTTTCCGAGCGCAGTCAGCACACATGAAGTGAAGGCAGCCGTTCCCCAAGTCCAATGATCCGCAATCTCTCCATTCGACAGACTCTGGCCGTATTGGTATGCAAACACAGAACCTACGTAGATAATAATCGAATGGTAGAAACCGTTAACGACCCACTCCCAGAAGTGGCGAACGTTTAGGAACGCACTTCGCTGGCCAAGCTGGTATAGCTGGGGATATCTGTCGAGAAGGCGAGCAGAGATGAACTGGTCGAAGATTCCAAGAACAAACGGTGGCAACACAGTACAGATGACGTTGTAGAACGTAATTGTCCAAGATTCATAAATGGACTCTCCTGAGAATCCGTTGGAGAACACGTACCAGAATTGCGTCATGTAGAGAGCAATGTTTTTGTAAAATGAGTACAGGATGGCCCGACTCAATCGGTGATAACTCCATGCTCCGTGAACAAGCAGAAGCTTACGCAGGTATCGGAACTGACCAATGGAAACATCAGCACTTCTGGCCGCCTGCATTCCCTCCATTCCACTGATTCCAACACCTACATGAGCAGCCTGAATCATCGAAACATCGTTTGCACCATCACCAATGGCTAGCAGCAGCGACTTCTTGTAACGCTTGACAAGCTTTACAACAAGAGCTTTCTGCAGAGGCGACACACGGCAGCAGATGACTGCTTTGCATCGCACGGCAAGGTCGAGGAAGCTCAGCTCAAGGCCCTTCTCCAGAGCGAATCCTAGCGACTTACCATCAATGACGAGAGCCAAAGTATCGTACTCGGTCTGGGAAACTTGGCCACTAGTAATGGCAGCCATCTTCTTTTCAATATTCTTCTTTGTATCCTCAAACGTATCTTCGTTGACAATGAGTAAGTTCATGTCTTCACTGAGAAGCTTACAACTCATTCCAATGTTGATAGCAGTCTCCTGTCTGTCACCGGTAAGAACCCAAATCTTGATGCCCGCATCCTGGAGGGTGTGAATAGTTTCAGGGACGCCTTCCTGCAGCTTATCTTCAATGGCAGTGGCTCCGAGGAGAAATAAGTCTCTCTCGATAAGTTCAGCAGCTTCGTCAAGTTTCCTCGAACGGTTGTTTAGAGTCGTTGCCGCTTCTTCGTAGATGGCCGCCCATTCGTTATATTCATCATCAGGTACAACCCTCATTGCAAGACACAGTGTTCGCAGACCTTCACCAGCAAACTCTTCCAAATGCGACATAGTAGCACCAACGTAAGGGTTACCCTCGGAGAGTCGTTCCAGAATAACGGTATCGGCACCCTTGCAGTATAGACGGATCTTTCCATCAGGGCATCTGAAGATAGCTGACATACGCTTTCGTGTCGAGTTGAACTCACAAATGTTGAGAAGCTCATACTGATAGTCGTTTCCTCGAATGTCGACGGTGATCGACTTGGGCCGACGCACTATGAATCGGAAACCCACTGACGAAGCACCATCAACAAGAGCTCCTTCATCAGGTGAGGCCGCTTGGTACTTAATTGAGCCGTCGTCCTTCAATTCAGGGATGACTGTATGGCATGAAGCGAGCAAGGTAAAGAACTCCTGGATAATCTGGCCAAGTTCGCCGTCATCCATATCTTCCCGCAGAGCGTCAAACGTACGGTAGCCGATCTCAACACCATCAACTTCAGTAAGTTTGCGATCCTCAGGGATGTCTATAGCGTAGCAGCGACCTGCAATTGAGCAACTCTTGAACTCCATGATGTTGCGAGTCAGTGTTCCTGTCTTATCCGAGAAGATATACTCAATCTGACCCAGCTCTTCTACAAGACTTGACGTACGGCACACAGCTGGAGTGTCTGTCTCTTTGTAGTACATGTCCAGATCAGAACTGATGAGATAAGCTTGGTAGAACTTGATGATTTCGACAGTAACGAATAAACTGATAGGCACCAAGTTCGAGAACAAGATCCAATAAGTAAGAAGATCCTGGAAGAACTGCTTGACAAGAGACGTTCCATCGAGAGCCAGATACCACTGCTTCGAGGCAAGTCTACTGATGCGGACAATGTTGCCAGCACTTGAGACAATGGCGAGAATGAGGAGGATACTAAACAGAAACAAGATCTGCAGGTTAATCATGTGCTCAACGGCAGTTCGCTTGATGGGAGTGGCCGTAGCGTTTCGCATCAGTTTTGTCTCGTGTCCAGTGAATACAACGACTCCATACACCCAGGGAGTGTTACGGAGAGTAGCACCACGGAGCAGCAGCTGGTCAGGAGACAAAGAGGCCTTATTGTCACCAGCCAACTCGAGAGTCGCCTCGTATGTGTACAAACTGCTGTTGGGCTGTTCTGAGAGTACTTTGCCGCGTAGGGCAGCCATGGCCTCAACAGACACGAGCTCTGAAGTCTGAGGTAGAGCTTGTTTAATTTTCAGGTTTGTCTCACCATCAAGGTTAGCCGTCTCAATGTAACAGAGACCCTCAGGTTCTGATGATGCAAGTAGAACAAGATCGGCTGGGAATGGCTCTTCGGACTTGACCCGCAGAATGTCGCCTACTTGGACCTTAATCCATCTGCGGACCTCAAACTGGCCCGAGGCATCGAGGACCTCAACTTTAGAGTTGTTCAGCTCTTTGTCTGCATTGGATCGCTTGACGTCCTCGACGAGTTCCTTGACAGCTGAAACGCACAGTACCACGGCCAAGGTGCCAATAGTCGTGTATCTGTTCGTAGGTGTGACGTTGGGCACCTGCTGGATGGCAGCAGTACACAGGAAGAAGAGATTCGCATACTTGGAGAACTGCTCAAACAGGAACTTTGGCACAAACGTAAAGACGTTGTACTTTGTGGTACTGATGTGGTTGTCCTTGTAGCCGAGTCTGTTTGCAGCAGAGTCGTTGAGGGTAACGACTCGCGGGCCCAACGAGGCGGGATCGATTTCCTTTTTGCCCACAATCTTGTAGTAGTAGCGGCGGATGTCGAAATCTGACGGGCCTGCGTCTTCCTCGCCGTCGTTGTCGTAGATAGCCGGCGACGTGGTAGCGGGTTGGCGCCGGGACGAGTCGAAGCCCGCAGCGTTCTCAGTCAATGGCAGGTCCATCTCGGTATAAGCTGCTGGAGTCATACCCAGACGCGAACGCACATTGTTGTAGATGCCTGAGAGGCCACGAGACGAAGGCTGGCCATAGTGGCGCGTCGAAGGCTGGCGTCGCGGTTGTTCGGGCGAGTCAATGTTGAAGAAGTCACGGTCTGTGTCGACTGCGCCCACACCTGCGCCTCCTAGATACGATTCAGACTCATTGTATCCACCAAAGTAGTTGGACGAGTCCACAGGATCCAGAAACCCGCTGTTGTTGGTGTGCGCATAGTTGTCTCCATAAGTGTTGGTAGGTGCAAGCTCAGCACCAGCACCAGGACCGTAGGGGTCGTCAAAGTCATCAAGCGTGTCGTCATCAAACGGATTGTTCCTTGTAGGTCCAGCTGTTGGCGTCTCGGGCACCGACGGGTGGTCTATGAGTGAGAAGCCATTGCCGGTGTCATTAGAACCAGCATGGGACATGATCCCGAGGCTGGAAGGGACGAGCCTTGTTCAATGGCTCGAGCAGCACACGGGAGGGGGGAGAATTGATGCGTATCTCAGGCGAGACAGTTACAGCAAAGGGCTGAGAAGAGCAGAAGAGCTGCTGTAGTTGACGATGAGGGATATGTAGGGAACGCCAACACAGTGCTGAGGGGGGAGGGGATAATAGTGGTGATGGCCGGGTAAGGGGGCTGTTAAGGGGATAATAAATTCCACTGCCACTGCCACCGCCACATGCACCGCCACGGGCTAAGTGAAGTGGTGGCTTTAAGGCTCACAACTCAAATGACGTAAGCAAACGGACGTGGCGGATAGGTGATTCTCTTGTATTAGTAGGGAACTGTCAGCGCTCGTCCATGGCAGCCAACCTTGCCCGTCTCGCGTACCTGGCGCAAGGCTGTGCAGTGTATTTATTCTTGGGTGCGCGGTCTACGCAGCGTGCGGCTGACGGGGGCTGAGGCGTGCGGCCGAGGTGTAAGGTACAGTTGCCTTATTAGGCAATCACACGTCACACACAAACTACAGGACCCACATGTTCGCAGGGTACACCTCAGAACCCCGCGCCAAACGCATACTCATGAAAAGTCGCTGCCGAATCTCCACTGCCATCTACAGCATTCACACACAACAAAAATGTAAATATGACGAGTGTTGATGGCGAAGGAGAGAAGCGCAGATGAAGCAAGTCAGATCAAATGAGGGAATCATAATGAACGGTGTATGGAAGTAATGAGATGAAGAACATCAACGACGATAACGACGTTTCGACACAGACGATGACAGTGAAGTCGTGGAGCGAAGTAGTCGACTTGTGATCACGACCAGTGGCCAGAATTGGACTATCGACGTGGCGAAAAGTTTTCATTGATTGTTGTTATCGGTTCATCGTCGGTTATTCGTTGTATTTGTTCGTTGTATCGATTATTGTCGATATTCCTCACTGTCTTGCTGTATCTGTGACTGCTCGTCAGCCATACTGTATAAGTTCAAAACTAACTCCAGGACCAAGCGCACTAAGAAGGTTGGAATCACTGGAAAGTACGGTGTCCGTTACGGTTCGTCCCTGCGACGACAGTGCCGTAAGCTCGAGACCTCGTCGCACGCTCGTTACGACTGCACCTTCTGCGGTAAGAAGTCGGTCAAGCGTTGCGCCACTGGTGTCTGGGAGTGCAAGTCGTGCCGCAAGACTGTTGCTGGCGGTGCTTACATTCTGGCTACCCCTGCTGCCACCACTGTCCGTTCGACCATCCGTCGTCTGCGTGAGCTGGCTGAGGCATAAACGTCTTTACGACCAAAATTTTATGTATATTCCGATGTACTGAGGATCCTGTAATGTAATGGTTTTCCTTGATAGAAAGGATGTGAGGGTAGTTAAGTAGAGGTGAGGAAGTCTGGAGGGTCAAGTCTCTATGTTGAAGGTTGATGTATGCTGGTATTAACTGGTTCATACTGTTCTAGGTACCGCTACTCGGTACTGTTACTTGATCGTGACTATCACTTGATACTGACTGTCTGTAGGTACTTATGACATTTAGTGTTCGTATCTGCACCTTATAGTAGCCAGTAGCTTAAGATTTGAAGTCATACAGAGAAGTAACTTAACTCTCATCAGTACAGTACCTGACAGCCTTCATTGTCATTGGTGTGTAGTAGCTCCCTAACTGCCTTCAACTCAGTGTTTAGATTTACCATCGATAGCCTCTGTTCGAGCTACTGTTCATCTACTGTCTACACACCGTGACCTTCTTCTGGCCATATTCTCTGCCCTCTATTGACCCTATAATGTCCCGATACTGTCGTCCCTCTTCTGGCCCTCGACAGTTCGGAGTAATAAAGTGCAGAGCGACTAACTACTTCACTACTTACATCAACTAGACGCAGTATCAGCATACGGAAATAGTGGACTTGACGATAGGTTTGGATTGTTCTGGATAGTCTAGATTGTGAAAAGGTCACTTCTAGACAACACGGTCTCCTTTTAAGTCAACGCCTTAACGGCCCGCCATCCTGCGGTTACTGAGCTTTGAGCTTGTCCCTAGCCCGTGTCAACCCTAGTTAGGCTCCTGTCTGGGGCATGTCGCCCCTGTAACCTTGACCGTCAAGTCTATAGAGTCCGCGCTGTGCCGCGTAATGGAGCCTGTGACGTGCTCTGTATGTTTGGACCCGCTGGACACGGGTCCAGACGAAGAGACGCTTGCCCTGGCATCTCTGGCCTGTGGCCATGTCTATCACGATGCCTGCATTCGAGCTTGGGCCGATAGAACCAACAGTGAGTATTAGACGGTAGAGGGAGAACCGATGATAATGATACGATTGGTGTGCAGCAGCTGGGTACTCGTCTTTGGCGGCTTTTTGGCTCGCAGCTGACACTTTCTGGGGCTTTGTGCCCTTTGATTCCCTGTATCAAGCATTCCAGGGGGCACATATGCTATGAGTTGCCCGTATTGTAGTGCAAAAGCTATCAACTGAGGAAAGTCATCGGCTGACGACACACCACTCTTTTGTACACGCATCATCTTGTTATGCACCCTCATGTTCTGTCAGTTTCTCTAACACAGGCTGCCCAGCATGTCGAACGAAATTCAACCAAGTCTCAGTCACCGTACAGTCAGCTAATGGCCCTACTGTGAACACATACGAAGTCAAGGACAAGGTGGCGCCCGTGCCTGACGACTACCAGACGGAAATTAGCCATAATGTTGCCATTTTAGTGGACGGCGATCGATCTACGCCTGAAGACGACTATATGTTTGAGGAGCAGTACGTGGACTGTGCGCTGTGTGTACTTGGTGAACTGTCGCATCGGCACTTGACATGTCGAACCTGCGGCCAGGAAGTCCACGCTTGTAGTGGAGACCCTGAAGCATTTCCATTTATAGACTGGATATGCCCGTTGTGCATGAACCCACAAGTATCGTATCTCAACTCGCGGTTAGATACACGGAGGCGCATTACAACCTCACGGCGAGCCAGAAGAGGTCGAGTGTCTACAACAAGAGCAGGCACTTCGCGGTCTACTCGCTCCTCTGCATCTCCGTCTACACGTCCACGGACGTCGCTCGTTGGCTCCCTGCTCACTGGAGCTGCAATCACATCCACGTCTCTACCAAGACTAGCGCAGCCCCAGTCCGTGTCTGTAGAGCCTATGGCTGTACCTGTGCACGCGCCTGTATCCACCATGACGCCAGAAGAGTCTGAAGCCTGGGAGATGCTGGAGCAGGCCCAGTCCGAGATGCAGCAAGCCGAAGAGGCAGGTTCTCAACCAGATCCTTCCACTTCCACCAGTGGTTCTGAAACCACTTCCACAGCCAGCACCTCTAATACCTCATCTAATCCTTCTGCATCGACTGGTCCGTTGGCTACACCAGAAAAGAAGTTCAAGCGGCCATGCCGACGATCCAGCGGCAGACTTCTTGTCTCTAATTCCTCACCCTCTTCGTCCACCACAGGTAACATTTCCATTTCCACGCCTTCCACGGCTGCTACCTCTACTAATACTGCATCTGCCGCCTCGCCGAGCTTATCTGAACCCACTCTCGTCCAGTCACTTCTCTCTAATATCCGCAGCAACTCGCCCAAGATGGCTGGCGTGCGTCCTGTTCTGTCTCCCTCTGCTTCTCCGTATCTGCTAGCATCATCGTCTGTTACCATGGCTACATCGCCTGGCCAGTCTCCAGGCCAATCATTTGTTGCCTCGACTAGTGCATCGCAGTCTGTGTCTCCCAGCACATCTCCGCCTATTTCTCCGCTCATGAGCGCCACTTCGACGTCCGCTTCGAGCAGTAGTCTCGCTTCAGACAGTCTTAGTCTAGCCAAGAAGCTCGAGGTGCAAACGGTTGTGCGCGAGCTGCTGCGGCCCCTGTACCGAGCCGGCAAAATTGACAAGGACCAGTACACGGACATCAACCGGCGCGTGAGCCGGGCCCTGTATGAGCAATTGACCAGCGCAACAGCCGCCGACTTGGCAGCCCTTGCCGACTCATATGTGCGCCAGGAAGTGCAGGTGATGCAGCGTTAAGGGCTGATGCACGAATGAGGCACAGGTACGGTCTTAGGGCTGCAGGGAAGAAGCGTCATTGCACTGCCCCACGGCTGAGCAGATCCGCCCTTTAGGGGCTGTGAGGGGCAATGATGAGGGCTGTGGTGAGGGCTGTGGGTGTCTTGGCAGCTGGAGGTGCCAAACATCAGGAATGTTTCTCCACACTTATAAAAGTGGGCTGCTGCCGGTGCTTGAGTTTAATTATCCTTGATTCTCACATCCACACTTCACCATTTCATGACTGCCTACGACTACTACAAGTTTGTCTCTACTGAGAACCAGACCAGTGGCTCATATACTGAGTATCCCACCGACTCCAATGCGGATGTCGGCGAGGCCTACAACAACCAGCAGCAACAGCTACCTCCAGACTACCGAAGCCAATCTGCTCCCCCTTCAGAGGGTGTCGATAACGGTACCACGAGCCGAGGACTTGTCACTGATGTGGCAGCACTAGCAATGGCTGGTAAGATGATGAATGGTCGTCATAACCACGGCCGCCATGCTCACCATGGGGGAGGTCTTGGCTCACTTGTTGGGTCCTTTCTGGGCGGTCGTCCCAATGGATACAATAACTATGGCTACAACCAAGGTTACAACCAGGGCTACAACCAGGGCTACTATCCGGGATACAATCCTGGATATAATCCTGGGTACAATGGCGGTTTCTTCCCGGGCTCCAACCCTGGATACGACCAGGGCTATTACGGTGGCTACGGCGGTTACGGTGGCTATGAACCTCATCATCACCATCACCATCACAATCACCACGGCCATCATCACGGCCATCACCACCACCACTACTAGTGGACTTATGATTAATGACTTTGCTTAATATATTATTGGAGTTACCGCCATTGACTAGACAACTTAGATATTATAGAGTCGAGAAGGCATCAAGTGCTCAGTACACTGGAGAAGACTCAGCACACTGTACCGTACACGGAAGCTACACTGTAGCTACACTGTAACTTCACCACTGTCAACCTTAGCAACAAACGAGACGATTCATTCATCTTTATAAATCCATCAACACTGCAGTAGCCGCTCGCTCTATTTGGCTTCAGGGCATGTATACTGGCGGGGCTGATAGCTCTGATGACGACGGTCTTGGCTATTCCCGCTTATATAAGCGGCGATGAAGTACAGCCCCAGACGTGCATCACGATGCCTGTTTCGGTGTCAAGTAAGCACTTCAGGTCAGGGCGGCTACACTCGTCGAACACGTATAAATAGGTATCATCTCCAGCATGTATAGTCAGTTATTCTCTCTATTCAACACTTCTACGGAAGCCACCTCTTTCTGCTTTCCACCTATTCTTGAATAATACGTCATGTTCGGAGATAGCAACAATGATTCCGGGTCCGAACATCGCGGTCTTGGTGACGACTTGATTGCTTGTGCTGTAATCGACCACGTAGCAGCACATCGTGCGAAACGCCTTGGTTACGGTGGACCTAATTACCGCGGCCCCATGGCAAGACTCGCAACAGCAGCTTTCAATCGTTTCACGGGGTCTGGTAACGGATACTCCCAGGGATCCCAGGAGTATGAGCCTACGTCATATATGCCTCAGCATTCAAATGGGTCCCAGCGGTATGGTTCAACGTACAAGTCACAGGGCGTTCACAGCCCCGAGGAATATGGGCCACCCTACAGGTCGCAAGCCCAGGACTACTACGGTTCACCATATAAGTCGCAAACCCAGGATTACGGTTCACCGTACGGGTCTCAGGACTCTCAGGCTCCGTTCCAGTATGAATCATCCTACAGGAACCATGATTCACAGCCCTCTCGACCACACGACCCTCCTTCATATAGTTCTCAGGATCCCAATCGGTACCAAACTTCACCCTATGGGTCACAGGGCTCTCTGGGCTCTCACACGTATGAATCTTCAAATCATTGGGTACAGGGGTATGACGGTTCGTCTCAAAGCTCTCAGCGATGTGAATCGCCGTATTATAGTCGCCGGTAAAGCCACCAACGCTGCTGACTGACAATGCACTTCACTAAATCAAATCCTCATATTTAATGTATTGAGAGACGAATATCTCCCTGATTGTATGTCTAACTGACCGTACCGCATCTCTATATGCACAATGCTGCATGCTATCACTGAGAAAATCACTTTGCAGTTGGCAGGCTTGCTATCAGCTGAGCTTGGCAACAAACCTTGTTGAAGTGCATACGAGGGAGTTCGTGGGCTCTTAAATTAATTTTCAACCAAGTTGGATTCCTTTCAATTCAGCTGAATTCTCATCAGCACTTTTGAACTTTTTGTAATTGGAACATTTGACCTTGCAGATTAATCTTTTAAGGATTGATCTTGAACTTTTAAGCACTTGAGGTTTGTCCGCTATTTTTCTTAGAACGCTCGATTTCTTGAACACTGGATTTTGTTACGTTCGATTTCCCTACACTGAACGGATCAATCACCACAGTTGCGTCACCATCGGCTCGTTGTACCTCACCATGGAACCACCTGGTTCATGCAAGAGCCCAAGAGGCTTGAAGAAGCTGAAATCGCTGTTTTCTTTTCGAAAGCATATCAACCCCGCGAAAACACATACGTCAACTGCACGGCCCGAGCTCTCGAACCTTGCGAACCAAGGCGACAAGTCACATCATGCTGAGGTCTCACATCACGCTGTGGGCTCGCATCGCTCTGATACACGGGAGGCCGCTGAAAAAATGAGCCGAACAGAACGAGCCCGGCGCCTCCAGCCTGAGCTCGCGTATCTTGCAGACTATGCACGACACTCGTATGATGATGAGGGCTCGCGTCAGTCGAATACACAGGAGGCCGCTGAGGCACAGATGACCGCTGTAGAAAAGAAGATGCGCGCCCAGCTAGCCCAGGCTCGCCTCGCCCACAAACGAAGGACCGCACAAGCTGATGGTAACATCAACATAAGCTATGCTATGTTTAGCTCTTCATCTGGCTGAATCTGATGGTGCCATCATCTTGAGCTTCGCTATGTCTGACTCCGGAATGCACTGCTACCCAGTATTGAGTTTGAGACTACTATGGTTCACCGTACAAGTCGCAGGGCTCTCTGGATTCGGCCCTTACGAATTTTCAAATAATAAGGCCCAGGAGTATGACGATTCGCCTCAGATATCTCAGCGATACGAATCACCATATCATAGTAGTCGCTAACGCGACAAACGCTGTTGGCTGAAATGTGCTTCATCAGACCTTCATATGTAATATATTAAGAGACGAATATATTGATCATGGTATGCCCAATTAAATGTTCCGCATCTCTGGATTCACAATACTGCTATAGAGGCGCAGTTATCATGCATAGAATGCTGCACGATATCACTGGGCGGGCAGGATCACTTGGCAGCTGACTGGCTTGCTATCAGCTGGAGCTTGGCAAGAAACCTTGTTGATGTGCATATAAAGTAGACTGCGTGCTCTTTAAGTTCAACTAAATTGGATCTCTCTCAATTCAGATTGGTTCACATCAGCCTTGATTCACATCAGCACTTGTGAACATTTAATAATTGGAGTGTTTCACGCTTGATTTGTTCTAATACTTTAAAGGCATCAATCGCTGCAGGTGCATCACCATCGGCCTTTAGTACGTGACTATGGAATCACTTAGCTCAGGTAAAGGCCCAAGAGGCTTCAAGAAACTGAAATCGCTTTTCTCTTCGCGAAAGCACATCAACCCCGAAAGAACGCACACGTCTATTACGCAGCCAGAGCTCTCGAACCTTGCGAGCCAAGGCGGGAAGTCACATCATGCTGAGGGCTCACATCAGTCGAATACACAGAAGACGGCTGATACACAGATGACCGCTGAAGAAAAAAAGAAGCGGGCCCGTCTAGCCCAGGCCCGCCTCGCTCAAAGACGACGGGAAGCCCAAGCTGATGGTGCCATAATCATGAGCTTAGGTACGCGTGGGCCCTGAATAAGCTATTCCCATTGTTCTATTAATCACTCTAGGTGGCTTCTTGTGAATGTCTAGAACCTCTAGACCTTTCTGACCGTGCTGCTGGCTAGATACGAGGCCACGAACATCTAATGTGAATGACTTTGTCTTCATGAGATGCTTGTCCCTGTGCCCATGTCACCTCAGTTGCTTCACCTGATTTACTTGTAACTCCCTGTATATCTACTTCAGCTCATGTCGTAATGGACATAATAACTATGGCTACAACCAGGGCTACTATCCTGGCTATGGCTATTCCCCCTTATATAAGCGGCGATGAAGTACAGCCCCAAACGTGCATCACGATGCCTGTTTCGGTGTCAAGTAAGCACTTCAGGTCATAGCGGCTACACTCGTCGAACACGTATAAATAGGTATCACCTCCAGCATGTATAGTCTGGGATTTTCTCTATTCAACACTACTGCGGAGGCCACCTCTTTCTGCTTTCCACCTTGAATAGTAAGTTATGGGAGATAGCAACAATGATTCCGGGTCCGAACATCGAGGACTCGGTGACGACTTGATTGCTTGTGCTGTAATCGACCACGTAGCAGCACGTCGTGCAAAGCGTCTTGGTTACGTAATTACCGTGGCCCAATGGCAAGACTCGCAACAGCGGATTTCAATCGTTTTACGGGGTCAGATCAGCGACACACCGACGGGTACTTCCAGGAGTATGAAGCCTCGTCATATAGGCCTCAGCAACCCAACGGGTCTCAGTCGTATGGTTCAACGTAAAAGCCACAGGGCTCTCATAGCCCCCAGGAATATGGTTTACCCTACAAGTCGCAAGCCCAGGACTACGGTTTACCATACAAGCCACAGAGTTCCCATCAGTACGTTTCACCGTATGGGTCACAGGGTTCTCAGAGCTTGCAGCAGTATGAATCATCCTACAGGACCCATGATTCACAGCCCTCTCGACCACACGATCCTCCCTCATTTAGTTCTCAGGATCCCAATCGGTACCAAACTTCACCCTATGGGTCACAGGGCTCTCTGGGCTCTCACATGTATGAATCTTCAAATCTTAGGGCCCTGAGGTATGACTGTTCGTCTCAAAGCAAACAGCGATGCGAATCACCGTATTATAGTCGCCGCTAAAGCCACAAACGCTGCTGACTGACAATGCACTTCACTAAATCAAATCCTCATATTTAATGTATTGAGAGACGAATATCTCGTTGATTGTATGTCAAACTAACCGTACCACATCTCTAGATGCATGATGCTGCATGTTGTCACTGGGCAGATCACTTGGCAGCTGACTGGCTTGCTATCAGCTGGAGCTTGGCAAGAAACCTTGTTGATGTGCATATAAAGGACTGCGGGCTCTTTAAATTCAACTAAATTGGATCTCTCTCAATTCAGATTGGTTCACATCAGCCTGGATTCACATCAGCACTTTTGAACATTTTATAATTGGAGTGTTTTACACTTGATTTGTTCTAACACTTTGAAGGCATCAATCGCTGCAGCTGCATCACCATCGGCCTTTAGTACGTGACCATGGAATCGCCTAGCTCAGGTAAAGGCCCAAGAGGCTTCAAGAAACTGAAATCGCTTTTCTCTTCGCGAAAGCACATCAACCCCGAAAGAACGCACATGTCTATTACGCAGCCAGAGCTCTCGAATCTTGCGAACCACGCCGAGAAGTCACATCACGCCGAGGGCTCGCATCAGTCGAATACACAGGGGACCGTTGATACACGGATGACCGCTGAAGAAATGATGAGGCGGGCCAAGCAAGCCAAACAAGCCGACCGCCTCGCCCAAAGACGAAGAGCCGCCCAAGCTGATGGTGAAATCATGATGTTCTCTGCTATGTCTGGCCCGTCGTTTGGAAACTGATGTGTGCCACCATCGTGAACTTCGCTAAGTCTGGCCCAAATGCGCTGCTACCCAGTATGGAGTTCATTACCAGCACGGCTCAGCCTACAAGTCTCAGGGCTCTCTGGGCTCTCTGGGCTCCAGCCCTTATGAATCTTCAAATAATAATAGGGCCCATGAGTATGATAGTTCGTCTCGATTTCTCAGCGATATCAATCACAGTCTTATAGCCGTCGCTAAAGTCACAAACTCTGACTGATGATGCACGTCACTAAATCAGAGATTCATATTTAATGTATTAAGAGACGAATATCTCCTTGATTGTATGTCAAACTAACCGTGCCACATCTCCAGATGCATGATGCTGCATGTTGTTACTGGGCAGATCCACTCCGCAGTTGGCCGGCTTGCTATCAGCTGGAGCTTGGCAAGAAACCTTGTTGATGTGCATATAAAGTAGACTGCGGGCTCTTTAAATTCAACTAAATTGGATCTCTCTCAATTCAGATTGATTCACATCAGCACTTTGGAACATTTTATAATTGGAGTGTTTTACACTTGATTTGTTCTAACACTTTGAAGGCATCAATCGCTGCAGCTGCATCACCATCGGCCTTTAGTACGTGACCATGGAATCGCCTAGCTCAGGTAAAGGCCCAAGAGGCTTCAAGAAACTGAAATCGCTTTTCTCTTCGCGAAAGCACATCAACCCCGAAAGAACGCACATGTCTATTACGCAGCCAGAGCTCTCGAATCTTGCGACCCAAGGCGAGAAGTCACATCACGCCGAGGGCCCGCATCAGTCGAATACACAGACGACCGCTGATACACAGATGACCGCTGAAGAACAAAAGAAGCGGGCCCGGCTAGCTCAGGCCCGCCTCGCCCAAAGACGATTGGAAGCCCGAGCTGGTGGTGGCATAATCACGATGAGCTTCAGTGCGGGTGGGTCCTGAATAAGCGATTCCCATTGTTCTATTAATCACTCTAGGTGGCTTCTTGGGAATGTTTAGAACTTCTAGGCCTTTCTGACCGTGCTGCTGGCTAGATAAGAGGCCACGAACATCTAATGTGCATGATTTTGGCTTCATGAGATGCTTGTCTCTGTGTCCATGTCATGGAACTTGCTGATTTACATGTAATCCCCTGTAAATCTACTTCAGTTCATGTCGTAATGCATTCATTAACTAGGCAGCAGCCTCACTGAAAACAGGCAGTTTATTCAGCTGGCCGCGAGCAATTTCGTAGATGGTAAAGGTGACGGCCTGGCCCGGAGCCACCCGCATGATTCGCGGTGTGATACCACGGTATAGTGCCGAGACTCCCTCCTGTTTGACGAGCTGGTTGGCAATTCGCGTGAATCGCGCAAGTCCTGACTCGGTGGAGACACCCGACTCTCGCTGCATACGTGTCTTGATGGTGTCAAGAGGCGCGTTCGACAGCGGGCCCAGGGCTCCGGAAATAAGACCAATAATTGACGTTTGCCATGATGGCAGCATCGTTTTGTCTGGCTGCAGCTCCTGCAGTTTGGCCTTGAGTGTCGAGTACACGGTGAAGTTGACACCCTGGTTCGTAGCCTGTCGCGCAGCCGTCAGAACGACTCCACGGTATACAGCACCAATACCCTCCTCCTTGATAATCGTGTACAGGCAGTGCAGCGCGTTGCGGTACTTGGCAGCGTCGACTGGGTCTGCCATTGAGTGGGCCTGTGCTTGCAGACGGATCTTGACGACCTCAGTCGGGTTGACAACAAGCACAGCCTCGGTGATACCAGCACCGACACCGGCAATAAAAGTGTTCATGGTAGTGATGGGCCGGCCATCTTGGGGCGTGAGCATCTCCTTGAGGTATTCGTACGTGGTGAAGCGAATGGCCATTTTGGGGGTGATACCAGCAATAACAGCGCCCAATCCTTTGTATAGACCGAGAGGCGTCTCTTTGCGGATAATTCGCATTCCCGTGGCTAGAAAGCCACGAGGCTTGACGGCTTCACCGTTTGGACCCGTAGCAACGCGGCCTTTAAGCTGCATGCGCACCTTGATAGTATCTGCATTAGCATTGCATGGAGATGGAGGAAATGAAGCAGGCGAGTTGGAGCAAGGGGAAAATCAAGTAACGTCAAAATCAGTGAAAAAATAACCAACGAACAAGCCAATAGACCATCAAATCACTCAACCCGGCCCAGTCGAAGTTTGGGCCACGGATTCCAGCTTTGGCCCTATGGCTCTTCGGCCGATGGCTGGGCGCCCCACATTTCGCGTGCCCTGCAGCCCCGATCAGCCGAGGAATGATGATGAGGCGGCTGGCTCGGCGCATCCCATCAGGTGGTATACGGGTGCAAGCTGACTTAAAATGGAGACTAACGAGCCGGCAGCCGGTTCCACAGTATGATGGGGTTCTTAGGAGCCACCAAAGAAGGCCCCTACTCAAGGGGGGCTTGATGGACCATTGCTTAATCACCAGTGGTCCTCTGCACCCCACCACCACGTGGTCAAACCATGATCGAACCACATCACTCATAATGTTGTACCTAAGTAACTGTTATGATGATAATGTCATGATTCATCGTCTCGTAGTGTCCGAAGCTCATATTCCCCTTCCCGCTCAACTCTCTTCATGCCTTTTTCGCAGTGTTTTGACTCACCTAATGGATGACATGTTAAAGCCTCCATACAGCCGGCAGTACCGCCAGCAATGAGATCCACAACGGGATGCCCTCTTTTTTTGTCGGCCATTTCGAAAAGATTAGTTTAAAAACGTAAAAGTACACACAACTACGTTGGAGCAGGATGTCCCCGCCTATTTATACGCCTGTCCCCCGCCAAGTGTAATTTACTCCCGTGTCATCTGCGTGTGGCCTAACTCGATGACTCTAGCGCAGCCGATAGGGCGGCAAAAGAAACGTCTATTACACGTGCGGGGTCAGTGCGCCTTTGGACGGCTGGGACCGACCCCGGATATTACTATACCGCGAATTTCACAAGCTAATACTGCAGCAAGATAAAAGTCCGGGGTAGGCGCCGAGGAATTCTCGTTCGGCCGACTGCGACCTCGGTCCATCGGGGGAGGGTTCCCCACAGCCGAGACCGACACCGAGCAACCAAACAAACTGGTCTAGTTGTACACATTTTCTTTCTGGGTGCTATGTAGAGTCGCTTTTAGCGGCGACCGGGTCGCTTGGGCCGAGCAAAGCCTCCACGTGGAGTGGCTGTGCCGCTGCTTGGCTCACTGCTGGCTCCGCTAGCCGGATAAACCTGCTCACTAATGAACTCAGCCGTGATGTCGGATCCGTCTGTAGCTTCGACCTGCTGTTAGTGTGTGTGCCAGGTAGCCGTGCCCGACACCCTCTCGGCCCATGGGCTCGGCGTGCCCAGGCCGCGGTGTGGTGCGACGGACGGACCATAAAGGGGTTATAGTGAACTGTTGGAGGGATTGACGGAGGAAGTGATGGAGGAAATGAAGAAGAGAGTACCGCTCAGTCTATGTGGAGTATTGGAGTATCACACAGCATAGTTAGAGCATTGGGCTCAAATGACTGGTACTATACCCCCACTTGTCTCGGCCGTAACCGTCACAGCATATATGCCTGTTCGGAGCTGCAACGGTAAAGTTCCGGGGTACCTGCTGCAAGATCCGGCATGTGCATCTCGAGTGTCGCCCGAGGGCCTGTTCATCAAGACAGTGCTGAATAATGACGCTGTAACCATGCAACCACCACCACTACCTCCTCAGTCCAACCAACGTATTCACAATTGCACCCCCACATTTCTTTGTACTCACCACCTTGGTAATCTTCAGCACCTTGCGTGCGGAGGACACCACTGACTCGCGGTTCGACGCGTAAACCATGCGTTCCTTGATCTTCGATCCACTAGGACAAGTGTAGATGAACAGTACCGAGTGGTCGTCGCCGTCTACATGTTTGAACAGCGTGTACTGCGGTTGCGACGAGCTGATAAACAAGTCGGCAAGGCCAGCTGCGTCGACATGGCCCTGTTTGCCGACAATCACCCGCTCAGCACTCATATCAATGTGTAGACTCAGCGCCTTGGGCTTCTCGCTCTCATGCAGTTCATGTAGCGCGCTGTGCACGGCGTCATCAACAGCCAGTGCAAGTCCTGTCGACGCTGCGCTCGCAGACCCAATATGCAGTCGGTGAAGCTGCGACTTGCGGCCTCCAGTGCCGAGTACCTGGTCGGCTTCCGACTGTAAAACGTCCTGTAGAGACCGCTCTTCCTCGGTGACCGGAGCTGATGCCTGCTCGTGTGCGACGTGTGCCTTCCAGCCCTTGGCGCTCACCTCGTCGAGCTCGGTCCAAAAGATGTTGGTGCCAAACGTCTGGCCACCACCGAGCTGGCGCTGGATTGTGTTGGTACTCGATGCATACAACATCTTGCTGCGCACAGGCGCAGAGTCGGGAACATACGAGATGAACAACAAGTCCTCACCAGCGCCCTCCGACCTGTACACGATGTAGGCGGCCTTGTTATGGGCCAAGTGTTCACGAACTGCGCTGAAGTCTTCTTCAAACGAACTGCTTCCAGCCACGAGCTTTCCCGGCTCACATGATTCTAGTTAGAGGTCTTCTGCGACACAATGACACACTTACCCTCGATGATCTCGAGAATCAGCGCACGGTCGCTTCCGGCCCTGAACTGCCGAAACGCCGTTTGCAGCGCCTCCGAGGCTGTGTTAGCACGCAGTTCACGTTGTACATGTCAATTCATTTCCTTGAAACAGAAGTATGGCTCTGGTATCCATGTTAATGCCAGTATCGCCTCTGGTACACACCCTCAATTCCCGACTGGTTGGACATTAGTTGGTGAAGCTCTCAGCCAACATGGCGGCCATACAACGGCTGTGGGTTAGGGCGTGAGTGCTGCTATAATGTGGGGTCCTTGAGGAGGTTGTGCTTCTCAGCGCTCTTTCCAGTTTAATTATCTTTTATATTATGCAAATTGTCATGTCTTTGCAGTCCAAGATTCTAAAGTTTGGCCTTTATATCCTCGTCATAAAATGCACTGGTAAATGCAAAATGCAGTCATCTTCGTCGTCCTGTTCTCAGTATATGGACCATCCAGCTTCCCTAGTCCATTAAAGTGTCTGGAAGTTCATCTCACAGCGGTTCTCCTTCCCTTCTCATCTCTGTACTTTGGGTTTACGCACAAGAAAAAAGGGACCTTCTTCGTCAAATGACCATGACGGCTGTAGCAGCTTGCGTACACCATTCTTGATCTTAGGAATGCCTCCGTCGCTGTGTCGTCCTGAACCGGTGATAATCTTAAGAGGACGCATCTGCCCACCGTATCGGCCCTCGAGTTCCTCCTGAGCGACCCACTGGTGCAGCTTTTCCTGACAAGTCTCAACAGCAATGTTTAACGGTACGCCGTGGAAATCAATCACGTACCGACTCGATGCGTCTTCAACAATAGTGCGGTGCATGCTGTTGAGTGCCTCGCGGCCGCTGCTCCCATGCTCAGCTGCTATTGAAGCATAATGTCCCGCAGCACTGCGGTACAGCGGAGAAGACCGCGATTTGCGGTACATGGCTTGAGCCTGTTGAAAAGCTTCACTTCGACGCGCAAATGACTCCTCAGCTAATGACCGAAGCTCGTGTGTGTTTCCTCTAACAGAAGTACTCGCAGACACAAATTGTGGTCTTGGGCTGTTGCTGACGCTGACGCTGCCGCTGCTGCTGCCCGATGTCGCAGCAGACTTGGAATGTACAAACAGACATTTGGCCAGAGACCGGTCGTTGCGCTCATATACATCAAGTGCCTCATCTTCACCAATACCCAAAGTCTTGGCGAGCAGCTGCACCTCGGCGTCCTCGCGGTCCACCTGCTCCGTTGTCCGTGCTTTGACCTTTTTGCGCCGGTTCTTGTATGTGCTCGAAGCAGACAAGTCCGACGCTATATTTTTGACAAGCTCGCGGTTCAGCAGAACATCCGTCGTTTGAGCCACATTGCCGTTGCACTCCTTCAAGTTGAGCCGTAGCAGGGCCACAGGCACATCAGGAAACGACTGTCGCAGGAACCGCACGTCGTCTTCGAGATCGCTATCATCGTCTGATTCGGCAGATTTCGCGTATTCCGCCGCTCTGGTCTCCTCTTCTTTGATTCTCTGTAGCTCCTTGTCGAGTCCGTCGAAATTTTCCCAATCGACTCCCGTCTGTTGTGCCTCTGTATTGAGTTCTTGCAACACGGCCCGTGCTTCATCTTCGTCGTCGTATTCGAGTGATATGGCCACAACGAGACTGCTATCGACAGCAGGGAACTCTGCTGCCAATTTGTCAACGTCAGCTGGCATGAGTAGTGACAAAGATCATCCGTTTATAAAGGCAAGTATGGTAGAAAAAAAGATATAACGTTGAACAAATAGGCGAGGTCAAATATAATTCCATACAGATGCAGGTAAGCACGCGGCTTGCTGAGTCATTTGTTACATAATATAATTTTTTAATGTGAAGCCGCGAAAACTGAAATTCTCCTCCTTCGTCAAACAACCTTTGTGTGTCCGTCTTACCATGTCATTCAGAGGCGGTCGCGGCGGCCGAGGCGGCGGGCCGATGGCTTTCTCAATGGGTAACCCGGACATTAAGCCCGACTTCACGCCCTCGGAGCGGTATCCCAAAACTATCGTTCCTGTGCAAACGCCAGCTCGAACGCTTGAGCGTCAAGCAGTCGCGCAGTTCCTCAAGCTGCGTGATGACATCCGTGATGGCCCCTTCTACGTGGGTTCGACAACAAAAAAAGGACGGGTCATAGTCGAAATTGAGCAAGGTGTCAACGATGGCATCAAGCGGTATACAGATCGATACATCAAGAAGCGCAAAATCGGTCGATCCATCGACGAGCATCCCTATGGTAGGTATTGGATGATATCGAGTAATTATTGACGTATCTAACACAGTGACGGCTTTCTTTCCAGAAGAACTACACTCAGCAATGGCGGCTGGAGATGGTAAAAAGATCAAGAAGCTGGATGTTACCAAGTTCACTAGCGAGTTACTTGACCTAGGAACGGGCGACTCGAAATCAGACAAGACGTCTCTGCTGGCACTCAAGCTGTCTCAAGTCGAAGAGGATGTACGAGACAGTGGTAGTGAGGGTGATGATGACGAGGAGGAGGATGAAGATGAGAAGGATGAGTTTGAGGAGGATGAGGACGACGATTACAATGCTGAAAAGTACTTTGATGATGGAGACGACATGGATAACGGGGATGACGACGATGGAGAAGCTGCATACTAGGGTTCCGGCCCTCGAGGCATAGCCGTGAGAGGCATATAGCCATAATTCATTTGCATTTGTTTTAAGAGCGGGGCTGTATCATTAAGGTGAGGTATCATTAAGATGAGGTATTTCTTCATATGAACAGACGTCGTACTCCATATCATGAGACTACGTTACACACGACGAAAGTCACCGGGCTGATAATCAAATTGACCCAGTGCCATCAGGTTAACCATTTCCGGAGTCCATTATCCTTTCTGTGCTGTTCGGTTTATTTTTTGACCTCCTATTCACATGTAAATATGAGTCTGAGCGTCATGGGTCATAATGCCGCAAAGCTTGGTTCGGGGTCCGATCGCGATTACGGACAGGAACTAGTTTCCGCCTACAAATTTCAGTGGTACAACTCCACTGACAGGGTGTGGTTACTTGTCACTCAGTTTCAGCCTTCTATAACCGGATTCACCGAGGGGACCAGCTGATGAATGGAAACTTGTTCTATGACACGGACGCTTCACGTGATGCAGGCCGTTGCGGAGGCCGCGCTGTCGATCGGTTGATTAGTCACGGCTGAAGGCGCCCTTTGCGGGGAAGCCCTAAGCCTTGGATGCAAGGTGGAGATAATATAAAACGTGATACGAGGACCTCCTTTTCTTGTCTTCATTCCTCGTTGTTTCAGCAATCCACAACCATGCGACAATACCCGCTCTACTATTCGCCACCCCCTCTTAATTATAGGGGCGGGCACCCTAAGCCGCGTCTGTCTGAGACAGGAACTGCGGCAGCAATGTTCAACCGCCCCGTTGTCATTGTTGAAAGGTTTATTGATAGTAGGGGGTACAGGTACATTGTGGCAGATCCTGATGGCGCGTATCTGGCATACCTCAACCCCAAAGACAAGATCAAGCAACCATCTACCACGTCGTTCCGCTATGCAGCTCTAAGTGAACAGGGCACGCGTCTGTTTACTATTGCCCGTAATCACACATTGTTACCGAACCGTAGACGTACCGAGATCACGATTCCTACTGTATACGGAGACATGGTCGTGGGTGTGTGTGCTTCAACAGGTAAAGGTGACCACAGGAGGTATTCACTGAGATTGGCGTCACCGTAAGTGTCTCTAGCAACCACTGCCACAAAGTGGCCCGCCACAGTATAAAAACTAACTCCAGTTCACCACCCTATGGCACGCTGAAACCGTTTTCAGTGGCACTACCACCTATGCCCGGATCTCATGAGCTTGCTCTTCTTGACGGCCAGGGAGCAGTGATTGGCACGGTGTCGTGGCTTGAAGATGATCTGGGCGGCGACCCTCACAATCACATGTCGTTTACTCTCCACATGGAGATGTCTGGACGACGAGACCTGGAGCCTCCGCTAGGTATTGACGAGCGTGCTATGATGCTTGCTCTTGCTGTGAGTCTCGACATTGACCAGTTCTGTCCCGAGGAGTGTGCTCCTCCCGAGTATCACGCTTGAGTGGGGAGCGCCGTGCATCTTTAAACTGGCAGAACGAATGCACCTAGTGATGCATTAGCAGCTGTTTGATTAGGAGATGCATAGGATCCTCTCTCTGTTTTAGGAGTCTTTTTTGTTCAGTCCCGTCCACGATGAGTCGTTCACGAGTTGCTTTATCACGCGTTAAATGCGTGTCCGTGTCTGATAAGGATCTAGGATCAGTGCTCACTGTTTTGTGGCCGTCTCATGTCTTTCTGTTTTACCACGTCTCAAGCTGACTCAAGCTGACACAACTGGTTCATCTACTGGTTGGCTTGCGCCTCCATCATCTTCGAATATACACTTGGATATCACTACTGGCCCTGATACATGTCTCCAACAGGCACGATTGGCTCGACCAATGAATCGGCCCCTTTACCACTTGGACACTTGGACATTCCCTCTCGCTATCTACCGCCCCTCGGTATTATTATTTACCAGCTTGATGGTATGTCTTCAAGCGCTGTTGCTAATCCGAGGTACAATAGGACTAATTGCTATTGCAGTCTAACTGATTGGTCGCATTGCCAGGGGCCACTAAGATCAGTTCTATTGTTTCTCGCGTGCTCCATACGATAAGTCCACATGCTGCCGTCGGCTTATACTGTCGTTTACACACTGCTGCCGTTAAGCTGTTTGCACATGCTGCTGGCGGCGTGATGCCGGCGTTTTCAACCCTAACCTTACCCCGGATCCACGGTTGGGATTTTGTTGGGAGCTCGTATGAGCTTATCACTGGCGAGAGAATATGGATGGGGTGATCTGAACATTCTAGACCACATATTTAAGAAATGCAATGATTGTTTATTGGCTATGGACCGACGGTGCGAGTTGTGCACGGATAGAATAAATAGCAGATAGCTGAGGAGAGATAAAGAGAGCAGCCAGTGTTGTTTGTGTGCATCAGTCGTATGGGCTGCTGAGCGTCTCAGACAAGAGCCACTAGAGCTCAAATGCCGCCACCCGAACGCTCAACAGGCACAACTCGGTCTCCAGGGAACTTCTTCATAACGGGACGATAGCACCACCATTTGGTGAGGTAGAAGCCTCCAATGGCACTGCCTAGCAAAAGTGGCATCTTCATTCTCCAGCTGTATCGGTGGTGTGTGAGCAGCATTGTTGAATAGAACTTGTAGTTGAAAGTGGTGGCTAGTGTTGGTGTCTAATGGATAGTGTGTCGTTTGCTTGTACAGTATTGAAGCTCAGCGCGTCAATTCCTCTCAAGTGGCTCCAAATAAGTGTGGTTGGTCTAAGGATGAAAACGCTAGGCATCGGCGGCCCTTTTATACCGCCGTCTAGTGCCGTACTCTCCTTGCCCATAATAAGTTACCCCAGCATATGCACTCCACATTTGGTCACGGGAGCAACGCGATAGTGGCAAGTAGCTGAGATGAGTGGGACTGGAGGTTTGTTGGGCTTTTGTTGGGATATTCAGTGGCGGTAAATGGTAATTGGTGAATATTGGTGGCAGCAGTTGGTGGCGATTAGTGGGCAGTTAGTGGCGATTGGGCGCGCCTTAAGTTGTTCGATCTATGAGCAACGTCATTGTCTAGACGCTTCTATATGTGACCCACTTAACCGCCACATAGGAACCTCATCGAACAGGTGACAAGAATTATGTCGACGAAATGAAACCATCTTTACAATATCTATAATTGACACCAAATTTACTGGAACCTACATATTGGGTGTACAGAACCTACTCGTGCTGAGCTCTCAGCCACTTCTACTTTCATATGTTTCACGTGCTGTTTTCTTACGAGGAGGCGTAAAGCCGATGGGAAGGCTGACAGGGCAGGGGTATATACCCGATTTAGTATACGCGCGTCTCCAAGGCAGTGGTTTGCTTGTTACCTTCTGCGACTAAGAGTCATGGCAACAGTTCGCGAGATTTGTGGCGAGAATAGAAGCTGGTGATGACGGCGAACGGCAGCCTTGCGGATCAGACGATTTGGAACGACTCAACAATGATATGATCAATACTTTAAAAAGATCTATGTACAACGCTGTGCTCTAACTCCGCCTCTTCATGACGCATTTATCCATATGGAAGCATACTGAAACAATAGAAATGCGTCGAAGCAAGCTGGCCCATCGAAAACATCGGGTTCCGAGAACGCAGAGGTTAGCCCACCATCGCATACAAAGTCTCAAGTGCCTATATATATAGCTAGAGCCCAGTGATCCCAGCGTTATATTTCTGCGTCAAGTATGCGCATGTATGACATGTCTTTTCGACTCATTTTAGCAATCGACTCATCGAGAGTCACTAGCAGGACCATGTACTATGACTCTGAAAATAGTGACCAACACAGTGTTTATAGAGGCTGAGCGAAAAATATAAATACCCATGATTTCTCGAAAGTGGTGCTACAACTACAAGACCTAGAAGGACAACAAGAACTACAGTACAAAAAGTGCTACAAGGATTACAAACACTACAAGTACCAAAAGATCTACAGTACTACTGTACCATCATTACAATTTTTCGTTCAAGTTTTCCACCAATTACGAGTAATTCTACAACCACAATGTCGCACTCAAGGAAATCCTCCATGTCATCATTCACGTCCTCTGCGGAGACGCTGAGGTCAAACTCCAACATCTCCCGCACAGACTCGAAGCCTATTGACGCTGGTCCTAGCTCTCCAAAATCGCGTACTTCCGAAACCGTAAAACACTACGGAAGAGCTATAAAGAGTTTCCTCGTTCCTCCAAAAGAGATGACGAGCGCGCCTCCCAAGGACAGCGATCTTCTCATCATGCACAAGCGGTGATACCTTGAGTTCAGTAGATGTTTCTCCCTACCGAATTCTATTTATTGTCATTTATGTGTCATCTATTGCACGTCTTGACTTCACTGTCTTATTTAAAGTCTAACAAATATATATATTCTTTCTTGGCAAGTAGCAGCGGGTTTCTACAGCACTAGACAAGAATAAGATTTAGTCATCGTAAGAGTTTTTTTTACTTATATTGGATATATAGTATATCACCATTCACAACCTGAACGTACAACGTTTATGCAGACTGGAGGAGGATAGCGAGGGCCAGAACCACGAGCCAGAGCTTACTAGACAGGAGCTTACGTACCAGACGGAAAATCAGCGAGCGCTGCACAGGGCCGGTGGGCGCGTACCAAGGTTTAGGCATTGACAGGCGGTCAATACGCTTGAGGTTGTATTTAGTGTAAGGCGGGTAGCGTGCCTTCATCAAAGCCTCAGAGAAAATGGGGTTGGACAGAACTGTCCTGAGATGAGAAAAGGTATCAAAACCCCATTTGCCGTGGTAGAAACCCATTCCAGACTCACCGATTCCGCCGAACGGAGCTTGGACAACACCGGCCTGCAACAACACGTCATTGACAATAGCACCGCCCGAACGCACGTGGGATAAGACTGTCTCAGCCTTTTCGGTTGAGCTGGTGAATACGTATAGAGCCAGAGGCGTGTCATGGTTGTCAAGAACAAACTCAATACCATCTTTTGTAATGTCATTGACAGTAACAATAGTCAGAACAGGACCGAAAAGCTCGTCTTGCATCAGTGAGTCATCAGGCTTGACACCCGAAACAATGGTAGGGGGGAGGAAACGGGTCTTAGCGTCGGCCTGGCCGTAAATGAGTTCGACATGACCTTTTGTGTTGGCAATAAGACCTGACAAACGGTTGAACATACGATCGCTCGAAATGTGACAGTAGCTCGTGTCATCCTTAGACAGAGTCGGGTACAGGTCAAGAGTAGCCTTTTTGATGGCAGCAATAAACTTCTGCTCAACGGCAGCCTCGACAATCACATAGTCGGGTGCAACACACGTCTGGCCAGCATTGGCAAACTTTCCCCAGGCCACACGCTTTGCCGCCACGTTGATATCGGCGTCACTGGCAATAAATACAGGCGACTTTCCACCGAGCTCAAGTAGCGTCGGCGTGAGGTGCTTAGCAGCTGCTTTGGCGACAACCCTACCGACGCCCGTCGAGCCCGTCAACATGATGAAGTCGAACTTGAGGTCCAGCAGAGTAGTAGCCTCGGGCACAGCACCATTCACGACCTGGAAGATTTCTGGGTCAAGAGCATTCTCGAGCACTTTGGTAAGGGCTAGCGACGAATTGAGTGCTATCTCAGTGGGTTTCCAGACGACAGTGTTACCAGCAGCAATGGCAGCAGCGACCGAGTTAACGGCCACAAAATAAGGGTAATTCCAGGGTGAGAGAATGAGGACTGTTCCACGGGGCTGTCTGCGAACACGGGGCCTAGACAGCATGTTCCTGAGGCCTCCCCAAATGTACTCATCCTTGGACCACTTGGGCAGTTCATTGATGATGTTGTCGAGTTCCGTGAACACACCGTGGAGCTCGAGAATCTGCGTCTCAGCATAAGGACGACTAAAGTCACGGAACACAGCTTCTTTCAACACTTCAGCATTTTCGAGGACAGCGTAGTACATGTTGCGAATCTGTTCCTGACGATACGAGATGGGCAGTGTCCTGCCTGATCGGAAGCCCTTTGTGACAATGTCATGTTTGCGGGCAATTTCCTCGGGCGATGTTGACGCCGGCACGTCGTCATAGCTGGTGATGGCGACCATTGTTTAATGTGAAAAGGTTCAATGGATTGCTGAAATCCAGCAACGGGGATTGCGGGGTTATATAATGTGGGGCAATAGGCTTTGGGAGGGGTTGAACACTATCATCGGCTAAGGGTTGGACGGAGATAGCATGTGAAGGCCGAGGAGAGAGAGGAAGAGGAGGACAGATACAAGGTGGGGGGAGCAGAATGGCAGCCATTTGTGTTTTATGGATGACTATTGAACTTTTTGCACCACGAGATGTCGTCACTGGTGTGAAATCAGACAACAGGGTGCCCCCGTCGTGGGTGAAACAGACGGATATAAAGAAGCCGAGGTACAGTAGTCTGTGCGCATAGTCAGCTAGCAGTCAGTTAGAACTCATTGTATGTAACAGTATAAAGGCCAGCCAGAGATAACGACTTCTTTACCAATTTATATACCACCTAAGGCATCAAACGAGCTGATTAGGTACAATATACTGAGTATTACGGTGTTTCGTATGTTCCTCTCAAACCTTAGCTGCCGGTAAGCTATCAGGACCGCCCCAGCCGCATCTGTCAAGGGCTAGGGCTCGCCGGCCATGCACGCGTCCCACGATTCTCAACGCGCTCATTCCTCGACGCGTTTCCGCCTTGCCTTTGCTATTTTTGAATTCCCTTCTTCGCTATACCCCGTCAGGGTGATCTCGACGTCTTCATCAGCTGGTTCTGGTGTCTTGTTGGGGATTGGCTCGACGTATAACCCGTCCCCTCTGTTTCCTCAGGGGCTCCTCCCTTACTCTTTGATCCCGTTCCTCGAAACACCGAACTGCTTCGCGAAGAGAGAGCCTAACAAAGCCCAGGAGAGTCTCGAGATACAATGGATGATCCTGACTGGGCCGACTCGTCCGAAGAGTCGTATTTCGATTTCTCCGAGACGGCAGTCGGCACCACCAAACCTCCCAGTCGCTATCTCTCACAAACAGTACCTATAACCTTCTCCAAATACCCACCGGCTATTTTCGCTGACATCTCGTTTCTTCCTGCTCGAGATGACGCCCAGATCGCCCGTATCAACACAACGACACACACTCTGCGTGCCGCCTCCATCCCCCGCCTCATCGTCCAACTGTCGTGCCACGAGTTCTTCGACTACAACCAGCTAGCCGACTTCTTCCTATCCTACCGCCTATTTATTCCGAGCCATGATCTCCTCGAGCTGCTGACCTCGCGCTTCTGCTGGGCTGTACTGCACTCGGCCTGTGATCTCAAAGTCGCTAGTGCCGTTGCCATGCGTGTCTTTGTCATGATGCGTCACTGGATCCTCAACTTCTTCCCTGACGATTTTGTTATCAACTACCGCCTGCGAACGCGCTTCGCCGACGCCATTAACAAACTCTATGAATGGCCCCACGTCGCCCAAAGCGACGGTTTCCGGCGTATAGTTGAGACACTCAAACGTGCCTGGCTCAAAGCTTCGTGCGCCTATTGGAAGTTCCCAGAGTCATATTCAACAGACTTTGATTTGACGCTGCCAATATTCGCTGGTGGCCGCTTTGGTAATGAGAAACTCTCGGAATCAGATGCAGATTCACCATCTGCTGGTGCTGCTCGGCGCATGACTCTTCTGAAGTTCTATGATGGTCCCATTAAACCTGTGCTGTCAAGTAATGATCTCACTGATAGCCGACTCTCGACTGGAATTCTGCCGCTGGCTGGTAACGCACCTGGTACTGGCGATATAATAAAAGGTAGCATCTCGCTGTTCACCGATGTTCAAGTGACATCAGTTCTTCCTCCTACTCCTGTCAAGAAGAAAGTCACCTTTGCATCCCCATCTGCGCGACACAATTCTCGGACAATGATGGATTCATGGCGAACCCGTGACGGCAACACAATGTCGACTTTCCTGGCTCGTGTAGCGGCTATGATGGATCTGACGAAGCAGGCTTCGCGGTCACCAGTCGATGCCACCACTACGATCAACGAAAAGCAACAGCTTTCAATACATAGCGAACCAGACCTTATGGATCTGTCGAAGCCAATCGAAACTCGCGTTCTCGAAGCCCGCATCGATGTCCTCAGCGCCCGCACTGTTGAGCACCTTGAGGCCTACCTTCACTTGCAGGCATCTCCACAGCAGTCAGAGTCGCGACTTAGCCAGCGCAGCTGGTCGCGTGCCAACTATGACATGGACGACGAATCTCCAACAAAGAGGCAGAGGCGAAACACGGATTCTAGGGCTGTTAGCGACCTGTTTGCGTCCAGATCTGATCTGAATACAAACTCACGGGTATCTCTTATTGACAGCCTTCAAATCCAGAACCGACTGGGTAATACGTCATCTTCCACAGGATTCAGTTCAACCCCATCTATTGCCAACGACGGCCGAGACTACGACTTTGATTTTAGCAGCAGCTCAGGCTCGTCAAAGAAAGCTTCATCTTTCCTATCTATTGTTTCATACGACTCGGCAAACACAGTTGACACCGCCATTGCCGCGTCAGCTATCGTCGACGATTCTCCTTCCAAGGACTCAGACCAAGGCCCAAGGGGACTCCGACGATGGCAGAATCACGATAATCTTCGCAGGATTGTCAATTTCTCGCGTCCAAGTTCACAAGAGAGACCTGACATCGTGCCGGGCAATCCAAGCCGGCTGACCCAGGAAATTGCATCCGCCATCCCTGTCACGCCGAAGAAGACGCAGAGTGGCTCATCAACGAGGGGTACTGCGAGCCATAATGACCTCGAGAATGAGGACTTCTCGGTTGTCGATCCTGCGGCTGCTGCCAAATTGGCAGCAATACCCGATGACACACCAGAAGAGGACGAGATCCGAGCTTCGCTATTGAAGCTAGAGGGCAAATACGTTAAGCGCAAAAAGACTCATCCTGCTTCGACTCAGTCTATGGATTTGCCTATGCAACACAACGACAGCCCTATAAGTGTTATCCGCAATTCTGCACCGGCTTCGGCAATGAGCCCCTCACGAGGTGCTGCATCTTCACGCCTGTCGGTGGGGTCAGTGCCATTGTCGTTCAACACTGTACGTACAGCTGAGCACCCACTATCGGTAATGAGCGCAAATCACATGCCCTTTGTCCTGGGCTTCTCGTCCGATGTCATCTGCCAGCAGATGACTCTTGTGGAACGAGATGCCCTTGCTGAAGTTGACTGGAAGGACATGATTGAGCTTAAATGGAGCAAGAAACTTGATCCTATCCAGAGCTGGCTGGAGCTGCTAGTAGAACGTGAGTGCCATGGAATTGATGTGGCTATATCGCGCTTCAACTTAATGGTGAACTGGATCAAGTCGGAGATTCTCTTGACGAGAGAATTGAAAGAGCGAGTTCAGGTGGTTGCCCGGTTCATCCACATTGGACAGCAGGCTCGCAACATTCAGAACTACGCCACAACAATGCAGGTTGTTCTAGCGCTTGGGTCGCCGCTTATTAGCAAGCTCAAGACGACGTGGAGCAAGGTGACACAGGCGGATAAGGACATTTTCCGCCAGTTGACGGAACTCGTGTCGCCGCTGCGAAATTTTGGCAACCTGCGCGCAGAGCTGACAGACACTCGTCCCGAGATCGGTTGTATTCCATTTATTGGAATGTACCTATCGGACATGACGTTCAACAGCGAGCGCGCGTCGTATGTCAGCGCCGAGGACGGTAAAGCAGCCGACGAGGGACTCGTCAACTTTGAAAAGTTCCACACAGCGTCGTCCATTGTGCGGGCTCTTATCCAGTGCATTGACTGGTCGAGCAACTACCAATTCAAACCAGACAACGATCTTCTTGCCAAGTGCTTGTACATCCAGTCGCTTACAGTCGAGGAGATGGACATGTGCTTCGAGTATATGATGGATCCATGACATGACACTTTTTTGATGATGATTTTCACGTAATGACCACACGTTCGCTAATAATACAATGCATAGAAGACTCTGAAGATGTCTCCCTACGGTCTCCCTCTAGTCGATAGACATGCTGTCCGAGGTATCAGCCATCTGGCGAGCCACTTGATCTTTCTGTTTCTGGGTCAGGATCTTGGGTCGGTACAAAATGGCGGGCTTCACGTCGGTTTTGAGGAACTCGGCTTCACGTCTACGGACCTCTTGTTGCTTCTGTAGCTCGTGCTGTCTTCGCTGACTCTTGTAGGTACCTATTTCTTGGGTCGACGACTTAGCAGCTCCAGGACCGACCGATTCGACAGCTTTGCGTATTGTCGCTGAAGGTGCCCGCCTCGGGGTCGATTTCTTGACTCCTCCTCCTATTGATGCCAGCAATTGACCCATCATGCGTCGGTTCCTGGTCCCTTCATCAATTGATTTCCGAGTTTTCTGTGGTTCCGGAGTTCGATTGGAGGCGGTTGCATTCGTAGAGGATGAAGTGGAGATGGTCGTAGATGCCATATTAGATGCATTGGTTTGAGAAGGTTCAGTCGGTTTGGATGGCTCTTCGGGTGCTGTTTGAGGCTCTGAAGCTGTAGAAGACGCCAACTGAGGTTCTGACCCTGATGAAGACACCATTTGAGGTTCGGTGGGCCGTGATTGAGTCTCAACACCTGCCATTTGACTCTCAGTAGGTTCCGTTGCCGGTTCACTGATCTCCTGAGGTTCGCTCATCTCTTGAGGCTCGCTGCTCACAGATTCGGCTGGCTCGTGTGATTTCGGCTCAATGGGCTTATCCACTGCCATTTCAGCAGCGTCCAAACCCATCTGCTCTCCTGAATCTTCTCCTGTCATCAAAAACTAACAGCTGCTAAGAATGGATAACTCTGGAGTAGATAGTAAGAAGATACCCTTTGTATATAGCACGGCTATCAAGTGTGGGGAGTAAAAAAAACTACATCACCTTCACGTTCGCGCATGGTCTCCCACTGCACTACTGGGTAAGGCTCTCTGGTGCTTAAATATGACTGATCGGACGGGAAGTCTTGTTTTCACCAGGATATGGACGTAGCTATCAGTTATTTTTCAATGACCTACTTAGACAAGTAGATCAAGGTTCATCGTCGTATATGGTAAATACGAACAAGACACGGCACAAGGAGTAGAAGATACGAGGAAAAGGGGGGTGTAGACGCACGGACATAACAGTTTTAGGCAGTCGTTATTACAGTAAACGAGCTGCATCTCGTGCGTACTTGCTAAGTGAGCGCCGTGAAGCTGAGACGCAAAATCGCTGCTCTATGGCCGTTGGGACCTTGATTGGTACAAGCTTTGTCAGCAGTATGTCTAAAACTGAGCTCAGATTAACAATTTCTTCGTCATACCATTGTCGTAGCTTCAACATCAATGGAGTGGATTAAGGAGTCCGAATTCTTACCGTTTGTTACTGACGGTGCTAATGGCGATCGGGTGGGCATTTAGTTGGCGATAGGACACGAGACTACACCATTTTGCGGCATTGAAGCATCTAAGGAGTTAGCTGCTTTTAGCTGCTTTAACTGCGGTCTTATTTCCGAGCTTTTGTCCTACTAAGAGCACTCACAATGGCTCTAGCAGCTTGATCGGGCAATGATGCGGGGCAGACGGTCGCATGTGTTCGTATAGTAGGGCCTGGGCCCTGATCTCTATTGATTTATTTATCCAGGATGTCCGAAAATCTCGTTTAGGCCCATAATTGCGTGTTTGAACTGCTGTGGTTACTTGCCTATAAGATAGAGACGTCTCCCCTCAGTCCCTCATTCCATTTTTAACTATTCTGAGAAAAATGTCTGGCAAGTACGGATTCGAAACGACGGCCGAGGAGGTTTGCAGCGACTTTGATTCGCAGATCAGGGGCCGCACTATCATTGTGACAGGTGCGTCATGGGGAGGTCTTGGCGGAGAAATGGTGCGTGTTCTAGCCCAGCACGAACCGAAGCTCCTGGTTCTGGCCACCCGCAGCATGGAGCGAATCAACGAGACTATTGCCAAGGTCCATGAAGAGTCACCCGAGGCCAACCTGCGTCCTCTCATCATTGATCTTGCATCACTCAAATCGGTACGTGCCGCTGCAGCTGAGGTCAATGCCTACGATGAGGACATTGATATAGTCATTGAGAACGCTGGCGTCATGGCTACCCCGTACACCAAGACGGAAGATGGGTTTGAGTTGCAGTTTGGTGTCAACCACCTTGGTCATTTTCTTTTCACAGGTCTCATTATGGACAAGCTTCTCAAGGCCAAGAACCCACGCGTGATTACCACAACCAGTTTCAACCATTGCATAGCTCCTTTTATTGAAGAGGACCCCAACTTTGAAGGAAAAGCGACATATAATCCGTGGATCGGATATGGCCAGGCCAAGACGGCAGCTATTCTGTTTGCGCGTGAGCTTGCCAAGAAATACGGCTCAAAGGGTCTCACGGCCTTTTCGGTACACCCTGGATCTAACCGGACCACCAATCTTGTCAGATATGTGGATCTGAAGGAGCTGCAGACCAGTATCCCTCTAGACTACTACGGCAAGCCGGCGTATGATCCAAAGTACGTCACTCAACTTCGAATGAAGTCTCTGTCGCAGGCCGTCTCAACTGCCCTGACATGTGCTCTGGACCCTTCCCTTGCCGCTCAGTCGGGTTCCTTCTGTCTAGACTGTCACCCCGCCGAAGAGCAGTGCTCACCTCACGCTCGTGACCTCAGGGCTGCAGAAAAGTTGTGGGAAGCCTCGGAGAAGTTTGTTGGTTACAAGTACTAGACGCAGGTGCTGATTACACTATGGTGCACTGCTACAGAATAGCAAACAGAAATGGATTTAGTAGTCTTGTTGAATAATTTCCTTACTTTATCAACTACAATGTCTGGGAGCTTTAGCTTCAGATCCGAGTCAGCTGATTATACGGATTAAGTTACGCATCAGATCTTCAACTAATTGAAGTGGCCTGCAAATAACAACCATGAGAAGCTTCATTGACCAAAGTTTCCATAAATTTGTCCTAGCTCATACCTCAGTTGATCTTGTCTCTTCAGGATTCATGTCGGCTATCTCGTAGTGTACGCGCCAGATGCACATGGAGATGTATTTCCAGCGCGTAGCTGTCAGTGAAGCGCATATGGCCTCCCTTGCCCTTGACCTTACCTCGCCTGAGGCCCAGTCCTTCTTTTGGACCGGAATCTATCCGGCCCCCCGAACCTCACTCGACCGCTGTCGTTCATACTTTCTCTTCGAGATACCGCAACCACTTTCTGCCTCATTGATCTTCTCTTCACTCAAGTGGCACGATCAGACTTGAGTTCTCATTCTCACTAGAGCCTATTCCGTGTGTTTCAGGATGCGCTTTCCGTCACAAATGCTCACTCAAGCGACCCTTTTTCATGCACTATTGAAACGCGGCGGTCCTGGAGATGACGCCATGCAGCCTCGTCTCACTTCTCTCAAGTCTATGTGAACCACTTGAAATCTACCCAAGATCACCAGGAATCCGTTTACTATCTGACAGTAAATGTATTACGCTTATAGGATTATCTCCTTACATACACTCATCAAGAGCTGTGCCCATCCACTACAATCAGATTATTTTCGATGGGCCACTTAGACAAGTAGATCAAACGTCCATCGTTGTGTATATTAAATACGAAGAAGCCACGGAAGACGGAACAGAGTATACGGGCATGAGAGAGGCATTTATGCATGCTTATGGCAATATTGGGCACGTGTGTAGTGCCGTGAACGAGCTGTACCTCCTGCATGCATGCTTGAAGAGGAGGTGCGCGCCGTGACGGTGCAAGATGGCTGCTATGTGATCGTAGGGACCTTGATTGACAGACAGAAGTTTGTCAGCAGTATGTCAGAAACTGGGTTCAAACTCACAACACCTTCGTCATACCTTTGTCACAGCTGCCCCAGTAGTCCGACTAGTTGCAACACCTTGTTACTGACAGCGCTAATGACTTTAGTGTGTGCAGTAGACCGACTATTTACAGCAAATTGTTCCTGTGACAGCGCTAATGACTTAAATGTGGGCAGTAGACTGACTACTTACAGCACTTTGTTCCTGACAGCGCTAATGATATGGTGGGCAGTTTAGTCAGCGTTAAGGCACGAGACTATTCCACCACCTTGCATCGTTGTATTGAAGCAGCTGTCGTCATATTGCTGTCAACCTGGTGCCCTACTACGAACTCTTGCAACGGCTCGAGCAGCTTAATTGGGCAACGATGTGGGATATACCGCATGTCTTCGTATCGTAGAGCCTGGGCCTAGATCAGTCTCAGTTCATCTATCCAGGCCGTTCGGGCATCTCGTTCAGGCTGTAGTTACTTGCCTATAAATTAAAGGGGTCTCCCCTGAGCCTCTCATTATGTAAATATCATTAGTAACAATGTCTGACGAGTACGGATTCGAGACGACCGCCGAGGAAGTGTGTAGCGACTTTGACTCGCAGATCAAGGGCCGCACTATCATTGTGACAGGTGTGTCATGGGGAGGTCTTGGCGGAGAAATGGTGCGTGTTCTAGCCCAGCACGAACCCAAGGTCCTAGTGCTGGCCGGTCGTAGCATGGAACGAATTAACGACACCATTGCCAAGGTCCATGAAGAGTCACCCAAGGCCAATCTACGACCGCTAATTATCGACCTTGCATCACTCAAATCGGTACGTGCCGCTGCAGCTGAGGTCAACGACTACGATGAGGACATTGATATAGTCATTGAGAACGCTGGCGTTATGGCTACTCCGTACACTAAGACGGAAGATGGCTTTGAGATGCAGTTTGGTGTTAGCCATCTTGGACATTTTCTGTTCACAGGTCTCATTATGGACAAGCTTCTCAAGGCGAAGAACCCGCGAGTTATTACCACATCCAGTTTCAACCATTGCATAGCTCCTTTTATTGAAGAGGACCCCAACTTTGAAGGAAAAGCGACATATAATCCGTGGATCGGATATGGCCAGGCCAAGACGGCAGCTATTCTGTTTGCGCGTGAGCTTGCCAAGAAATACGGCTCAAAGGGTCTCACGGCCTTTTCGGTACACCCTGGATCTAACCGGACCACCAATCTTGTCAGATATGTGGATCTGGAGGATCTGCAGATTAATATTCCCTTGAACTACTACGGCAAACCGGCGTATGATCCAAAGTACGTCACTCAGATTCGAATGAAGTCTCTCTCGCAGGCCGTCTCGACGGCCCTGACATGTGCTCTGGACCCTTCTATGGCTGTTCAGTCGGGCTCCTTCTGCTTGGACTGTCACCCCGCCGAAGAGCAATGCTCACCTCATGCTCGTGACCTCAGGGCCGCAGAGAAGTTGTGGAAAGCCTCGGAGAAGTTTGTTGGTTACAAGTATTAGACGGAGATGCTGATTGGACGTATTCAGTCGCGCACAGCTACTAAATAGTTAGAAGGCTCTACTCAACTCATTTGATCTTAACTCTGACTTCAATTCTGCTGATAAAGTTCTCTCTCAAAAAAATCCGAATCCCAAAGAGACAGGATCGATTGAGGTATGAGTGAGCAAACATTTAGGTAGGCATTTAGGTAGGCTTTTGGCCAAGATAGCTTCTCTTGGTTGTTATTTGCAGCTTGTTTCTATCAGTTGAATATCCAGGTTCACAGGAGAAATGATAAGCTCCGTGGAGATGTATTTCCAGCGCAGCCACGGCTGGACGCACGCCAAGCACCAAGGTTCACCATGGCTTCGAGACAGCCGTTGCGATGAAGCTTAAATCCGACATGTTGCGGCACTTATTGCCGACATCAGGAATAGCGAGGAGCGAAATGGCATACCGATAGTGCTGACTCCGGTATATCGGCATGGCCATATAAGATGGCACCAGTCGCCATTTTCTACAACATTCTGCCATTTCTACAGTCACACAATGGCACTTCGAGGTAGCTGGGGCCATCAAGGACCCATGATGCCATACTTGGCTCGCTCCTCATGCTTTTCGTCATCCTATACGACTTCTCCACTTTCCGGCTATCGGAAACACCCAGTTAAACCCGACACCTCACAGTTGAGTCGGTATCGTAGCTCAACTATAAAGATGCCAGGTTTTGCTCCAACCAGTCGTCTCTTCTCTTCTCATTCTGTCTCACAAACAATCATGTCTGAGAACTACGGATACGAAACAACGGCCGAGCAGGTATGTACCGACTTTAAGTCGCAGATCAAGGATCACACGATCATTGTGACAGGTGTATCATGGGGGGGTCTTGGAGGAGAGATGGTGCGTGTTCTAGCGCAGCACGAGCCCAAGGTTCTGGTCTTAGCTGGTCGCAGTATGGAGCGAATCAACGAGACTATGGCAAAGATTCGCGAAGAATCGCCTAAGGCCAACCTGCGTCCTCTCATCCTCGACCTTGCGTCGCTAAGGTCGGTGCGTGCTGCTGCTGCTGAGGTCAATGCGTACGACGAGGATGTCGGTGTCGTCATTGAGAACGCTGGCGTCATGGGTACCCCGTACACCAAGACGGAAGATGGTTTTGAGATGCAGTTTGGTGTCAACCACCTTGGTCATTTTTTGTTCACAGGCCTCATCATGGACAAGCTTCTCAAGACCAAGAACCCGCGTGTCGTGACCATGTCCAGCTATGGTCACCGCTTTGCTCCGTTTCTTGCTGACGACCCCAACTTTGAAGGAAAAGAGAAGTACAATCCATGGATCGGGTACGGTCAAGCTAAGACAGCTGCCATTTTGTTTGCGCGTGAGCTCGCCAAGAGATATGGTGCCAAGGGTCTCACGGCCTTTTCGGTACACCCTGGTTCGAACCAGAGTACCAACCTCATCCGGTACACTGATCTCAAAGAGCTTGCAGCCAATATCCCCCTTGATTACTTTGGAAAGCCAACATTTGATCCCAAGTACATCACCGACCGTCCTATGAAGACTCTTTCACAGGTCGTGTCCACCTCGCTGACGTGCGCTCTAGACCTGTCGCAGGCTGCCCACTCCGGTTCTTACTACGTCGACTGCCAACCTGCCGAGGACCAGTGCTTCCCTCACGGTCGTGACCTCGATGCTGCCGAGAAACTGTGGGATGTCTCCGAGAAGCTCGTTGGATACAAGTATTGATCTATAGAGCGTTTCTGCTCCTCAATTAGACAGGGCCAAGGTTTCAACATATAGATGAGGGCTTCAACTAGTATGTGAACTCAGGCGTTCTTTGCAACGCCATTTTATAGCGAATGATTAATTAAACAAGGCGCCATAAATGGTGAAAATTAACAGAAAAACAAGCTAAAGACGTCAAGCCGTTAAATAGTTATTCTTCAAGGTGAATAGACGGAGCAAAAAAAAAAACTACATCACCTTCACGTTCGCGCATGGTCTCCCACTGCACTACTGGGTAAGGCTCTCTGGTGCTTAAATATGACTGATCGGACGGGAAGTCTTGTTTTCACCAGGATATGGACGTAGCTGACATCGACATTGTGTAGTCCTATTACAGCCTTCTCCTGTCTGCTCTGTCGATCTTGTCAGTTTGGGCGCTCTTTTATGTAGGATCAGCCCCCTTACTATCTCTGCCGTCGGACTGCACCTAGCCATTGCATTGCCCAATTCCAAAAAAACCACTCTCCTGTCTATATAACTAACAGTACTGAACAACTGTGCTATGGACAGCGGGGTTTGTGTCACTAATTTTGCTGTTGGTCCATACGTTCGCGAGGACGAGTTTTCTTCCTGCGCCATGGGTGTGAGTCTCTTTCTGTTCGGCTGGGTTGCTAACGTACAATGGTCTAGCTACACCGCTGCGTCCGGTTGCTAGAGGATCTTCTCTGGTGGTATTTGTGTGTCTTGCTATGATTAGTATACCATTTGTATTGCAACAACGGAGGCTTTCTCCGGCACTATTAGAGTTACGCGAGCTAAATGGTTACCAAAAGTGCGATAACTACGGGTGTTTACATAGAGTCTTAGTAACTATGGAATCTGAAATACTACAGTACTTCTATTTTATCGGACATTTGTAAGAGCCAGCTGCCGCGGCCTTCAGTGTAATCATCTCCGCACAACCGTTGCATCATTAGGTTGCATATCTCTTTCCGGGGTTCTAGTGAATCCGGCGGTAGTGTATCTTCAGTTTCGATCACTATGTCGAGATACCAGTAGTCAGCGGCATGCACCATCAAGCCTCATATTTTTTCCCGGGGTTCCAGTGAGCAGTGTGGCTCTGCATCCTCAACCTCATTCACTATATCGAGGCACCTATAGTCAGCGGCACGCACAAGCTGCATATTTCTTTCCGGGGTTAGAGTGAGTTCTGTGCTGATGTATCTGCAGGGCTCGATCACTATATCGAGGTACCTGTAGTCAGCGGCATGCACCATCAAGCTGCATATTTGTTTCCGGGGTTCGAGTGAACTGTTGTGGCTCTGTATCCTGAACCTCATTCACTATATCGAGTCACCAATAGTCAGCGGCATGCTCGTATAAATCAGTTCCTGCACGGATTACTCGTGGCGCCTATACGAAATCCACCAATCAGTAAGCGGTTTGTTATCATTTCTAAGCACGGCTCAGTGAAGTCCCTCGACGAAGGCCGTATTCATGAAGGGACCTGTGTGCCCCTCAAGTCTACCGTAATATATAAAATAAAACCATCTGCTAATTTACTAAATTTTGTTTCTCAATCCATTTGAGCTGTGCCAGAAAGACTACCTATCTGAATTTTGTGGCACTTAATATCCTTTATATTTTGTTATTTATCATGGGTTACACTGATGTTTTCCGCAACACAGTTCTCGTAGACATCCTCGAGGGTTCTGGTCTAGCTCATCCCAGATCCAACTATGCACCGCAAAAATCAGCACATGCCACTGTTCCCGAGAAGAAGGGTGGTGATGGAAAAGTCGTAGGTGGTGTTCTTGGGAGCAGCATAGAACGGGAAGAGGAGGTGCCTAATGATTCTGATGCGAGCTCGCAACCTTCGAGCCAGCCTGTTCTCGAAATTAATATTTCTGATGTCGACCCATTTCTTGTTGATTGGAATGGTCCCGATGATGCTGAAAATCCCCAGAACTGGCCTCGTTGGAAGAAATTCTTCGTCATCACCCAGACAATGATGCTCACCTGTTCTACCTACATGGGAGCCTCTATTTATACACCAGGTCAGATTGAGATCCAAAACGAGTTCCACGTTGGCCACGTCGTTGGAACCTTGAATTTGTCCATGTACGTTCTCGGCTATGGTCTTGGTCCGATGGTGCTCTCGCCTCTTTCTGAGGAGTTCAAGATAGGTCGTAATCTTATCTACATTGTCACTCTGTTTCTGTTTTTCATCTTGCAGATTCCTACTGCTCTTGTCAACAACATTGGTGGTCTTGTTATACTGCGCTTTATCAGTGGCGTTCTGTCGTCGCCTGCAATTTCGACTGGTGGTGCTACTCTCGGAGATATTGTTGGCCCGAGAATGGTTTCTCGCATGATTGGTCTATGGGCTATCAGTGCTGTGGCTGCCCCTGTAGTTGCACCTCTACTTGGTGCTGCCATGGTGGACACCGAAAACTGGCGTTGGATTTTCTGGCTGCTGGCTATGATCTGTGGCTTCACATTCTTTGTCATGTTCCTGTTCATGCCTGAGACTCTTCACAGCAATGTCCTCTACCGGCGCGCCCAGCGCATCCGCAAGGAGACTGGTGATGACCGCTACTACATTGCTGCTGAGTTCGAGGAAAAGGATAAGAAGTGGAAGTCGGCCATATTTGAGATTGTCTACCGCCCGTTCGCAATGATTCTGGCTGAACCCGGTATTCTAGCGTTTGACATTTACATTGCTCTCGTGTACGGTGCATTCTACCTTTTCTTTGAGGCCTTCCCTCTGGTGTTTTCTGGAATATACCACTTCACCCTAATTGAGGTGGGACTGGCTTACATGGGATTCTGTGTTGGATGCGTGATTGCCTACCTGGTACTGATTCTGTTCCTGAACACTGTCATTGAGAAGAAGACTAAAAATGGCACTTACCTTCCTGAACACTACTTGATCCTGGCTATGTGGGTCTGCTTCTTGCTTCCTTCAGGTCTGTTCATCTTTGGCTGGACGGCTGGTGTGCACTGGATTCTGCCCATCATCTCGGAGGTGCTGTTTATTATTGCCGGCTTCAACATTTTCCAATGTGGTTTCGGTTACCTTGCTGCCAGCTACCCACGATATCTGGCCTCCGTGTTTGCAGGTAACACCCTGCTGCGTTCCTCGTTTGCTAGTGTGTTCCCTCTATTTGGTCAAGCTATGTACGACCGCCTCGGAAGCACTAAGTACCCTGTTGGATGGGGCTCGACGCTGCTTGGGTTCATTGGTCTGGCTATGGCCGCCATCCCATTTGTACTATACCGCTATGGCTCGATTCTTCGCGGTCATTCTAAGTACGCCGACTAATTGAATGTCACAATCACTTTCTCATCGTCTCAGAGTCAACAACTCGTCTCGACTTCATCTCGACTTCATCTTGACTCCTAACCCTTTAATCTACATACTATAGAGACGCATAGATTCCGAGTGAAGTTGTACAGCACCTACCAGGGCTACTGCTTGTCCCCTTAAACACCTAAAGCGATCAACATAATATCAGTCTTAAATATGCAGGTCGATGATGTCGCAGGCAGATGATGTCACCTGCCAGGCACAGGAAGACACGGACCCTGGACCAATGTGGGGCTGTTGAGAATGTAGTCTACTACTAAGCTGCTACTAATGACAGCATCGGAGCCCCATGCACCTCGCCACTATTGGACAGTTTTCCCGGACATCGGATAGTTTTCTGCCGGAATCAAAACGGTTTTGGTGGGGGTTCCACAGTGACTACGTACCGCTACCCACCAACTGAGTCATGCCTTACAGAGTAAGCATGAGTGTTAATCCCGTCGGCTTTAGTACTCTTAGCCGTTGACTTTGGGTTCTGCGGCATATCACCGATGCTACGGGCACTAAAGGCCGACGATTAAAGGCCCAGTCTTACAGAGTATAAAAGGAACTGCTAGTTCATGACATTTTGGAGCTTACAGAACAATGTCCAAATACACAGAGAAAACTACTGGCGACGAGATCGCAACTGCCCTTGCTTCTCAGGTTAAAGGTCGCAACTTCCTGGTGACAGGAGTGACCTGGGGAGGCCTTGGTGCTGAGACAGTGCGGGCCATTGCCAAACAGGAGCCGGGCCTTATTGTTCTGGCAGGCCGTGATGAGACCAAGATTGCCACCACTATTGCCAACCTCAAGAAAGATATACCCAATGCGAACCTGCGCGCCCTCGTTCTCGATCTAGCATCTCTCAAGTCGGTAAGAGCAGCAGCCAGTGAAGTCAATTCGTACGAGGAGAAAATCGATGTTCTCATCAACAATGCTGCTGTAATGGCCTGTCCGTTTGGTCGTACCGAGGATGGCTTCGAGATGCAGTTTGGTAGCAACCATTTGGGCCATTTCTTGTTCACAAATCTCTTGCTCGACCGAATGCTGCAGACCCCTCATCCTCGAGTCGTGGTTGTTTCTGCGCATGCGCATCGCTCATGTCCGGTTCTTTTCGATGATCTCGACTTTTCCAACGGCAAGAAATACGATGCTTGGTTGGCATACGGCCAGTCCAAAACAGCCAATACCCTGTATGCTCGCGAGCTTGCAAAGCGATACGGTCCCAAGGGTCTAGTTGCCTTGTCGCTTCACCCTGGAGTAATTATGACAAACTTGGGTCGTCACCTCGACATGGGTGGCTTCGCTGACCAGAAAGACTACAAGGGAGACTCTATATTCCCCAAGGGGTTCAAGGGCATTTCGTTCAAAACCATTGACGAGGGTATATCGACCTCCATCTATGCTGCGCTCGACCCGTCGCTTGCTGAGCACAACGGAGCGTACCTCGATAACAATAGAGTAGCTGAGGAGGCGTGTTCCGACTTTGCGAAGGATATGAAGCTTGCCTCTAAGCTGTGGACTCTTTCCGAGGAGATGGTAGGCACGAAGTTTGCTTAGCCATCAACGAGAGGAGTCCATGATCCATGACAGATTTGCATCGAGGCTTGAATATCGTAGTATTAGCAGAAAGCAAACCAAACAGGGTCTTTGATCTTGACTGGGAATAGCACAAATTCAACCACAATTCAGTCGAATAAGTTCACTATAAGGTCTATAATATATGTCAACCCGAAAGGGACACTGACATCAATATTAACACTATTATTAATTCGACCTCTCTCCTTGGTCGGAACCCTTGAAGTGCCTTCATGATGAAGAGTTACTGCCGCCTCTTAGTCCCAAACGAACCCAAAATCCTGAAAATATTTGCTACTCATCCCAGTGCAATATACTTGTCAGATGAGCCTATTAGATAACTAATTTTATCAAATATTCATTTCACAGCAGACATATTCCGGCTTAAGTGTTCTGCCTCTATATCTCCAGCCGCGCGGCTCAAATCGCCATGCATATGCCCGGATTTTTTTTTTTAAAATTTCAGATTCAGCATCACACACTCGAATTTGACTAGGACGATTTGTCTTGTTATTCCAAGTGTCACCACAACATGTCGGACGATGTGAGTAGTTGCCAAGGGTCCTAGAACACGCCTGTCTTGCCTTCAGCACTAACAACAGATTATATGGCAGGTGATCAACCACCAGTTTTGCGCATTCAAGCTCAAAACGACCAAGGAACAGAATTTTTGCCGCAACGAGTATAATGTGTCTGGTCTATGTAACCGTCAGTCGTGTCCACTAGCAAACGCAAAGTATGCGACGGTCCGAAACGTCAACGGACGCCTTTATCTATATATGAAGACTGCGGAGCGAGCACATACTCCGGCCAAGCTGTGGGAACGTATCAAGCTGTCGAAGCAATACTCGCGTGCTCTCGAACAGATCGACCAGCAGCTCATCTACTGGCCCAACTTCCTCATCCACAAGTGCAAACAGCGTCTGACTCGTTTGACACAGGTGGCCATCACAGAGCGACGCCTGGCCCTCAAGGACAATGAGCGACAGTATGTCGGCAAGGCGCCCAAGGTCAAGCGACGAGAGGAGACTCGTGAGCGCAAGGCGCTGGTGGCTGCTAAGCTTGAAAAGGCTATTGAGAAGGAGCTTCTTGACCGTCTCAAGACGGGTGCATACGGAGAGAACCCGCTCAACGTCGACGAGAAGCTGTGGACAAAGATCCTCAACGGTGTCGAAGAGACCGAGGGTGTGCCTCAGGAAGGCGAAGAGCTCGAGGATGATGAGGAAGACTACTCGGATGTTGGCGAAGTCGAGTATGTCGAGGGTGATGATGACGAGGATGATATGGTCGAGTTGGAGGACCTTGAGAAGTGGCTTGATGACTCGGAGAGTGAACCCCAGGACAGTTCTGACTCGTCTGACTCTGAGTCTGACGACGATGATGACGATGACAAGACCAAAAAGAGCTCTAGCAAACGTGCCAAACCCGCATCCAAGAAACCCACCAAACGTGCTCGTCGTGGCGGTCCTTCGCTCGAAATCGAATACGAACAGGAGCGCGAAACGCTGCCTCAACTTACGCATTAAAAAAGCAGTACCCTGTCTGTCTACTGTACATATTGATTTATTATATATAGATATATATATATCTCTGTCGACTTTGGCTCAACTTTGACCACTAGTGTTACAAAAAAACGCGCGCTGTTGGCATTCCACGTACTATCGGACCACGACGTTGTGATTGCTGTGAGCCACGTACTTTCCGGTCGTGAGGGTCTTTGTCGTGTGTAGAGGCAACCAGTTATTGGTGGGAGCAGGCAGAGACACCGAACTGTTCTGAGGGTCGTCGCCAAAGGGATCCTCTTGCTCCTTGAAAGCATACTCAAGGTTGATATGGCTCTCGGGAACAGAACAACGAATAGAAACATCCAAACCAGTAGGAGCCTCACGCACACGTCCACCCTCAGTGATGAATCGGCACAGAAGCTTGTGCTCCTCGTTCTTGAAGAATTCAAAAGGAGCCTTGAAGTTCCACGTAACTAGCTGACGGCTCCTGTCAAAAGTACCAGCCGGGAGACTCTGGCAAGACACCGCGTGACCACCTTCAACAGGCAACGTCACAGTAACCTCATCGACCGAAAGAGAGTCTGCAGGATAGTCGGGAGCCAACTTGTAGATGAGCATGAGACTCGACTGGCTCTCTTCGATTCTCCAGATGGGGACAAAGATAAATGGAACAGTCGCCCGGCTATTGTTCGACGAATACTTGAATGCAACCGAGCCCTTGGAAACGCCAAAGATGCTGTTGCTGATATGGGGGTTCGAAGTGTCAATCTTGTAAGTACCATTGACTGACGATGCCTGAACAAGAGCTGGGTTCGGAATCAGCTGGTCGACCTTTTCAGATCCATTGACCTTGACATACAGCACACCAGGAGCGTCAGCCATTTTGGTGCTGGGAGATCCGAGCGTGATCTCTCCGCCCCACGAGCTCTGCACCAAGTTTCCGTCATTGAACGTAGCACTGACAACCTCCGTCACCGTAGCGGCTATTCCATCCGGAGTCTCAAGGACGTCAGGGTGGAAGAGCGTTGGTGCTACAGCTGGAGGAGCCGACTGCATAGACATTTCGCTTCCAGTCTGCTGGGGTGTGAATGGAGCCGCAGAAGTTACAGCTGCTGCAGCTGCAGGTGCAACTGCCGAAACAGCGACAGGCATCTGTACTGGGATCTGCTGAGCCGTGGGCTGAGCAAGGACAGGCTCGGAGAACGAAACTGGCTCTTGTACAGCGTTGATTTCCCGCTGCACAGGTGGCTGCATCATGGGAGCTGCGACAGGGGTAGACTCAACAGGCTGCATGGGCTCTTCAGCAACAGGCGCGATATCATTCTGGCGAGGAGGAAAGGTCTGGAGCTGAGAGAAGAACTGGGCTCCAATAGCCGAAGGGCTATTAGGGTCCTGGGACGGCGATTGTTCTGTGCTTGAAATACCCGAATCTATCTCGGAAGCTTCAATGCCCGTGAATAGTCGCGACTGGATGTCTCGACGACCACGTGAGCTGCGGCCAGAGACGGTAGGTTGTGACCGTAGCGTTGAGGTGACGTTGGACAGGGCGACGTCTGCATCTGTCTGCTCCTCGGCAATACTGTCCTGGCGGATATTCACACGGAGAGCAGGTTGCTGGCCGGTCGAGATTCCGTACAATGGCAAGTCATCCTCCTCGTCGTGCTCTTCAGGAACAGAAGAAGAAGGATGGTTGCGGTAGCGAGCAGGCTGTTCCGATGGAGGGGGTACAGCAGCCTGGCCGTTGGCCTTGCGAGACGGTGGTGGCGCAGGCTTAACTGCGCCCGGTGGCTGCTGGGATCTTGGGAAGGCTGGCTGTTCTTGGGACGTGGGGCTTTCGGGGATTGTAGGCTGGCGGAGAGGGGCAGGCGACTGGCTTGTGTGTAGCGACGACGGGCGGTCACTGTTTCTGCCATGTGCACCAGAGCGCAGTGGAGAGTCTTTGTTCTTGTTGCGGCCGGGTCTGAAGATAGAGCCGACACGGGATCGCAGCTTAGAGGCACCGCCCGAACCGCCCAATGGCGCATTGCCTGAGTAGGTGCTAGACGAGTCATCGTTGGTGGCGTGGCGACTCGACGAGGAGCGCATGGGGTCGCGCGTCGAGTAGATGTCCTCGGAGCCCACCGAACCACGGGATGAGTCTGTGCGGGAGCGGCCAAAGGCATGGTGGCCCGCAGGGGCGCCCCCAGAACTTGAGCCGGGACCATTGCTACCGCTGCTACTGCTCACCTGGTAGTTTCCAGCAACGATCTGGGCTGCAAAAGAGCGGATCTCTTCAATTGGCTCAAATGAGAGCAGAGAGTTGAGCGCCGATTCGGAGGACCGGATGACGGCTTGGCCACGATCAGCCTCGAGCGTCTGCAGGCGGGTCAGCGTATCCTTGAGCAGTACAAGACGGCTCTCGTCGACGGCCTCAAACTGGTCGAGCGCAAAGGGGGCCTGGTTCTCCCATTGCGAGCGGTTCTCGGCGACGGAAATCTGCGCAGCATCGGCCTTGGACGACGTCTTCTTCTTAGAATTGGAGCGTAGTTTGGCAAAGTTGTCCTCGGACGAGGCGAGGTTCTTGGCGAGTGTCGAGAGGCCGTCGTGCAGGTTACGCACATCGGCCCACTGTGGCGACTTGGAGGAGAAGTTGCGAATAGGGTGCTCGATTTCGGAGCGGGTCTTGCGAGCAAAGTCGGCCGAAGACTGAGCCGTGGCTCGAGACGACTTGGTGAGCTCTGTCCAGACAGAAGACAGAGTTCCCAGAGCCGGTTCGTGGCTCAATGAGCGGCGTGCTAGCTTGTCGAGCTCGGCAGCATAGTGCTCCTCGATACGGGCCCTTTCCTCGAGCCAGTCGGCAAGCTCGTCGTTGAGCAGCTTGGCATTGTTGAGACGGTCTCGGATGACTTCGGTGGCCTTGGGCGGCGTCAGCGCCGGAAGAATGGCGCTGGCGTACTCGGTTCGCGACATCGCGGGCCAATTGCAACGCTGGCAGTACACAAAAGGGGAGGAAGACAGAGAAAACCCGGGGAACTTGGGGAAACTTGGGGAAGCGGGTCAACCCCTACCCCGCCGGTACTGTCCGGGACGACGCAGCCAACGGCCTCCGGCATTCGGCTTTCCATGTCTTCCGGCGACTTACAAATAAGGGAACTAGACGTGGGGGCTATGCTAGAGATCGTGAGGCTACAATAATATTGATATTTAACCGCTGAACGTTCATTCTGTTCCTGACTCATCCAACCAATCGCAATCTCTGGGTATTGTTCCGTGCCGTGGTGGGAAGGGGCTTAGACATGGAGCGTCCCAGGCTATACGAGATGACAGTGGGGTGACGGCTTATGGGTGTATTTTGTGGGTGTCAGCCAGGTATTTATAGTCAAATATAGCGGAATCCCAAGTCATCTGATGCAATTGGTTTGATTGGTTGTAATTTTGGAGTCCTCATTCGTCGTCTTTACTGCCTTGTTACAATCGAAATGGCTGGTCTTTGTCGTGCCGTACTCGTGCTATGGTGTAAGCACCTTAAGTAAGTGGTACAATATTCAGCATGAAATATTGCAATGTTGGCCTGTTTATTCTGTCATACAACCCCCATAGACTACAATATTAATACTATCAATATACAGTAAAGTAATAAGCGTTATGCCGTCATTAACATCCTCCATCCTCCACCCCGCACACCCGTCGGTACTCAACGGCGTATGCAGGGACCGAGCCCTGACTATCACCAAGTAACTTAGAATAGATGTCCAATTCTAGGATGTCAGTCACTTTCAATCGATTCACACGTCTTCATACCAAAAAAGTGGTCTTATTGCCAGTTTAGTTGTTATTCATTTCATTGAAGTGGTCCTCGTCTCAATTGGAAGTACTATACCGTGTAGCACTATAATCTTGCTACAAAGTCTACAGAGACCTCTACAGTAGCTTCAGCAATACTTCAACCTCTACTTCCACCTCATCATTCTTCAATAATAAATAGTCAATAAATAGCTATAAACCACGGCGCCAGTTGACAGGCTCATCGGCCAACAGCATGGACGAGGCGTGTGGCCCCACTGGCTCCGGTTCAGGACCGTAGTCGCCCTCGTAGATGACGGCGCCGGCCTTTCTATGTGTTTCAACCCACTGACATTCCTCACTCAGCAAAATCTGCTCAGCACTAGGTCGGTGTCGAGGATTGGGCTCCAGCATCCACTGCACCATACGGTCAAGTGCACCACTGTTGTCAACCATGAACGACGGTGCCCACGACGGAGCACGCGACTGGCCATTGGAAAGAGTCGAACCCCCGGTGCTCGATGCAGGCATCATCATGGGTGACCCAACCTTGGACATCTCATCGCTGAGACTGAACCGAGTCAACGCATCATCGTCGTCCTCAGTACCGGCCAGATCGCCCGAGCTGAGTCGACCAGCTTCGCTGAGATCGCCTGACCGCAGCTTCTGCCAGTGGATACCGTTGTCGGGAAGGACAATATTTGCAGCAATCTCCAGCATCATCAGGCCAAGAGAAAAGATGTCGGCCGGCGAGTCGTACTGCTGACTCGACAAGATCTCGGGCGCAATGTATTCGCGATCACCCTCTCGCTCAATGCCCTTTGCAGCTGGGTACCGCGTGGCCATTCCAAAATCTCCAATCTTGAGCATTCCCTCAAAGGTGATGAAGATGTTGGCGGGCTTGATATCCAAATGCAGGAACCCGCGCTGATGAATGTACCGCAGACCCAGAGCAATCTCAATGAGAATCTTCCAAACACGCCATTCATCGAGTCGCGACACATTACCACGCTCAGACAAAAACGTGTCGAGGTTGCCGTTGTCGCAGAACTCGGTCATGATGTACAGATGACCGTTGCATTCCCAAAAGTCCATGAGTGTCAGCACGTACTCGCGTCCGTCGTCGCCGTCTTCCTCGGACCCGGCTCCTCGTGTCAGGCTGCGGAGAACCTCGACTTCCTCGAGTCGCCGCGACCGCGCCTTGGAGCCTAGAAACGGGTATTTGGTGCGCTTGACGGCAAACCGGTTGTCGTGATGCGGCAGTAGAGCCGAAGTATCCACAGCTCCAGCATGCGGATCAGATACAGAGTACACAATGGAGAACTCGCCTGAACCAATAAGCGAGACGCGACCAAAACGGCTTGTCAGAGAGCCATCCGCATAATTATCTGCTTTGCCTAAGGTTCCAAAAGACGTCGAGTGCATCTGCATGTCGACGGGTGTTTTGGGCGTCTTGGCGGGCGTCTTGGGCATGTCGGGAAGAAGGTTTTTGGACGAAGTGGTACGGTGCAGCATCGACAGGGTGCCGAGCTCAAGACTGGTGCTCAAATCGGCCGACGAAGCAACGTGTGGATCGGACATGGCCATGCTGGGGGTGCGTGGCGAGGTCAGAGATGCATCGCTCGACGAGCGGTCCATCCAGTCGTGTTCCTGCTGCTGAGCCTGAGGCTGAGGTGTGCGAGTCATGCGCCGCTTGTCGACGTGACCAAGAGTGATGGTGCTAGCGTCCGAGACCTGGCGAGTGGCTGGGATGGGCAGCGGCATGGCAATGGGGTGCAAAAAGCCGCTCGACTCCTTGGTCGGCGTCTCGGGGTCGTCAAAAAAGGTATCGCGCATCGGCGTGTCGACTTCTGCGGCCGGCGTCGACGTGTTGCCGTAATCGACGCTGAAACGTAGCAGGCTGTCGTGGAGGCCGAGGCGCGACTTGCGTGACTTGGAGTCGTCGCGAAAGGGCGTGCCAATGCTTGAGGAACTGGCCGACGAAGGCGTGTTATGGCTGTTGTACCAGCCGCTGAACGACATGTTGGGCAGTGAGGTGTTGGATGGTTTCTTGCAAGGGGTGTCGGGCGGCATGCGATGGCCGTCGGTCGGGTGGGTGTTCATGCGGTTTCGTTTCGACATGAGACCTGTACTCATAAAGGCTGTTTGCAGAGGCTTGACGGTACGGTAGTTGTCAGGGGTGTGGAAATCATTGTAATCAGCTGCCAGCGACGCGTTGAACTTTGGTCGCGGTTTGTGCGGGCCCGGCAGGCTATGCCGAGGGCGCGTCGAGGATATCGAGTGCAACGAGTTGTTGGTATGTGAACGGGTGGTGGTGGGTGCAGGCGATGGCGAGGGTGATGTTGAGTAGGGATTTGGTGCTGCTGGTAGAGTGGGCGGCTGGTGGACGGGGGTCGAGTGGCCGACGGCAAACGACGAGTCAGGCGCAAACAGCTGATCAAACGAGTCGCGGCGGTGCGGAGGAGCGGGCCATAGTGGTGGGATGATGGGTGCTGTGGTGGTCTTGTGGTCGGCGGGATACGGGCGCTTGAGCGACGAGGAGGACGCGTCGTCGGTGGCGGCCTCGTCAAGGTTCAGCAGGCCCGTAGACCGGCGCAGCGTCTTGCGCAGCGACTTGGGCGCCGGGGGCGGGAAACTCGGCATCGCGCGTGAAGGAGACGCAGAGCCAGACGGAGTTAGTGGCGCCTTTAGCATCAGGCGGGCATCGCCTGGGTCGAATGGTTGCACAAGTGATCTGAGTCGGGGTGCGCAGAGCTATCTACACAAAAAAGAAGAGGCGATGATCAGATAAGCGTGAAGAGCGACACAAGAAGAGCCGACAAAAACCTAGAGTGTTGTGGAAACACACGGGAAGGGAATCACAGGCAGTGCAAGTAGGTGAAAACCGCCAAAAGTCACGCTACACCGTTCAGGAGGCGTTGCTAGGAGAATTTGCGACTGTCGGTTTATGACTGTGATTGCAAAGGTTGACGATGCAATTGTTGTTCGTTACAGGGCAGACCGGCGTACTTATATAGTATTTTTTTCGTCGGACACAGATGAACACGTCAAAAAGTAGTCGAGACCAGTGGGGTCGCAATGATCGCGAGTCAAATATTAAGAGGTAAGGAGACCCGCACGAGACCACGGGATGCGTCTGCGGCGGGGCTGTTGGGACGCGTCCAGGGCTGGGGTATAATACTGAATGAGGCAGGAGTCAACAAACACGGTTGTCCCGGATACACCGCGGGGTAGGGGCCCGTTTGCTGTGCCAGGCGTTAATAGAAGCAACAAAGAAGCGTTTAGAGGACATATAGTGGGCATCCAATGGCAGGCGTGACTAATTGTGACAGACGTGTGACGCGCGCGTGGCGTGGCCGTTGCGTGACTGGTGCGTGACTCGGCGGTGACTGGAGCTTCGTGAAGTTAGTCCCTTAGGTTCACGGCACCACTTTACCGGTACTCGCTTAGGCCGACTTGTCGGCTAGCGAAATGCCGGCTAGGGGCCGCGCGGGTGGGTCGGCAGAAGCTGAGGGCGGATCCGGCCGGGCCGAGGTGCCAGTAGGCAGTAAGGGAGGAAATGGTGTCGAGCAACCGCAGGAACGGTGAGAAACCGAAGAAACGACGAGAAACGGTCATACTGCGCTGAACGGTGTTTAGTCACAGATACGCCGTGATGCTTGAAGGTACAGGCATATGACAGGGTAGTGGGTGTAGCAGATGTCCAACTCTAGCTGTTGTAGTGCATATGACGGCTTTATGGTCTTAGCAGTTACAGTCTCCCATAGCGTGGAGGGTATACCGATACAAGTAGGACGGCAAAGATTGTCGGCTCCAAAGGGCCCTAGATTAGGATTAGTATCAATAAGATATCCATATACTCGTTGAATTAGACAAGAGCATGGGTACCAGTAGAGGACATAGAGATCAATTAGTAGACTATGGTTGGCTATCAAGTGCGTGATTGTCAGTGAGATGGTCCGTGAGAGGGTAACGTGAGAACCGTTTCGTCTATCGCTTATACATCAAATAAGAGACTTCACCATGCCGCTGAGAGCCTAGAACCTTTTCCTCGGCGGATTCGTCACTGTCCATCCGTCAATGCCAGAACGGCATCTCAACTTCGAGACCGACTTACAGCCGTGCCTGCCGATATGCGCATTAATGCAACGGCCCACGCCGACACGAGCGCCGATCGGCCAAGCCGTGCATATCGGCATTCTTCTCCATATCTGCCACAGCCAGCGAGAGACGGGAATTGAGACCTTTAGGAGCATCATCAAAGCAGCATACAATTCTATGGCGTATTAGAGGATCAATGAGGTTATTGCTGCTACCTGGAACTCAGATGATGGCGCTCACAAGACACCAATTCGTTACACTTAGAACTCGATTGCTACAGTGTACGGGAACTCCAAGGCACACAGCCTTCCAAATGTCCTTAATTCACATGGTATGGTCTGAGGGTCTCCACTATACTTGTCCAATATCGTGCTTAAGTACTAACTTACCTGCTGACCCGGCACTCGTGCCCTCGCCAAATTACACATGCTACTAACCGCACCCCTCTGCTATGCTACTAAAGTACATGAACCCCGCTAGAGTGCACTTAACCACCTACACGACACTTGCCACGCAATCTGCACTTAATTATTCCCTACTATCCACGTATCTCTCACGTTCAACAGTGTCTCGAGCGTAACGTTGGGTTGTATCCTATCGCTGAAAGTTAGTACCCCGCCTCTTTCTCGCCTCCCTTGACAGCCGCGCGCTTCCATCTGGTTGCTGAGTCCCCCCAACTTTATATTTATTAGCTACAAATCGTCGTCAGCTTCGCGCACGACTCTCGCTCGACAACTCTTCTATAGCATTGGGAAGATCTGACTATCGCGCCTCTATACGCTTCTGTTGTCTTCTCGCCCATGAACTCACTCCCAAGCCTGTGATTCCATGTCTTCTTCGCGATATAGCAGCGGCGCGCCTGCCACGGACGAAGCCTCGTTGTCGTCAACGACAGACGGCAACACGACGGATGATGACCGTGCTGCCGTCAACTACCCACTGGTACCTGTAATAACTACCGGTAGTGAGGATGTGTCTACAAGTCTCAGCAGTGGCGCCGAGCCTCAACCAGGTGCTGCCTGGTCCAAGGGCCACCACCCAACAACGTCGCAGTCGACGATTCGTCTCGATCCGCCTAGCGATGACACGCCAGAGCTTTCCACACAGCCTACCACCAGCTCAGAACCTCAGTCGGCAGTAGCAGCTGCCGACTCGGATGACGTCTCGACGTCGTCCCAGCCCAAATCATCCCTCCCGTCGCCGCTCGTTACCTCGTCGTCTGCGCCTGTCGTGCCAACGGTTGCGGCTCTCTCATCAGCGCCAATAGGTCCTGGGAAACGCGGCAACATGATCGTTGAGACAGAAACGGTGTCGGCAGTACCAACACTCGTTGTGTCAACAGTCGGGTCGAGCGGTGCTAGTAGCCTCAAAATCAAAAAGAGCACCGACAACGTGACGCGCACCGCCAACCGATCCAAAAAGAAGAAAGCATCTCGGACGGGCCAGGGCTCCAAAGCGGAGATTTTCGCGGCCCGTATTGCCTCGGCCATGGACGAAGTCGACTCGTCGGACTCGGACGAGACGTTTGTATACGAGTCGAACCCCCCCGACCCCGTGTCACGCCCACGCTTCCAATCCCGGAACCTTTCTTCTGCATCTATTCCGTTCACAACTCCTCCCCTTACAAACCAGAGCTCGTCCTCGCTGCTGGGAACGGCTGTCACGGCCACTGATTCCGCCTCTATCGCGTCCATCACAACCACAACGCCTGCAGTGCCTGCTCGTCAACAACAGCAGCCTCCTGCCAAACGGGTCGTTGAGCCTCTTCGAACCCTGTCAGGTGAACGTACCGTACCGGCAGCACCTCAAGCTGAGCTTAGAGACAAAGACTTCCTCGTGGTGAAGCGCGAAGACAGGGCGCGAAGCCTTCGTAAGCACAGCGCTCAGCTGCGTACACCTAGCCACTACCAATCGACAACAGGCTCGAGCAGGCCCTCGAGCCCTAAGGGCGACGACTCGTCGCTGTCGCCACGACTGAGACCGCACAACTCGGGCCTGCTTGTTAAGAACTCACGGCATTACGACTCGGGAAGTATGCGTGGTCGTGATGCTACTGTTCGGCGCTACCGATCGGCTGCTGGAAGCTACATGACAGAGGATGATGATGATGACTACGACGAAGAGGCGCATGGTGATCTAGAAGATGAAGAGGAGTATTTTAATGTTACAGAGACAACGCCGTTGCGAGCTCCAGCAAAGAGCATCCGGCGCGTCCGCAAAAATGGCCCGCTGGCCGCCTATTCTCCACATAACTACAACCACGGCAAAACAGAGCGGTTCTACTACGTGCGAGTTATGTTCTGGGCCGTATTCCTTGCTGTAGCGGTGCTGTCGGCTGGCTTTGCCATGGGCTTTCTTCTTGCGACGAACAAGCCATTGCAGGACTTGCGCGTCTCGCAGATTTTCGACGTACTTGCGTCGGATGATCTGTTGGCGTTTGAGCTTGTTGTCGAGGCATCAAATCCAGGGTACCTGTCGATTGGTGTTCAGAATGTGGATCTCGACCTGCTGGCCAAGTCACCATATGTCGCTGACGACCATGTCAAGGATAAAGACTCGGAAGACGAGTCACATACGATGCTGCTTGGCAATGTGAAGCAGTTTGACGTGCCGCTCATGTTTGAAGGTGGCATCTTCAGTCATCATCTACAGAAGTCGGTCGCCGATGTTCGTCTTCTCAACCCAGGCCTCAACGTGTCTGATATCACGATTGCCGAGGGAAAGAAAAAGAACAAGCCGCAAGAGGACGACCGAGAGAAGTGGTCACGGGTTAATGTGCATCCGTTTGACCTAATTGTGCGCGGCACTCTTAAGTACAATCTGCTTTTTGGACGCAAACGGTCTGCAACTATCGCCAAGGTAAGTGTCTTATGACTTGACGGGCAATAAAACCAACCCAACTAACTCAGACGATTCGCGTAGACCCCAGCGCACTTTTGGAGTCGACGATACCGGGTACCGATGAACCACGAGACGAGACCGTTGGTACGGCGATGCCGCCGTTTGATAGGCGAGCACCGCGGCTGTGAAGAAGCGTCCAGAACCCAGAACCTAGCTGGGAAGCTTCAACTGGCGGCCGTCTTCACGTAGGAAAATGTATTATTCATGGCATTACACATTCTATGGCAATTGAACAATTGTCTTGCCATCTTCCCTACCATTGTAACATCACGTATCATCTATTATCTATATGTAAGGATCGTAAAATCATTTGTGAGCCTTCTCAAAGTACTCAGAGGCCTTCTCGGTGTTGATGGTAGCATCACCCTTCTGCCAGTTGGCAGGGCAGACCTCACCGTGCTTCTCAGTGAACTGGAAAGCATCGAGAAGACGCAGCGACTCGTCGACAGAGCGACCGACAGGAGTGTCGTTGATGGTGATCTGGCGAACAACCTGGTTGGGGTCAATGAGGAAGATACCACGAAGAGCAATGCCCTCCTCCTCGACAAGCACACCGTAGTCGCGCGACAGAGTGTGGTTGGTGTCGGCAACCAGAGGGATCTTGACACCGCCAAGACCACCCTCGTTCTTGGGCTGGTTGTTCCAGGCGAGGAGCGAGTACTCAGAGTCGGTCGAGGCGAACAGGACAACAGCGTCGCGCTCAGCAAACTTGGACACGGCGTCCGAGTAGGCAATCACCTCAGTGGGGCAGACAAAGGTGAAGGCAAGAGGCACAAAGGCCAGAATGACCCACTTGCCCTTGTACTGGTCAAGCGAAATGTCCTCGAAGACACCGTCAATGACGGCCTTCTTGGAGAAAGCGGGAGCAGGGTGTCTGACAGTGGCGACCATTGTTGAAAGGAATTGAGCAATTGGCTTGGAGTGTGGACCGGGAAGTGTGTACAATTACAAACTGCAATACTAAAAAAGAAGAGCAACCACAGGGGGGAACCCGAGGGGTATTTATATTCTTTCACCAGAGTGGGCTAATCAAAGGCTCGACACCGCCGTGCCATGCAAGGTTCCGCCGGCATATGGGCGGCGCGGCCGAGACCGGGCAACGTAATACTTAGTAACGGGCCGTTGCAACGCGGTGGCGCGGTGGGTATCCCAACGCGTGTTTTTTTTATTTGCTCAGTGGCGTTTCCCACCTGCCAACCGTCAGGCCTCGACCGGAAAAATTGTGCCCGTTATTCGGAGCCTTTCCCCGGAAAACCCGTACCCAGAGATGCCAGGCCGAGACCCGGTCCATTTAGTAAAGCCTAGCCGCGCGTCCAAAGTCGTGGGTCCATTGACGTAATTGGCAGGATAATGGGACTCTAGACGTGCTGCTATGTCGTGATATGTACAACAATGGTGATGTGGTGGGCTGTTATGGGATGGTATAGTTGTGGAAAGCATTCTAGGCAGCGGAGCTTTTTACGACCCTTTAAGTAGCTTAGCTAATAGATTTGGGAACCTCGGCAATTTAACAAAGTCCCCTGTAAGTGATACTTAGTTTTTACCTGGTATAGTTTATCCGAGATAAGCCGCTGTCCTCCGACTGGCCACAACAGCCGACGTTACCCGAAACCTTGACGGCCGTTACTGCATGACTCGCATGGTTAAATTTGTAAGGATCCAACGGCCGAGACTCTCATGACAGGGCCGCGCCTCGTTGGTGATGGCCGGGTAAGTGACCAACGGCCAGCCGTGCTCACCAAAGTTAACACCCCGTTAACCGCCATACTCTCTAACTGCATGCTCCTCTAAGCGGGTGCTACCCCATTGGAGAATACCAATTTTCAACCTTCCTGCAACTTAATCTACACATCAAAATGCTGAGGCAGAGCCCACTATTGGGCCTTGCACGGTTCATGCAATGGCGCCCTGCTACTGCATCAGCCCTCCCGGCCGTCTTTGGCATTCGCCGGCTCTCGGGAATGTCCGATCTAGCCCCAGCACCCGGATCCACTCGCCAACAGAACAGAGTCGGTAGAGGTCCTGGTTCAGGTCGCGGTAAGACATCAGGACGCGGTCAAAAGGGTCAAAAGGCCCGTGGAAAGGTCAAGAGCTGGTTCGAGGGTGGTCAGACTCCCATTACAAAGCTGTTCCCTAAGGTGGGATTCCGCAGCCAGATCCCCAAGCCCGCATACATCAATCTTCACGACATCCAACGGCTCATTGATCTGGGCCGTCTTGACGCCTCAACGCCCGTCACGATGCGCGATCTGTACCGCACACGTTTCTTTGGCAACTTGAGCCATGGCGTCAAGCTTCTTGCTGGCCAGACGTCCCGCTTCACCACCAAGCTCACCATCTCAACAACCAGTGCTACAAAGGGTGCCATTGAGCGCATTGAGCAACTAGGTGGCTCCTTCACGGCCCAGTACTACACACCGTCGGGTATCCGCACTCTCACGCGACCTGAGGCCGTTCTGCGCAAGTTTGGCCGCATCCCGCTCCGTGCTCGTCCCATTGACCGCCGAAACATCGAGTACTACCGTGACTCCGAGCGCCGCGGTTATCTTGTCGGTACGCCTGGTGCTCCCACGGTCAAGCCTGCATTTGTGGCCAAGCCGAAGACCTTTACGAGTCCACTACTCGCCGACATTGCGGAGCTAGAGAAGAGCGACCCTTCGTCGACCGTTGCTCAGGGCTTCCTCACTGCAGAGGCTGCTCGGGCCCAGGCTCAGGCCTAGCTAATGTACATATTATCATCCGGGTTCTTAGTGTGCTCGGTGCACAAATAAACTTTGTGTATTTTGTTTCGCCCTCGGTTTGAATCCATTACGGGCAGAATTAATCTGTTAAATTATGTTTCGTCAATCATTATGTTTAGTCGAGCGAAGCTTCAGCGTACCAAAGGATGGTCCTGTCAGCTTCACCGCTTCACTGCTTCACCGGAAAGCTCTAAAGATATCCAGGTAAAAAGAAGCTCCCAAATTCACCATCCTGCGAAGCTGCTTTTGGATATGCTTGTCTTGGCTCGCTTAGTCACTGGTCCCTCAGACGACACAGCAGAGTTGTCAGGTTTCGCAAGGTACTTGCCAACAGCTGCATCGACGTGCTGGCTGCGCTTTAGCCAAGGTGTGTCATCTTCAGGCTCCTCAACGGCCGCTTTCGCCTTTTTGGGCTTATCCTCGAGACCGCCCTCAAACGGGTCAACTTGAACTCTTACAGACACCAGTTTAATTGGCTCGACAGGCGCTTCACTTGCATCCACAGGAACTCGCTCCATCAAATCAAGAACCGACAAGCCCGAAACCACCTTGCCAAACACAGTGTGTTTACCATCGAGATGTGGACACCGTCGGTACGTAAGGTAAAACTGTGACGTGTTGGTGTTTTTGCCGCGGTTGGCCATTGCTAGCACACCCCGTTCGTCATGCTTCAACGGCGTGTTGGTCTCGTCGGCAAACGGCTTTCCACCGGGGAACGCACTGTGGCTGTCCCGTCCAGCGCTCGCTCCGTCACCCGTCTGGATCATAAAGTTGCGCACGTTACGGTGGAATAAAAGGCCATCATAGAACTTCTGCTTTGCGAGCTCGACAAAGTTCCACACCGCCTTTGGTGAGTATTTAGGTAGCAGCTCGACCTTGATGTCTCCAAACGAGGTCTCAATGGTAGCGTAACCAGGCTCCACAAACTTCTTTTGCTTGAGCAGCTTTTCTATAGGAGTGTCAAGAAACGTAGCTTGTGTAACGGGATCGAAGGCCGTTGATGTCAGCGAACTCGCCATATGATGCGATGTCAGCATGCTCTTCGAAGTTGGCTTGGCGACTTTTTCAGATAATTCAGGCTGAGTAGCTGCCTTGGCTACGTCTGTGCTAGCCTTAACAACAGCTCCGGACTCAGTCCTCCGCTTTGCAAGTTTCTCCTGAGCAGCAGCCAGTTTCTTGTCGCGCTGCTCACTCTCGCCTCGCTGCTGACTTCCACCTTTCAGCTCAATGATGTCCTGTTTCGTGAACGGCTCATCGGTGACAAGATCCTGCCAGAACTTGGGTTTCACGTTGTGATCTTGGACTGTTGCCTTCAGGTACACCTGGCCAGTAGGTCGAATAACAACAGCTGGAGTCGCAACACGGAACTCCTTGAACGTCACTGGATCAATGTATGCGCCTGATCCGTTTTTTGAGATCTTGAGTTTCGTCAGTTCTGAGCTCTCCATAGCTTCTCCAGTAACAGGATTCTTGCCATGCTCACGAATATACGGTAGGATGTTGCGGATATCGAAGACATGGCCTAATCTATCGCACATTCCAGCTCCTTCTTGAATCGGCTGCAAGCTGATGGAGCACGTCCAGAACGGCAGCGACGAATCCCTCGAAGCGCCGCCACTCGCCGTCTTACCAGAGCTTGCTGAATGGCCACCACTCGACCATTCTGAATGGGTTATATACAGTTTATCGGTGTTCTTACCCATTGGATTGGGGGGATTGGTGTGTAAACCACAGAGTGAATTGAATCAAAGTAAATATGCACGGCCAGAAAACCCTGGCCCTATGAGATGAAGTAAGATGGATGTCATCGCCGTTGGAAAAACAACCCTAAGGATCCGCATCTACCACAGTTTCGACGAGCGTTTTGGCCTCATCGGCCTGTGTATCGTGATCCGTGCCGCGTGTTACGACTGTTGCATTATCATCGAGTTCGAGGTGGTCCATGTCCTTGATGCACTCGTCGAGTCGATGCCAGTTATCACGACGCATTTGTTCCCTCTCGTCCTGCGAGTCCTTTGACTGTCGATACATGATGGAGCACTGGTCATAGAGAACAGGATTGGCGTCCATAAACACTTTGGATGCGTTGAATACCATGCCGTGAATGGTGCGGTTCCAGTGTGATGAGTTCTCGTGCAGCGCAGCAAACACAATCGGGAGAATCGTCTCCGAGTACTCGGTAACAAGATTACAAAAGTACTCCTGTCTCCAGTAGTACAGAGCACGCTCGGCAACCTGGAAGTGTGGACTTGAGATACACTTGGCCAGCTGTACAAATAGTGGCACGTGGATCTTTTGGAACTGGTGGGGCTCAATGACCTCAAAAATGTCCTCAATCTCAATAAGGAACAACACCTCTTTGGGACTGTTGACCTTGGGCCAGTACCGTAGCAGTCCCATGACCACCTCTTCAGTGAGGTCAGCGTCCTTCTCGAGAAACTGCACTACGCAGTACGAAAGCTGAGAGTGGTATAGAGACAAGGCACGAGCCTTGTGTAGAGGCAGCAATACACGCGACAAGAAAGTCTTGTGCTCTGATTTCAGTGGCTGGGCAAATCCGTTAATGATGCTGCCGAGAATCTCGAGAAGCTCAGCTATGCCATTGAACCGCTCCGTCTCATAAATAAACTGGAAAAACACATTGTTGATGGACCGACGGATGAAGGCCCGTAGGGTGAGGAACTTGCCGTAGATTCGATGCAGCGTCGTCTTGAGGCAGTCGCGTTCGCGTGGGTCTTCGCTGTCAAAAAGCTCTAACAGGTTCTGCACAAACCGGGGATCGATGTAAGCCTTTGCAACGTTGACATTGAAGCCGGAGGACTCCATGAACCGTAGAAAGAAATCATAAACAAGCGACATGTGGGGCCATGCCACCTCACTGACGGGCTCGTCCTCCTCGGGGTCAAAGATATCGCCGACAGGGTTGACGGGAGGGGGGATGGGCCGGAACAGGTTGCGGCGGAACATATCTGTGACACCGAGGTACATTTCCTCGGTGACATTAAAGGTGGTGTTGGACACGTAGTCGATGAGCTCGCATAGCGTGTTGCGTTTGGCGTCTTTGCCTTGGATATCTGCCGAGGGGTCGTTGAAGTCGAAGATGACCTTGCACTGCTCCACTTTGCGGAGAAACAGCTTTTCGTATTGCACATGGGGTACTTCGCTAAACAGCGGTAGCTTCTCGAGCTCGCGCTTCTCCGAAACCTCAAAGCGTGAGGAGTTATGACGGCGGGGCTGTTTAATACCAGCGAGACCATCGAATCTCTCGAGCGACAGTCGGTTGGGCTGCGGTGATCCAGAGCCTGGCGCGCCTGGCACGTCGAGATCGCCGGGCATCGTCTCTGTGGCTCCTGGCGAAGGCACGAATGGATAGTAGGACGCGGGGCTCACAACGACGCTGGGGTGCTTTGGTGACTCGGGGCCCCCACCGGAGTTCGCGTTGTTGGATGCTGGAGGCGCTGATGTGGAGGATGTTGAGGTCGAAGATGCCGTGGAGTCGACAGACGTCGTCGACGCCAGTGTACCGGTCGCGTTTGGCGGTTGCGGTGTCGCGGCTGTGGCACTGCTGACACCAGCAGGTAAGCTATCAGTAGTAGCAGCAGCAGCAGCAGCACCAGCCACCGTTACGGCCGGAGTGCCTGTGCCTTTGGACTTTTGTGGCGATCCTGACGACACGGAGCTCGTCGATTTAGCTGGACTGACAGTGCCGTCGGTCTTGGGCCGGCTTGGCGAGTCCTTGGGCTTGTCTGAGGCCGGTTTCCGGGCCTTGGAGTCGGTACTCTTGGACCGGCTCAACTAAAGGTTAGATATATACACGACACGACAACATCCACCCACCTTCTTGGTCCAGCTCTTCATCATGGTAAGGGCTGGCGGGCGTGAAGAGACGTCAATGGAAGTTTTGGCGGCGGTACCTACAACGCCAGCTGGTCAGTTAGTATCAAGATGTGTTTGTTTGAGACGGGGGGCATTCACGCCAATTTCGGCGCGTGGGTTAGGGCCTTTTCCCGACAGAGCTCAACGTTCACCCTATCAATGTCAATGCCTGCGACTTTGTCTTGCTACTATTCAGCGCATTTCGTAGAGTACTATCTTTGTATATTGTCCTCGTCTAGACCTCGAATTCAACAGTTTACGTGTTTTCCCCTTACCGGCTGTACCCCCACAGCAACTATACTCCTATCAGACGCCTTCGCGAATTCGCTATGTGGCATATGCTTTTAGGTGGATCCAATGCTGTGTACACGGGGTCCAATGAGGGGGTTAAAATGGTGCAAACAAGCCAATGAGCTATAGATTGTATATTTAAATGGAATTGTAAAGCAAGCAAGAAAACTAGTGCTAGCCAACTTGTTGTCAATGTCGGCATCTCGTTGCTGTGTTACTGATCGTAGGATCGGCCTTCCGGGTAAGGCTGAGCCACGCCCTAATCATGCCGAGCATGAGATCCATTCCAGATACCAATTGAGGCAGCTTCATGATGCGAAGACCCAGAGTCGTCAGCTACATTTGACATTTCACTTACCCGTCTTATTACTGGCGATGAGTAGACTTCCCAAACATAATACAATTCCATCTTCCTTTAAGCCGTTTAAATCCTTCTACCGTGCTTTAGCAAGACATATCCATTCGTAACTACTAGTACATCTACAAAGCCAGACTGTGGATTCGCCTGGTGATTATCGTGGTTCATGCAGTAATGGCCTGCGCATCGCGCTGGTCCTCGAGTCCATTCTCCATGCGCTCATCAAGACTGCTCTCCTCAGGAAGATCGTCGGTGATATCCTGTGTGGGAATCTGCGAGCTCGCCTCGGAAGCAGCTGTCTGTGCATTCACCACTGCCGTCAGCTCGGCCAATCGCTTGAGATTCGGCACCTGCACCCAGCCGGGAATATACGACTCGATGCGCTTCAGCAACCGTGGCTCCCAAATCTCAAAAGGACCACTGTCATCTAGAGGCACAGCTTCCAGTAACAGCAGACTGTTCTTGTCGTTCTTGACTCGAGCAGCAACAGCATTCAAGATCTCGGGACTGATAGGAGTCTCATAGTCAGCAGCAAGGTACTGGCTGATCAACCGTTGGATCTGAGCCGGCGACAGCGTCCAACAAATGTCGTAGATGATGTCTATATCCTCCATTGTCGACTTCTTCAGCTGCAGCAACTTCACGCACTGCATGATGTGCTCTAGACGCAGCGTACCCTCGGCAACATTGTGTGCCTTGCACCACTCCTCTATGCGAGTGATGTTGTAGTTGATCTGGAGTCCTCGCTTCCATGACAGGAAGTTACGGCGCATTAGCAGATCGTTGAATGCCTTGACACCAACCAAGTTCAGCAGCTCGAGAATCGGCTGCTTCACCATCTCAGGCTCCAGGTAGTACGACTCCATAGCCTTGTACACCTTATTAAACAGACTTAGCAAGTCGTCCATCGTCACGGTACTTGAGCCTCCAGTGAACATCTTGCTGAGGAATCGAGTGTTCTCGGCAGTAATGAATCCTGGCAATGACTGTGAGACGACAATCGCAGGGACAATCATCTTGTCAAGAACCTTCTTGATCTCCTTCATCCAACTGTGGTAAATGTTGAATTCAAGGTTCTCAAGGTCCTGCTTGACAATCTCAACAAGACGACTGTACTCCTGGAACTCAAACTCGCCCATCTCGTCAAGAAGGGCTTCGTTCTGCACGATATTGGCTTCAGCGAGGCAGATAAATGACAGCACTTCGTGCACGTTGGAAAGCCAAAACGCACCGGGATTGATAGCGTCTTCACCCTGGTACTTGACAACAGTATCCTGAATTGCCTGCATCGCGAGACCCAGGAACTTCTCTGACTCCTTCACAAAGCCCAGTCTCCACATCTCGGAAGTAATAAGGTTAATGATGTTAGCAGGGAAGAGCACCTCCTTCTGCGTGACCTTCTCAGCACTGCTTGGCAGAGGAATCTTGAGATTGTGAATGAGACCCTGAATGACCTCAGTGTGGAGCACCTTTTCGTCCTCTAGCAGGCGCTCAATCTCACCGTTATAACCAACTGAGCCCATGGAGATCTCCGTCGAGTTGCTGTACTGGCGGCGGTGATCCGCGGCAAGCGAATTAGGCACGGCAATCGACGCGGGCCGGGGGCTGAACCCAACAGACTCGTCGAGCTGGCCTCCATTTGGACCAGCAGTGAGCGACCGACGCTTGGTGCTGCGCTTCTTAGGTGACGTGATGGGCCCACCATTCATACCACCAATGTTGCGCAGAGGAGTTAAGCTAGGTGCAATTGCAACAGGTTGAGCCTTCAGTGCATTCTCAAGATCAACCTGAAGCTTGGTAATGGTGTCGTTGAGAGTGGCATGTTTGTCCTCATGATCCTTGATAGTGTCCATAGACTTCGCAACTGCAGCCTCCTTCGCCTCGAGCTCCACACGCATGCGCTTGTTCTCTTCGACTTGCTCTTCTAGCTTCTGCAAAGTTGCTGCGTAGTTGGCTTCAGCCTCTTCAAGCGACTTCTGGACGGTAGAGAGCTCCTCGGAAATTGTCTGGCGATGCGCTTCATGCTCGTCGTTGGTTTCAACAAGTCGCTGCTCAGCTTCTCCATGCTTCTTCTGCCACTGAGCAATCTGGCTCTGCAAAGTATCGATGGTGGCCAAATGTTTCTTGTTATCGTCCTTTCGCGTAGACAACAGTTGAGTCAATTCAACTACCTTGTTCTCAAGGCGGTATTGGACTTCACGGTAGTGGTTGACAGACTTCGCTTCGACACGCAGCTTCTTGAGCTCTGCGATCGCCTGCCGCCTTCGGACCAATCCCTGCACAATAACAATGTTCTTGCGTGTTTGGTTATAGTCCTTACGGGCAGTGAATCCTCGCCAGTGACGCTGGATAGTAGTTGCGGCAGAATCATAGCGATCCTGTAGGATCTTCTGACGAAGTAAGTAGCCACGGACAATGCGTTGCAGCTGGACAATAGACTCGCGCGCAGACTGGAACTTGCGACGAGCAGCAAATCCACGGTATTGCGTCTGAATGACAATAGCAGCACGATGTTTCCGCTCGTTCTCGTATCTTGTACGAGCAATGTGACCGCGGATAACAGTCTGTGCAGCAATGATGCTCTGTCGGATGGCGAGGTACTTGTTGCGGTAGTGAATCATACGCAGGTTCTTCTGAATAACAATAGCACACTCGTTGAGGCGATCGCCACGCAGCTTTTCAAGATACGCCAGCATACCAGCACGGAAGAAGATCTTGGTCTTTCCAAGCTGGTACTTGTCACTGTCCGTAATGGAGTTTTGGAGGATTTCGTCACACAATGGTTTAACACCACTGGACCATTTTTGCGAAGACACCAGCATGTAATAACGCGATGCAAACTCTTCGTAGGTCCATCGAGTAGGGAAACCGGCACATGAAATTCGAATTGTTTCAAGAACACCACAGGCTCGCAATTGTGACAGAACCATTGGTCCGTTGAACATCCAAGCCGCCTTCTCTTCGTTAGGCTTGATGCACCGAATGTAGTGAGCATTAGTAGAGTTGATGGTAGCCATGAGCTCGATCAACGAGCCCTTGAAGATACTTCCTAGCGTAGGCTTTCGCTGGACCATTTGTCGACCGCCCTTGGCAGAAGCAGCAGCGGCAGCAGCGGCAGCAGTAGCCTCTGCGTCTGCCTTGTTCACGTCGAGGACTTCCTTAAGGAAACCGTTCGTAGTAGCTGATAGTACTTCCATGAGTTCATCAGGGACAGTGTCTCTATTCTTCTCGATGAAACCTTCAGCCTCATACGATACATCCATAGCGTAGTGGCTAACGACAAAGGACGAGGTGCCGAATCTTGGCTTCTTGAAGAATTTGGTGTGCTCCGGCTTGTCGAAGTTCTGGTACAGCTTACCAATCCAGCCCTCGTCCGAACCTGCAGGTAGTCGTGACTCTTCATCTAGAAGAGACAGGATACCCAGCTTGGCCTCAATAAGGCTGATGCATGGCTGGTTGTCGGAGAAGTCGATGAAAGTCCACTCGATTTCCTCACGAACATACTCATCCTGCTCAAGCTTGAAGACATGCTGGTTGAACTCCTGTTGAAGCTTCTCGTTGGCATAGTTAATGCAGAACTGCTCAAACGAGTTGATCTTGAAGTGCTCAAAACCGTAGATATCAAGAACACCGATGAAGGACTCAACGCCTTCGGACTCGCCAGCAATAAGACCCCTATTGATAAGGGCGACAAGCCAATCGAATAGCGTCGAATAAATAAACTTTGCTACCGAGTCACGAACAACTGTGGCCTGCTTGAAGTTGAGGCTCGACACGATCTTTTCACTTCGCGTTATGATCTGCTTTTTTGTGATCCACTTGGCGAACGTGGTCACATCCAGACCCAGCAGAGCGCAGGCCTGAACGAGAGCCGGTTCATCAGAGTTGAGGATAGCATTGGTACGAGTTGGTGTGATGACAATGTTACCAATATATAGCAAAGCAGCCAGTACCTTGAAGATATTGTGTTGGATGTCGTCATCTACGCCAATTGTAGACAGGGCCTTGCGTGTAGCGGCAAACTCCTCGGCATCATCGACGTTTGCGATGACAGGATCTCCACCCTGGTTGAGGTAGAAGTATTCACCGACAGGAAGGAGCTTGAACTCCTCGCGCATCTCCTCGGTTGCACCAGCGCATAGCTGATAGAAGATGTGGTAGTTTCTTTCTGTTGATGGCTGGAACACGAGACGAGAGCGCTCCAACAAGTAGGTACGAATGCGGGCACCAATGATGTCGACACGTTTGTTGAATTGGATCTCGAGGTACTTTCCGAAACGCGACGAGTTATCGTTACGAGTTGTCTTTGCGTTACCAAAGGCCTCCATAATAGGGTTGGTTGCGAGGATCTGCTCCTCAGTGTCGCTCAGCGCGTCAGTACCATGTGAGGCTTTCGACGACTTACGCGGGTGATCGGGGTCCTCGACAGTCGCAAAGTAGCGCATGATGTACTTTGCACTGACGGTTTTTCCGGCTCCCGACTCTCCCGACACGACAATTGTCTGGTTCTTGTTGTCGCGGATCATGCATCGGTAGGCATCTTCGGCAATGGCGAACAGATGCGGTTCGAGAACGCCACGCGTTTTGCCCGAATAGGCCTGGATGATGTCAGGGGTATATAGGTTCTCGACACGTTGAAATGGGTTAGTTGCGATAAGCACGATACCCGAGTACGTGTAGATGTTGAGTTGAGCATAGCGCATTCGGATAGCATGCAGTACGGCGGGCTCGTTGAGGTATGACAAGCTGGTCAGGTCCTCAGTCGTTTCGAGAATGGGCGGGTTACGCAGAGGCGGCAGCGATTCCGAGTTGGCATCGATATCCGCCTGCGTCGTCTCTACTACGGACTCGTTGCCGTTCTCGAGCTTGAGGTGCAGCGTCACCTTGCCGTCGACCTCATCCTTGGCCGTGACTTCGGCGCCGATCCAGCCCTCATTTTCATCGGCGACCCAGCAGCGACTGTGTTAGCATTTGATGGAGGAGACGTCAAAGGACAAGAAAGAGCACGAGCACCCGACGAGTACACGATGGAGAGATAGAGGAGGATAGACGACATTGCACGAGGGCAGAATGATGGGATATATAGCGGCGTAGACGTCGTTATTCGCGCACTCTACTCTTCGTCGATCTCCGATTAGCAGGTCAAAGCGTAGTCACGCGCAGAAAAAGCTTTAGAGAAGCAGATACGGCCGTTATGTGACATGGACGTATCACGCGGTCGCAGCCAGCGCTTCATGAGCCACTGGCGAGCATGACAGGCTTTCCCCTTACGCTGGATCAGCATCGATAAGCTTTTTGTGGCACGATAGACGAAATGGCCGAGTATCGGCGAAGGAGCGAAGCTCCACAGACACATTCAACGCCAACACGCGTATAATGAAGCATTTGTCGTTGTCCACTCAGCTTCGTCGTTCCCTCTACTTTCTCTCGTCGTACTACTCGTCTCCTCGCCATCGGTACACGCGTCAGATCAGAGCCGAGGTTGGCCCACGGAGCTCAGCACGGCTCCGGGCACAACCGCCCACCCAGTGCTACTTACGTTCCCAGCTCATACGAAGACGCGATCATCGTGGCAACAGCAACAGCTCCAGCCAGAACCCGCGAACTTAGATGAGTGTGTAAGAGGTAAAGACGGACAGGCACAGGTGCTGCAGCCCTTAACGAGCCTCTCACGCACTACGGGCTCAGGGCACGGGCTGGGGTGCTGGGTAATTTCCAGGCCGGGCCAATCCAGGGGTAATGCTACGTGGAGGTGCTGGATATAAGCATTTAGATTAAGGGGGGAAGTGAGGGACAATATAAAGTGGAAATGGACTAATTATGGAGGAGAAAAGAGACATATAGGACTGTACTGCCAATATGTACACAGAGATCACAGTGGTCGCGTGCTGCGGGCCAAAGCGTAGGGGGTAGCTTAAGCGGTGGTCCAGCGCCTAGACAGGCACATATGAAACCCAAGTGCAGTAGCGAAGCGGAAAGTTAACGTTAAGTTGTAGTCGGTGAAAAGGGGGACAATGAGATTGATGGGACGCAAAACGAGGTTCATAGCAAGTGATTGAAGGGTTGAGGTAAAGGTTTAGACATGTTAAGCGAAGATGGGAGAGCAGGTGGAGCGATCCGGGGATAGGAGTGGGTGCAGATAGAGGAGGTAGCCTGGTGTCACGCTATTCCATGCTTCTCTCTCCTTCACACAAAACCAGACCGCACTAATTGTGCACCTGTAGACGTAACGACATGTTCCTTGCCAGATCCACCCACGACTCGGCTACAGCTTTGACACTCTAGCACGACCTCATTACTTTCAGCTCTTTGGAACCGATACGTAAAGCCACCGTACATGCCAGGAACGGGAAACCAGAACAGTCGCTGCTTAAACTCGAGCATAGGTGCCAGCTCTGGAAGTCGCAATAAGTCGAGGCTTATGTGCGTGTATCCACCACAGACTTTACGCACCACCTCATGGAATTGGGCCTGAACCCGTGCCAGAGTCTCGAGCGAAACATTGTGCCTGATCTCGGGAGTCAATAGGCCGACAAGACCCGTATTCCCTCGGATGACAGCAATATCTACTGGTGTCTGGCCTTCTGCATTGACGAGCGTCCTCCACGCACCCAGCCCGATGAGCTCATTGACAACAGGCAGAGGAGCATTCATGTACGCAGCCTGGTGAAGTGGCGCATACAACGAGTTGCCCCCAGGACGCGTGCAATTGACTAGACGTTTGTTCGTGCGAATCAACTCTAATACCTTGTTCCAGTTGCCGTATTTGCAGGCGTCTGCTAGTTCGATGCGTGCTTCCTGTGCTGGCGCCTTCAGCACTCCCAGTCCTGTACATCCATCCCACTCAATGGCCCCTAACGGGTCGGTCCAGGGTAAAGATGCCATTACATTGAGAGCAAATGAAACCAGATGAGTCCAGTCTGACAAAAAAACAGTCGATGGGATAGAGTTACACTGTTAAATATAAAGAGAAGAACCCGATACCCCACAATGATATACACGTCCTAACCCCACATGTACTTCGCCAGGTGCCTCTGTGATGAGATGGAGAGATCCGGGCCAGTTGAAGACGTAAAATATAGCCTGTACGATAGAGACGACGAGGGAATACTGTCAAGTCGACTCTAGTGGTTTAGAGCTCAAATCGCGAACTGAGCTCCGGATATGGGAGCACATAAACTTCCCATTCCAAAGAACTCAATGTAAGATCAATAGGAGTGTCAAAGTGCAAAGAACACGCTTAATTTCTATCAATCCAATCTCTTCCACCGGATAGTCCTCCTTCAATAGCATCCTCAGGATCAGCATACACTCTACAGTCACCTTGCGAGCCAGCTTGTCATCTACCTTACGCGTCTCTACATCTACACTTTGAATGGGTTCAAACGCCTAGGAATGACACCAAGCAGCTAACAGCATCAAGCAGTGAAACAGCACCATATGGTGTAAAGAGCACTACGCAAGGCTTTAGTTACAAATTGCAAGTGTCCGGAGTAGTAGACACGAGGCTCTTCCGACCTAACCGTGACTTGCTCATAAGTAACACCACCCAACACAGTACAACTGTAACTACCGCAACTGCTGCAACTCATACGTCTCCATAAACAAGAACCACTTCCACACAAGTCACATGAACAAGTTAACTCATTTCTTGTCTATTCACAATTCATCTTCACCTCTTCTCTCCATCACCTCATGGTCATCTAAACACTTCGCTTGAACTCAATGCCGCGGGCCTTGCGGGCCTCAAGAAGTCCATCCATTCGGCGATCAAGGAACTCGCGCTGCTGTTTGCGCACATTGTCAACAACAAGTCCAACTCCAATAAAGGCCACAGCCGAGTACAGGTAGCCCATGGGCTTGTAGCTGAAGGGCTTCTGGCGGATGCCCTGGGTGAGACCCTGCACGCAGACACCTGGGTTAGTCACAGACACGTAACATATACGCAGTATATAATACTGCAACCAAACATTTAACTCACCAAATATCGACCAGTTGACGAGATCCAAGTACAGTCCCATTGTATAGATGGTGGTGAAGTAATGACAATTCTGGCTTTTCAGTGGTGGAAGCTTACAGCCGGGTAACATCATCCTTCCAATATGAAAATTACCGTCTAACTGCATCTTGACTATATATCGCTAGACTCCATACAAACTATACAGCCCCAATGTCTGCGGTTTCTCCTGTTCAGGAAGCACAGGGTGCCAAGGGCGACAAGGCCAAGCCTGTAAAAGCAGAGGCCAAGGCTGCGGCCGCTGCTCCAGATGGTGCGCCGCCAGGTCTCAGCGGTAAGGAGCTCAAGGCGTGGCAGAAGGCCGAGAAGCAGAAGCGACGAGCTGCTCAAAAAGAGGCAGCAGGTCTTCCAGCGCGCGCAGAGACCGCCACAGGTACAGCCGGCACAGCGTCGAAACAGAGCCATCATGCGGGAGATAAGAAACAGGCTGCTGGCCAGGGATCAGCTGCTGTTGCTGACACACCCGCTCAACAGCGAGTACCACTGTTTGGTCATCTTGAACCTCCATCTTCCACGACCGTCAAAACTGCACCAAAAGACATCCACCCGGCTATTCTACAGCTCGGTGTCAACTACTCGTCATACAAGATTCTCGGCAGCACCGCGCGGTGTCGGGCCATGCTTGAGGCCTTCAAGTTGTTCATTGTCGACTACAAGACGCCCGATGGCACGACGCTATCACGAAACCTCACAAACCAGCTCAGCGCACAGATTGACTTTGTCAAGAATGCGCGACCGCTGAGCATCACCATGGGAAACGCCATTCGATGGCTGAAGCAGGAGATCACCAATGTCAGCATTGATCTCAGCGAACAGGCTGCCAAGACCGAACTTCTTGAGGCCATTGATGGTTTTATTCGTGAACGTCTTGACGTTGCCGATCAGGTCATCAAAGAGGCTGCTTCTCAGAGCATCAACGATGGTGATGTTGTGCTCACTTATGCTCATTCCGAGGTCGTCAAGCTGGGACTCATTGCTGCTCACCAAGCAGGCAAGACGTTCTCGGTAATTGTTGTTGACTCGCGACCATTGTTTGAGGGAAAGCGTCTAGTGCAGGATCTCGTGGACGCCGGCCTATCGTGCACGTATGTTCTCATCAATGCTTTGGCATATGTCATTCAGGATGTGACAACCGTATTCCTTGGTGCACACGCCATGTTCTCTAACGGCCAGCTGTTTTCGCGTGTTGGCTCTGGTGTTGTGGCTACAGCTGCTAAGCTGCGCAATATCCCTGTCATTGTGCTCTGTGAGACGATTAAGTTCACGGATCGTGTGCACCTCGACTCGGTGACATTCAACGAGCTCGCGCCTACAGACTTGCTTGCCAACCTGTCCATTGACCCGGCCAATTCTTATGTCGCTTCACCTGCCATTGGCCCCACGAGCTCGGCCAACCTGTCGATTCTCAACATTCTCTACGACCTAACGCCACCGAGCGCCATCAAAAAGGTCATTACCGAGGTCGGCAGTCTTCCTGCTTCGTCTGTTCCCGTGATTCTCCGCGAGTACAAGTCGTTGTAGTGGAACTGGATGATGCTGCAAATGGAGAACTAAAACACGCTGAGCTACCAAAATATAATGGACAGCCAGCTAGATACAACTACGGATGCATTTTACGTAGAACCTAATGAATACCAGGGGCTTTCTTCCTGGGTGCATATGTACAATGGGGCCCGCCTGTAGCGGGGCTTTAGGATGGTGCGAGGAGGGTCTTGAGGTAGCTTCCCGTAGATTATGAAGTTCATCCTCTTGACAGTGGAGTGATTGGCAAGTGCTTATTTGTTGGCAAGAGACTTGAGACTTCGGTTAGACAGAACAGGAGAGCGGATCAGGTTCTACTCACGTAGTACCGCCAAGTTTGACAACGGTGGTGCGAATAAGACGAGGGTCACGGCGAAGAGCACGCAAAACCTCATTCTGGGTACCGGGACTGGCGTCGAATCGCATGTAAAAGTGGCTTCCGACAACATGAGCCTGACGGTTGATGTTCATGATCTTGGGAAGAGGACGCACTCCCCAGTTCTCGATCTTGCGCACAACGCCACGGTTATTGATAATAAGGCGGCCGGCGAGGCGCACGAGCTCCGAGGCATCGGCTGCACCGTTGGCGCCGGCGCACCGCGCCAGACCCACCATTTCGTACAGCATGGCAGGGTTGAATAGAGAGCTAGTCAATCAAAAGTTGGGTGGTGAGGTGAAAAGTGGATATCCGGGTAAGGGCATGACAGCCGCGCACAATACCCCTGCCCGCGATAACGAGGCCCGAGTCAAAAGTAAGGGCGTACCGAGTCAAAAAAGGTTGCATATTCGAGCCTAAGTAACCAGCATTTTTCCTTCTTCCTACACTTCACTTTTCTTGTCGTACTGTCACCATGTTTGCTCGCTCGTTGCGCCGGTCGCTGCGTGCTCCTACGCCGCTTGTTTCACGTGTCGCTCGCCCCGCCTGGGGCCTGCGCTTCCTGTCCAATGACCTGCCCGAGGGAAGCCCTGCCATGACCTACTCTGGTGAGAAGCCTCTCGTCAAGTACACCGAGGAGCATGAGTGGATCGCGCTTCACAAGGACAACACGGCGTTCATTGGCATTACCAAGTATGCCGCCGATGCCCTCGGAGACGCTACGTACATTGAGGTTGTGGAGCCTGGTGAGGAGGTCGACGCTCATGATAGCATTGGATCGGTCGAGAGTGTCAAGTCGGCCAGTGACCTGTACACCCCTGTCCCAGGTGAAATAATTGAGGCCAATGCCGAGGTCGTGGCCAACCCTGCCATTGTCAACTCGGACCCTCTCGGTGCTGGATGGTTTGCCAAGCTGAAGGTTTCGGACCCTGCTGCCTTTGAGTCTCTCATGGACGGTGCTGCCTACGAGGAGTTCATCAAGTCGGATGATTAGTGTCGGGAACGTCATTCAGTCTGCAGCAGAATTGACTAGTAGATGAACTGTTGGTGGTAATACTAGCTCGTCAATTGAGTACTAAGCTCCTCATGATAGTACTAGGTTCCTCATCAACAGATCTACTGGCAAACTCATTCAAGGGAACAGCTGTTGTTTACTCATCCTGATAAGAGCCCGATAATTGGATTATATGGCTTCCTGCTTCAACAGATCACAACATGTATGTATTAGCTAACTTCAACAAGTGCGTTTTAATGAGCAGAAGTATACAGTGTATACAGAGAGGGATGCACGGAAGACCCCCGGCCAATTGATAACGCATTAGCTATAAACCTGTGGTAGGAGATGTGCACCTTTCTCCTTCTACGCTATATCAACTCAACCCGTAGATCACCTCCATCTTTATCAGGTCTTTATCTAACCAGATAACCATATAACAGTAAATGACGATCAGTTGAACGGTGAGATGGAAATTGGACTAAAAATATAAAAGAGCGTACGTTCTCCGCAATTTCTTTCCTTTGTACTTGTCACAACATCCACATTGTTATCGTTTTGTTCATTGTATAATTCCCCATTTTTTACTGTGTGCACTTTTGTCCTTGATATCGCGCTCATTTTAAGATTACTGCGCCTTTACCCGGCATCCTCGTGCTCTTAACTTCCCTTTGACCCCGTGGTATACTTCCCCACACAACCATGAGCTCACTACATCACGACACAGCCATTGACGAGGACGACGAAGAGTTCCCTGTTGATGGTGCCAAGACGGCGGCCGGTCGCTCGGCGTCCTTCATTATCCCATCGCCCAAGTCGAAACGGACCTCGGCCCGTCGCTACTCGGACGTTGATGCTATCCATCGCATTCTGCCCAAAGAACACATTTCACCGGCTCAGCTCTATTCAACAGATAGTGGCCATTTGTATCACGCTGGAAAGCTCTGTATTGTGCTCGTGGGTCTCCCCGCACGTGGCAAGACCCATCACGCTGTCGCACTGACTCGATATCTCCGATGGCTTGGTGTCAAGGCACATGCGTTCCATCTTGGCGATTACCGACGTAAACTGGCAGGCCCCGATTTCAAGGTTCCCGACGACTATTTTGCTGTCAATGCCTCGGAAGAGACCAAGGTGTTCCGCCAAAAGGTGTTACAGGCGTGCCTCGATGACATGTTTGAGTTCTGGAATGTAGGCAACGGCCAGGTCGTCATCTACGACGCCGTCAACCCGACCGCTTCGGGCCGCCGAGCTCTGGCTGCTCAGCTTGAGCAAAAGAACATTGGTGTGCTATTTGTCGAGTGTATCTGCACCGATAAAGAGCTTGTGGCTCGCAACATCCGCGATGTCAAAATCACCTCCCCCGACTACCACGGCATGGATCCCGATACAGCTGTCCGCCACTACATGAAGCGGATTGAGACGCGCATTCCTGACTATGAGACAATGTCCGAGCCTGAGTTGACTTATGTTAAGCTCATCAACGTGTCGGAAAAGTTCAAGATCAACCAGGGTGTGCGACACCTGGGCTACCTGTTCAACCGAATTATCTTCTTCCTCATGAACTCGCGCATCAAGGTGGGCAGTGTGTTCTTTGCGCGAGCAGGTCTCAGCGACCGCAGCGAAGACGATTACAAATCAGACGCACCATTGTCAGAAAACGGCCACCACTACGCTGAGAAGCTGCGGGATACGCTGTTTGAGCACATTGAGAAGCGACGCCAGCGTGTGTCGCGCGTTTCTAGCGAGGAGTTCACAATACAGCGCAAGCTCAGCAAGCAGGTTCGTGCAGCCCGTGAATCGCTGCGTGTCGATGACGTGGGCTTTGACAACATTTCGCCGCCTGTTACCTCGGGAACGTCGACTCCTGTGTCGTCTGCAGATGCCATGGCCATGTCGACTATCCGCGCAGATTCGTTGAACCTCCATGACAAATCGAATCTCACAGTTTGGTGCTCGACCCGCCTTCGCACGTCGCAGACGGCAGAGGTGTTTGCCAAGGCTGGCAACAAGACGATTCAGAAGAGCCTATTGACGCAGAAGAACCCCGGTATTGGCAGCCTTCCGGATGCACAGCTCAAAGAAGAGTTTGCCTACGAGTATGAACAGCATAAGAAGGATCCGTACCACCACCGGTACCCGCGAGCCGAGTCGTATCAGGATGTGGCGGTCCGCCTCGAAGGTCTTATTCTCGAAATGGAGCGCACAACAGGCGATCTGCTCATCATTTGTCACGAGACTGTGCTGCGCGTTCTTTATGGCTACCTCATGGCGTGTTCCGTCGAAGATATTCCGTTTCTGCAGTTTCCTCTTAATGAGGTGGTGGAGATTCTGCCTAATGCGTACTTGAATCAAGCCCATCGCATGACGATTCCTGATGTTGATCCATAGGCGTGGGAAGAGGGAGTATCAAGAGCATGTCTACAGGGAGAAAGACATCTTGAGAAAGTATATTGGAGAGAAGCGAAAGGTTGAATACAGGCCGGATGCTGCTGTAAAGTGCCTCGGTTGACCAAGCGGAATTATCGTAAAGAGATTATGAACTACAGATCGTGAAGAGATTGTGAACTACAAAAGGGGTGTACGTGACATAATTATCAGTGCTGAGTTGCGAGAGATCTCGCATCATTAATATAAACAAGAACAAAGTATCTATACGTAGAGTTATTCTGCCTTGATGAGCAGTTTCATCTTCATGCGCATTCGCCGCCATTCCGAGTACTCGTCGCGCACAAAGCTGGCCTTCTCGCCAGCTGTGTCTTTGATGTAGAACCATCGGGCTGGCCATGTGTCAAGAAGCAGGTCTACGATACCCAAATCACGGATAAGCACCACGGCGATGAACCACAGAATGCCGAGGCTCACGCCGACGAGAACGCCAACCATGACTTGGATGGGCGTATGATAGAATAGGTAGACGCGTGAGTATGAGACGAGAGTTGCCAGGATCAACAGGGAGAAGGCGCGAGATACCTTCTTACGCGTCGAGAAGTGGCGCACGCGGAACAGCATCCACAGACAAATGTACGTGACGTAATAGGCCATGAACTGGGCATGAGCAGATGGCATTCCATAATCTTTGCCTGTGTATAGATCGGGCCGTTCCTGGCGGATCGTCTCCTTGAGATAAATATTGACGGCCTCGCAGCCGACCTGGCCGCCCAGCATGAGAATGGACTCTGCTTCACGGCGCGATAGAATGAGTGTAGCGTAGACAATGAGAATGGCTTGGGGCACGAGCGACAGCAGTGCAAATACCTGGCTCAGCCGGTCATGGGGATCGTAAAACACACATGTGAATTCGAGCCCCGTTCGAGACTCTTGCATCATGGTGGGCCAATTGCGGTGAGTGTGGTTTATTGTACAGAGAGAAGATGAAGCTTCGCAAGGTTCCGGGCAAAATGCCTGAAAAATCTCGGGAAATGCTAGGGTTGATGCCGATCTCCCTGGCACGCACCAGCCGGCCGATTATCGCGAGGGGGAAATTTGTGATTGTTGCAGAAGATAAAGTGGATACTCAAGATGATGTATAAAGCCGCTGATGTTGTGTACCCCTACTCTCTTTTACTCCATGTTGACACTTGCTTTGACACTTCGTGGCTTCCCGAGATCAAGTCTTGACACCGCATCGCACGGCGCCCAAAAAGGTACGACAGCGCCGATCGCTGTCAGGGTCTAAGAGGCCCACGCAAAACAAAAAAGATGAGACGAGTTACAAAAAGATTGTAGTTATGAGCATTAATTTGTATTGACTGAAAACTTGGGATTCCGGGACATTATTCCAGCATTTTTGGGTTTGTTCTACTGTTTACCGGGTTTATGTACGATAGAAACCACCATTACCCCTGCTACGGAGATAAACTGATGATCAAAATAATTAATGTTGTCGACGGGTCGTTTCGCTTTAATTTGCCTGATTTATTCTCAGTGGACCGGAGCTGTCGACCGTATCGAACCAACGCCCAAATGGGCGCTGTTACTGAACCCTGTTTAATGGCCTCGCTGTAATCTGCCTCTGTCTAATCTAATCAAACCACTCCGAGAGAATGCCCCGCCATATTTCCTTCTGCCTCTTCATAACTCGTCCACATGGACGATTCGGTAACCCCGTTGTCTCCGGCATTGAGCAGTAGTCGTTGTGACTCTTCGTCGCCGACTCCTTCGTGCTCCTCCTCCGACTCGTCAGATGCGGCCCCTCACATCTGGGGCCAATGGCGCCAATCAACAGCCTTCATCATTGCAACCGTCTCTCTGGCCACTTTCACAGACACCTTTATCTACTCTGTCATCATCCCTATCATTCCGTATGTCTTTGTGTCACGTATGCACCTCAACCATCACGACGTCCAGACATGGGTTGATATCTCGTTGGGAGCCTACTCTCTGGCTCTCATTATAGCTTCGCCTATATTCGGCTACTTTTCTGACCGGTTTCGGAATCGAAAGTCATCGATGCTCCTTGGCCTGGCAATGCTCGTCGTGTCGATGCTCATTTCAGCCTTTTCCTTCTCTGTCTACGTTTTTACATTTGCCAGAGTCCTCCAGGGCATCTCTGCTGCTGTAGTGTGGACAGTTGGTCTAGCTGTTGTAGCAGACAGCGCTCCACCGGGGAAACTGGGAATTCTCATGAGCTTCCCGTCCATGGCTGTCAGTGCTGGAACAGTAACAGGTCCGATTATCGGCGGGCTTGTCTACGACAAGCTCGGCTATACTGCCGTCTGTGAAGTTGCCCTAGGTGTTATTACCGTTGATATAGCCTTAAGATTGCTGATGGTGGAAAAGCAGCCACCGCCCCTAGTCTTCGTTCTGCCAACTGAAAATACTTTTGAGGATTCGGCCCCCGCAGCCATCTCGGTAGGGACTCTTCTCAGAAGTCCTCGCATCATCAATGCTCTCGTGCAGTCAGCAGTCATTGGGTGGCAGCTTTCTGCTCTTGATGCGACTCTCACCATCCATCTCACGGACGTCTTTGGCTTCCGAGCATCGGATGTAGCCTTCATGTTCCTGCCCCTGGCTGTGCCCTCCATTCTCGAGCCTCTAGTTGGGATGATGTGCGATCGAGCGGGGCCGCGGTATCTCGTGACGGGTGGGTTTCTGCTTACTGCTCCTCCTCTCATACTTCTGTGTGTTCCACAGGGCCATATTCCTCACGATGTCTCGTTGTTCGCCGGTGTATTGACTCTGTACGGCGTGTTCAGCACGTTTGTCTTCTCGCCCATTCTCGTCGACCTCTCGGGCGCAGCACAGGATATTGACGGCACTACTGGCCACACGTCGGAATCAAACTGTAATGGCAAACTTTACGGCCTTTTCAATATTGCTTACTCGGTAGGATCGCTCATAGGTCCATTTCAGGCCGGCAGTGTTCAGCAGCAGGAGGGATGGAACAGTGTCATGATCTCTCTGGCTATAATGTCGGTAGTCATGGTACTTCCATCACTATGTCTTAGCGGAGGTCTCCATCCAGTTATTCAGCGGTTTAATCACCGTAACTCCCGTCTATCAGGGGCTTTGCAACCCCTTGATAAACCAACGGTACCCGCATAAGTTTCTAATTCCCCCTGCAGATCGGTGCAGTAGATTATGCGCGCTTCCATTTCCAGTATTTAAGGACCAAAACTGTGGTTCTTATTTGTACTTAGACTGCTCCACTTACTTGATACACTTTTCACCAACCTACTGTACTAGCATGGGACTCTTTCGCTCGAACCCGAAGCCCGACACTACCAGGCTGTCAGCAGATGCACTCAAAGGCGCTGAGCGGCTAGTTGACGAGTATCTTGACTGCATCAGTAAGATAGATACAATGAGATACACAGCTACACAGCTACTAACACAGCTGTTGACGCCGAGAATGACATTATTCCGCCTCTAGACACTGGCGATGGATCCGACTCAGACGTACGTTTGTTACTGTTACTATTACGGCATTCGTAACACAGAGTGAAGAGACTCCCGAGGCCCTCCAGTTTAAACTTGAGGAGGCCCAGCGCGACATCTCGCGGCTCAAACGCTACAACTCGGAGCTAGAGGCCACTTTGCAGAAGTTTAATCAGCATCTCCACGCCTCGTACATGGCCCAGGCTCAGATGAAGGACACCATTGCGACGCTGCAGCAGACGAACGAGCGCCTGGCGTCACAGCTTGCTGACGGCATCGAGTCGGATTCGCGTAACGTGCAGTCGACACATACCACGTTCCGTGAGAACCATATGCTGAATCGCGAGCTTGCCTATGTCCAGGGCCAGCTGAAACAGGCCATGAACGGGCCTAATGTTCCTGAAGTGCACACTCACAGACAGCCGTCACCTCGCAAGGCCAACATCATGACGGCGCCAAACTATGGTTAATGCAACTAGCCTTTATAGCTGCTGTTATTGATTCGATATGGACACGATGGATGAATGATATGATGCTTAGGATGGGCGAAAATGACCCACGATACATGTACATTCCAATATATAATCTAAGCACTCAGAGAAGGTTATATGAGTACATTATTACAAGACCTCGACGACCTCCTCATCTTCAGAGTCGTTGCCAACCTCCTCGATCTTATTCTCGGACTCGTTAGCTTCATCGCGCATTAGCACTTGCACAATACGGTCGCAAGGATCCTGCACCGTCTCGTCATCAACAGCCAAATGCAGCTCACGAATGATAGAGTAGACGGACTTTTCGCGCATGTGCTCACGAATAGGGCGCGTCGTGGTTAGAATTAGCAGGCTCTCAACGTGGGTAGCAAGGATTTGGTGGTCTGCTTCACGCTTCTTGTCTGGTGGTAGCAGCTGGAGCTCTTCGGGCAGATTAAACATCTCGTCGTCAGGGATCTCTTCGGGTCCAGCCAAGGGGAGCAGCAGATATGGAAGCAGGTTAATGTCAGGGCTGTTGACGAGAAGCGGGTGTGAGTCAACGTCGAACAGCGAGTTCTTGATTGTCGAGGCGACACCAGCACGACGAATGCGCGACTCAGATTCGGTGAACACAAGCAGCTTCGTGATAGGAACGACGCCGTCGTATTCCTGCTCCTTAACAAAATAGGCACGGCCCTCCTTGAATCGTGATACGTCCGAGAAGAAAAAGGCCAGAAAGTTGAAGTCAGCGACCCTGTTAAGTGTGCGCTCGCTGCCCTTGACAAAGCAGTCCATTAGGCAGTCTATGATGTAGTCCGATTTGAACGTCTCTTTATCAAGGTCGGTGCGGTCGGCGGGGATCTTTCGCTTCATCGTGAACAGCTTCGTGGCGTTGTCATTTTTGGCGAGGTTGGCCAGCAGAATGCAGAACAGATCCGCATTGATCTGTTTTAGGTCCTTGAGTTAGAGAGGACGTTTGAAGGTGAGGTTGAAGGGAGGAGGTAATGAGTATGGAGGTATTGAATAGAGGAAGGGACTAAAGGTGCTACCGAGTAAACGAGCGACAGTAACAAGAGCAGTGGTACTTACGGTAATGGAGTTTGCGACGAACTCGAGAAGAACATCGTCGGATGCAAGAAAGTCTAGAATGGCCGAGTCATCGCAAAGGTTGACAAGGATGGTGAGTGCTAGTTGCACAGTTGGCTGCGTTAGACATAGCAGGTTTGTTTACGTGGTTCCACTCACGCCGGCTTTGTCGCGGATCAACAACTTGAGGTCCTTGATAGGCTGGAAGTCTTTCTCCTTGAAGATGTATGCATGCTGGCCCTGAGAGTAAGGGGCCAGGTTTTCGAGGGCAATGAGCCGAATAGGCACCTGCGGGGCGTGGAGAAAATCCACAAGCTTGAGTTAGAGCTGGAAAAAAGATGATATTGTCTGATGGACTCACCTCGAGCAGTTCCGACGACATGGAGGCAGGTATGATAGAGACCATGATGACGGATCAGGAATTTTTTGATCTGAGTGCGGCTGTGATGTTCAGCCGCGCGTGTTTCAGCCGCTCGCTGTTGTCTTCACCCCCTGTTCCCCGCATTAGAGTTGCGCACACAGTCGGAAACGGCACTTTGGTACGTACATTTTACAGTTAACTTTTGTCGCTTTTGTGTGGTTGGTACTGCACGTGTCTGTAGCCAATTTTGTGCAGTACAGACAGTCCTTAGCCGAGGTAAACTGGGACGATGGGAGGGTGACTTTAGATGAAGAAGCAGGTGAGGCAGTAGCAAGATACATAAAGCAGGCCCGAGATTCCCCGAGAGTAGTTAGTTTTTCACCAAATTCCATTCACAGCTCATCTTTCAATCTACTGCTAACAGTGCTCTGTTACACGGCTTTGTTATACATTTCGGCCCTTTGCGTCCCCCCTCTGACGCCCTTAACGTTGAGCCCCGCATCGGCGATAGCCCTAGCCCTGCAAGTGGCCCGAGGTTAATTCGCGACAATTTGACAGATCAGGCTTAACCTTTCAACCAATGACTTCGGTGAGTAATTGCAGAATTGAAGTGATGAGAGAAGGAGAGATGGTGTTGATGATACCTTTGGAACTGTGAACACATCTAACTAGAAGAAACCCTCTGTTCACGTGCAGGGCCTCGACTCAGCCCGGTCAACTGGCAAGTGGGGGCTTATCCCTGAGCTGGTAGCCAAAATCGTGAAGCATTCGCCAGTGTATGCTCCGTCAGCTCAGGTTGCGCTGACCGAGTCGAAGCTGGTGAGTGTGTTGGCGTCGCGGTCACCTCGTGCTGACGAGTTTGTCGTACCATTCAAGCCATCGACAAGCATCGAGCCCTTAATGGAATCACTGCCACCTGCTAGCACTCAACCGTCTCCTGAGGACAGATACATTCAGGAGGTGACTGCAGCTCACTTGCACCTTGTGCTTGGCGATGCTCGTAAGGCTATTTCGCTGCTTGAGAATCTGCGAGTGCCAGCTCAGACTCTGTACGAGTACACGACGGTTGCTGCAATCAAGGCACGCGCAGTGCTGGCTGGTGCTCACGAGGCATCAGGCAACATTGAGGCTGCTGTCGCCTCGTACAGCCTGCCGCTTCCCGAAATCAAAGGCTCAGTTCCTGAAGCTTACACTTGGGCAGAAGTGTTCAGCTACCGGTTTGTGTCTCTCGTCTCGGACAAGAACATCCCTGGTCTTTCTCCAGACGTTGAGCTGCGTGCCCTGCGTCTTTTCTGCCACTACTCGACGACAGGCAGGGCTTCGCGTGCCGTAGGTAGCCGCCAGACTGCCCTTGGTTTCCACCATCGGTACCTTCTTAAGTCCTCAGACAAGCTGAGCACCGACCCTCACAACACTGACCTGCAGAACGAGGTCCAGAAAGTCTCGAGATCCTACGAATCAGCGCTGTTTGGTTCGAAGAAGGTGCCGCGCGCTGACTCTGGAAACTCGGCTGTCGAGAACTATCTGAGACTGCTGATGCACAACTGGCGCTCTTCGGTGACGCCGTCGGCAGTGACGGGCCGTCTATCGTCTACGTCGCAAATCGCCTACTCGAGACATGTGCTTGACGTGTTGGAAAAAGCTGCCTACAACACCTTCCACTCATCTCAGATCATGCGGTATAATCTTGAGGTTTTCAGTGCGTTGGGCATGACAGATGAAGCGCTCGCTTCCTTCTCCACGTATGTCGCTTATCAGACTAAATATCGCGAGCAGGAGCATGCAGGAGCTGATCTTGGTGAACGCCATGGTGATAATGTTGCTGGAGAATTACACGCGTACGCCACGGCTATCCACCTCAATGTCCGTGACCGTCAGGACCGCAAACAATCAAAAGACATTGCAGACTCGCTTAAGGAGTTGCTCGAATCTTCCGACTCGGGAGCCGGAGTGGAAGGCGAGCCTCTTGGTGCTGCTCATGGGGCCATTGCTGAGGCCTACTATTACTACAGCAGAGCTACGTTTTCGCATGAAGAAAAGTATATGGAGGCTGTTCAAGTTGCTTCTGATCACTACGAGTTGTCCCTAAAGGCTTACGCCAAGAACCACGAAATCTACTACAACTATGCACTGCTGCTTGTTGAGTCAGGAGACGCCAACAAGGCCATGGAGATCACTCGTGCTGGTCTGGGCCAGAACTCTCTCTACGCTCCTCTGTGGCATCTGCTGACGCTTCTGCTGACAGCCCGCGATGAGTACGAGGATGCCATCAAGGTACTTAACAGTGCTCTGGTACGTGTCACGGCATCTGCTGCTGATGCAGATGTTGAGACAAAGGGTGCCATCATGCAGATGAAGCTCACCCAATTGGCTGTCATCGAGACGACGTATGGTGTAGATCATGCTCTCGAGTACCTGCCCGGAACATTGACGCTCTACGGTGAACTGTTCAATGCTACTCCTGAAGTTGCCAAAGTGGAGGAGCTGCCACATAGCAAATCAAGACCATCTCTGAATCTGCGGCGACCATCACATGCCAATGGAACCGTTAATGGCCATGCTAATGGTAATGCTAATGGCAGTGCTAATGGTCAAGCCAATGGGGTTGCAAAAGTTAATGAAAAACCGGTGAACAAGTTGTCGGCCCAACAACCGCTGCGTGTCGGTAAGCCGACAAGCTTGAAGCAGCAAGTCATCATCCACTCTGTTTGGCTGTGGATTTCAGGTGTGTATCGTCGAGCAGGACTTGATGATGACGCTAAGCATTGCATTGTGGAGGCTGAGCATATGTACCGAGAAGGCGCTGCGTCTCGGACCGAGTATGGTCTGCTTCTCAGTAAGGAGAAGCCAGCCAAGGCTCTCCGAGAGTTTGAAGCAGCCCTAGATGACAACGGACACTATCTGCCTGCTGTTATGGGTCTTAGCGGCCTGGTTCTTGCTCAATCACGACTGCCTGTCAAAGAAAAAATGCCTAAGTCAGACTTGTTCATCACGGTCAAGGATGAGCTGGCTGCTCTTGCACGGGTACAGAGCCTTCTTGAGACGCTTGTGTCGCGCTGCCCTGGCCGTCTCAACTCTGAGGCTTGGTACTTATTGGGTTGCATCTACGAGAAGGCCGGCCAAGACAAAAACGCCGAGAATGCATTTTGGCGAAGCGTCACTCTCGAGGAGTCGCGAGCGACTCGCGAGTACGCTTGCACTCGACTTGTTTAAAGACACTTTGTGTACATTAGTTAATGATAATTATATGGTGTTAACTAGATTTGTAGTATGGATGATGAGATCGTCCACTGGAAGGTAACTGAAGTGAACCTTATCATTTTGCTTGCCAATTGACATATTCAATAGCTACTCAAGCCAGTGCGTTTTCCATATCAAAAAGCTTGCTATATTACACATAAATTCATGAAGCCGTCGCGTTGGACTTGAAGGCGTGAAGCAAAGGTGAACATCCAACCGTCGATTTGAAAGGTAACGGCTTCACCTGACTTTCTCAGATTCCAAAGACACTCTAAGCATCCACCACACCGTAGAAGAGAGCCCAGGTAAGAGCGAAGCCCGACAGACCGCCAAACACATTGGCGATCCACACGTCGCTAGCCGACGAAAAGTACGTTTTCGGTGAACCTTTGGCGACAAACACGAAGATGAGGACGCTTACAACCATTGACACGGCCAGGTAAAAGAGGAAGCCGTGGAACGACTCGAGGCGCAGGATTCCGGCTCCTGTGCCGCTGGCGAGGCCGACGATGTTTCTGATTCTTACGAGGACCTGTGTTAGATGAAACAATGAGGATCACAATTGGGGGCAGGACCAGGTGTATCTTGCAACTAAATGAGTTGAGCAGATTCCACGCTTGTATGCCACTCTCCATCACACTTACATCGCTGTTTTTCTTCAGATTATCCGGGTAGGTGGGTGCTATTTGGCTGGCAGTGTCCATGGTGGATGTGAAGTGGAGAAGGACAAGTTCACGTTAGAAGCATATGCTTCTTTCTAACTTCCTCACTAACTGATGGTCGCTAGGTAAGGTGATCCTGGCGTATGGAAAGAAAGACAAAATGCTAACAAAGCTGTCACGATTTGCGTACCGGTGTGGCCGTGTGCCTTCAGCGGTCACCGTGTGTAATGCTGGACCGCAATACGCCCAAAGACTGTCTCAACAAGCCGGGGCTGTTCAAGCAGCTTCCCGAAGACTGTGTTATTCTGTTCCGAAAGTACATGGAGTGCAAGTGAGTATAGAGACGGTTGAATGCTCGACGACAACTAACAAGAATGGGCGCTATTGATATGAGAACTCGGTTTCGTGGCAATGGACCGCTTTCGACGGGCAAATACGACAAGCAGTTGACGGATCTTTCATCAGGCGATTTCGACGTCGAGGAGGAGCTGAGGGTTTTGGGTGGAAACAGCAAGTGAACAAACCGAGAAAGTAAATCACAAAGGTGAAAGAATGTAAATAAGAGTGTGGACTGTAAATACATGAGTTGAATTATCGCTGGAAGTTAGAGTTGGAAGAACGAAGTAAAACACAGTTGAAACAGCCAAACATATGTATATCTATGTCTAAAGATGACAGATCAGATCACTGGCAATTGAAACCAAGGATAGTGATGGAACGTCATAAGCACTACACTCCTGGTTAAAGACTGCGGCCAATATCAATAATCTCGGCAACGAGGCGGTCTACTGTATCGCTGGTGACACTGGGTTAGAACTTGGTACTAGACATCAGAGGGAAGGACTGAAACTCACGTTGGCGCATTGATAACAACACGAAGGAATTCTCCGGATCCGCCAGAGTGTGGTGAGAAGTCGACGAGGAACTTGGATCGCTTAAACAGCTCGGCAACGATGCGACGAGTAGTGGCCGAGTTCTCAGCGCTATCTTTTGACAACTCGCCCGACTTAGTGTAGTAGAAACATGTTTGTAGACAGGGAGGTGGGTACTCGGAGACGAGTGTGAACCCAGGTGTGTCGCGGACCTTGCGCGCGAGGTACTCCGTAAGGGCAAAAGCGTGATCAACACGACGGCCGTATCCCTCAGATCCATACCAATTCCAGCCAAGGTACAGCTTAAGAGCGTCTGCACGACGGCCACAGCCCATGGTGCCATCAGCTAAATCGTAGTTGTCATCATCCGCAGTGCTGTTGTGGAACAGGTATGGCGCCTGTAGCGAATTGGCCTGCTGGAACGTCTTCTCATCAGGCAGAAGTAGGAACGAACAGGTACACGGAACACCGAGCATTTTGTGGGGGTTAACAGTAACGCTATTGGCCTTTTCAGAGCCCTTCAGCTTATAGCGCTGCTTCTCTGAGAACACGACGTTTCCACCCCACGAACCGTCGATATGGAACCACACCTTGTACTTCTGTGCAACTTGGGCAATGGCCGCAAAGTCGTCGAAAGAGCCGTATACCGTCGTACCAGCGGTTGCATTGATGTAAAGAGGTGTGAGTCCTTCTTCTATGGCGGACTGAATCTTCTTGTCGAGGTCGGCAACGTCCATGGTTCCGTCTTCGTTTGTATGGACCCGCACAACCGACTGCGAGCCGAGACCGCAGAATATGGCCGCCTTCTCAACACTGTAGTGGCAGTGGTTACTGGCAAATATGGCAAACCGGTGGGTGCCATTTCCTTGAGTCTTTGTGTCCGGGAACAGAATGCTGCGGGCAATGTGGAGACTCGTCATGTTGGAATACGAGCCACCAGGGAAAGTAAGGCCGCCGGAGCGCGGGGAGTCAAAGCCAAACATCTTGGCGTACTCATGGCCCGTGTACTTCTCGATTAGTGTGAGCATCGGCGAAACGGTGAAAACATGCGAGTTCGTGTTGAGCACCGACAGTAGCAGATCCGAGGCCACTCCCACCGGGTTCGTCGAAGCGTACAGCTTATCCAAGAAGCCCTCGTGCCACGTAACGACGGAGTTGGCAAGTAATGAGTCGACAGACTTGAGTAGGCCGTCCAGGCCACTTCCCTGAGTGGGGACAGTGAGATGTGAAGACTTCACGAGCGTCTGGGGGTCGACGGAATTGCCGACTTTACCGTCAGGCGAGTCAGCCACCCGCACATAGTCGACAATGACATCCGTCAGTGTGCGCAGTACGGCCTCAAGGTCGGCAACGCGGCCCGAGTCGAGATCTGATGCTATGAGTGCCGCGGTCATGGCCAAAAAAATGTCAAGAGGTCAAGTCGCAGGGAGGGGGCAGTGGCACAATTGTAGGGTGAGATGAGCATATTTCCCCCCTGACGCGGCTGATCCATTCGTATGCGGGTATCGGCGGGGAACGGTAAGAAGCGGGGATTTTTTTACTATACCATGTTAACTGCCGGTAAAAGTTCTCAGAAGGCACATGTGTATTATGTGTTGTTATTCCTCCATGTTTCGTACCCTAGTAAACTGTTGAATGGGCGCCGACCGTCCTACCCGGCTTCCTATGGCCTCGTATGGCTTCCTATCTGCGTATCTCCGGTAGAGGCCCCCGCATTTTGAACCCCCGCACATACCCGTGCCCCAGCTTCTCGGAACTGCCGACTATAAATTGTGGGCTTCTTCCCGCTATCATAACTGCTATCGCCCACTCTCTTGTATCATGGTTTGGAGCCGGACTATTGGCTCAATGGCACTGCGCCCGAGCCTCCGAGTGTCGGGCGTGCTGGCACTAGCTCGTGTTCGCTTTGTGTCGTCGAAAATCGTGCCTAGCGCAGCCGAGGCCGTCAAAGATATCGCTAGCGACTCAACACTACTTTGTGGAGGTTTCGGTCTGTCTGGTCTGCCCGATACGCTGATTGACGCGCTTCACGACCAACCTTCTATCAAAAACTTGACTGTCGTTTCCAACAATGCTGCTGTTGACGGTGTTGGCCTCAGTAAGCTGCTCGAGTCGGGTCAGATCTCAAAGATGATAGCCTCGTACATTGGAGGCAGCAAGATCTTTGAGTCTATGTACCTCAAGGGCGAGATAGAGTTGGAGCTCACTCCTCAGGGCACAATTGCTGAGCGATGCCGTGCTGGTGGTGCCGGAGTGCCTGCTTTTTACACTGCAACTGGTGTAGGAACGTGGGTCGAGGAGGGCCAGCTGCCCGTCAAGTACGGTCCTGATGGCACTGTTGTCAAGACGAGCGAGCCCCGTGAAACGCGTGTTTTCGACGGCCGCAAGTACCTCATGGAGCAAGCCATTATTGGCGACTACGCGTTTGTGCGCGCCTACAAGGCCGACAAGCTCGGCAACTGTTACTTCCGCGGTTCGGCCCGCAACTTCAACGCCGTTATGGCTAAGGCCGGTAAGATCACCATAGTAGAGGCCGAGCACATTGTTGAGCCAGGTGAGATTCCTGCTGAGGATGTCCACGTTCCTGGCATCTATGTGTCCAAGGTTGTTCAGGCCACCACGCCCAAGCGTATTGAGATCTACAAGAACAGCGAGCCTGCTGCTGATGCTGCTGCTGCTGCCAACGATGCTCCTGCCAAGTCTGCGAGTGCCCTTCGCCGCGAGCGCATCATCCGTCGTGCTGCTCTCGAGTTCACCAACGACGGCTTTGCCAACCTCGGTATCGGCATGCCTACCCTAGCTCCTAACTACATGCCTGCTGATGTCGATGTCACGCTGCAGTCTGAGAATGGTATTCTTGGTCTTGGTCCATACCCCAAGCCTGGCGAAGAGGACCCCGACATGATCAATGCTGGTAAAGAGACAGTTACACTGATTGACGGCTCATCGCTGTTTGGTTCTGAGGAGTCGTTTGCCATGATCCGTGCTGGTCGCGTCGACCTCACCATTCTCGGAGCCATGCAGGTGTCTGAGTTTGGAGATCTCGCCAACTGGGCACTGCCTGGTATGGTCAAAGGAATGGGAGGAGCCATGGATCTCGTCGCCAACCCGGCCAAAACGCGTGTTGTCATTGTCATGGAACACTGCGACAAAAAGGGCCGGTCCAAGATTGTCAAGCAGTGCGAGTTCCCGCTTACCGGTACCCACTGCGTGTCACGTATCATCACAGAACTGGCTGTGTTTGACGTCGACTCCGCCAAGGGACTCACCCTCATTGAGGTGTTCCCAGGTGTGTCGGTTGATGACGTGAAAAAGGCCACTGAGGCCGCCTTCACCGTCAGTGATAGCCTCAGTACTGTCAGCGTGTAAGCGCTGTACAATGCAATACGTGAAATGTTCATGCTTCGCGTATAATGTACGTATTATAAAGCACTTTTATCTCACGGTGAAATGCACACGAAAGTGCGCATCTGTACGTATGCTATAGACTCAATTAACTATGATGCAAATATCTATCATGGCGTGGCCACGCGAGCGACAATGTCCTGGATGGCTTCCTTAATGACACTTCGCGGGGCCCGCATGCCAGTTAACAGCTCGAAGTGCAGGAGCACCTTCTCATTGAAGAGCCGGACGCCATCAACGACGGTCCAGCCGAGGAAGTTGAAGCGGGAGGAGAAATTGGTTTCGCGACGGCGAACCTGGATCTGTTTGTTAGTTGTTGAACAAAGCAATATAAAACAAATGTACTTACATCAACAGCAAGACCTTCAGCGGCATTGGACGAAAGCCAGTTGTCGGGAATCGGAATATTATCCGCCGAGCAGTTGATGATGATGGTGGCCGGCGCTACGCCTTGAGGCCAAGGAGTAGCGAGCGAGTCAAGAACATGGATGGTGCGAACAGCCTCAGATGCCTCGGCACCCTCGAATGTAAGCGTCCCAAAATTCTTGGGTCGCGTGGTATCTGGTTTCAGCAGATCGTCTTTACGGGAGATGTAACGCATGGACCAGACGGCGGAACTTGCCTCGTCGATCATCGACGTCCACACGGGATTATTGGCACGACGAAGCTGAGCCACCCCATTGACCTCCGAAGCGAGTCGGTGCGCATTTGCAGGATTGGGATCGTATACGTAGATGTTACGCACGCCGAGTCGAAAGAGTGCAAGGATTGAAGGCTTTGCTTCATCACCAGCACCCAGAAACAAAGCAGTTGTCTCTTGTGTGATGGTCCGCGATGGCTCCAGGTTGTCGAGGATGCATGTTTGTAGGCTTCGCCAGTCGGTATTGTCACCGTGGAGTGATGTTTGATGGAATGATCTTGGGTCTCGGATGGCGACAACAACGTTGCAAGTCTCAATGAGCCGAGTCTCGCTCGTTGCTGTCGTCAGTTCTGACATAATGGACGATGTCAGCGGCGACAAGATAGTGGCACCGCCGAAATCGTGCGATGACAAGATATCCGACAGTTGGGCCATGCTGGCATCGGCCACAGGCTCAAATGTCAATCGAAGACCCATGGCGTCTGCTGCGCGCTGGTAAATGAGGTGGATGTCGGGCAAGATGTCGTTGGCGCCGAAGCGATAGAAGCGCAGGTGAGGAAGAATGTAGACAGAGTAGACTGCATTGAGGATGTCCCTGGCAGTAAGGATATCCGAGGCCTTAGCATCGAATTCGGCGGTCCATGGGTCGGTACTGGCATAGAACGAATTGGGATGGTTGACTAGATCCATATGATCGACGGGCGTGAGGTTTGCATTGACGCAGCGCGACGCTTTGCCGAGGGGTCCGTTATTGTAAGCGATAATCTGCTTGGGGGTGTTGCGGATCTGTGGTAGCGCTTCGAGGGATGCGACGAGAGCGCGGTTGTCCTTAAGTGTTAGCGCGTAGCTTGTTAGCATTGTAATGTGACAGCCAAGGTCGAAGCTACGCTGGATCTGTTTGGGCACCTTTGTGGCGTCCCACACACTTGTCGTGAAACAGCCAATGATCCGTGTCGACGAGCAATTGGTGATGAGCCGTGACACGACGCCGTCGGGAAGGAGGTCGAGCCATACCTTGACATACTCGCAGCTGAGGCGGATACCATGCGACAACAGCTGTTCGTAGAGCTGGTTCCAATCGGGTTCGTGCTCGAAGTTCAGATGCGGCCGCACGTTGAAGAACGACTTGGCAAAGTTGTACAGAATGGGCAGGTCGCACACCCGCCTCAAATAAGCGACCTGGTCAGAAATGTGTGCAAACGGATCCTGGCCAGTGGATAAGGCGTGCAGCGCCATAAGGTCGACTCTGATTTCCAGTGCCTCAGCGCCCGCTGCCACGTCGTCAATGTCAATGTTTTCCTTTGCAATGTTGTAGAAGGGCAACAGCAAGGCCCGGGAGTGGTTGTGGCTCTCCTCGACAGGATTCCAAGCAGGGATGCGCGCAGTAGGCAAGATCTGGGCCTCGTCAGACTCCGCATGTGCTTTTCCGTAGATGAACTGTAGCATGCGCAGAAAGTCGTGCTCCAGCTTTTTGAGGCCCAAGGGCTGCCATTTGGCGGGTGGCTCACCTGTTGGGAACAGGTACCGTCTGCCGAGGTTGACAAACTCAAAGCGCGAGCACTGACGGTACAGCTGGACTCGAGCACGAGCACTCGTCATGAGCGCGTCATGATTGGGGTGGTTCTTGAGGAACTCAGAGACCTCGTCCTCTGCTCTAACTACGTGTACAATGGGGAACCGGTCAATACACTGCAGCAGAACTGACAGACTGGGTTCGACAACAGCGGTAGAGGAGGTCGCAATAACGCAATTGGTCGGGTTAGCATCAAGAATGGATTTCAGCAGTTCTGACTCCTTGGCGTGGTAGTTCTCGAGGCCATGGTTCGCCATGTACGCCTCGGCGGAGATGCCCGCAAGGGTCTCAAAAGTAGTGACGAGGTCGATGAAACGTCGGCGAAGTGCCATGGCAGCAATGACGGCCAGCGTCGATTTGCCTACCCCACGGGAGCCAACGAGGATGAGCGTAGCATCGCGCGCAAATGCGGGCCCCGCCTCGCGCATCCACCAGGGCTCTGGTGAGGACATGGGGAACCGGCTTCAGAAAGGATACGACGACTCGAAGGAGAAGCTACTTTAGAGAAGGAATAGAATAGAAGAGGGCAATATAACCGGTATATATCCCTTCAGAGGAGGGGGAAGAAAGAGGAATGCAAGAAGCCAAGGCGGAGTTCAAAGGGGCGAGGCAAGACAAGACGATAGGCGAAGGAAGAAGGTTCACCGGGGTCAATGTGAATTACAGTAGGTGTCGTATGCGATGATTGTCGTGGCCAGGGGGATGGGCAAACCTACGGACGGTTAATTGTTAAACACCCTCCAGATATATAATTGTCGAGCCAGCCAACAGCACTGGAAATAGTAGCAGGTAAAGAACGGAAGCGTTTATTTTTTCTATGTGGTGGTGAAATACGGAGGTCGTAGTGCGGAGTCGGCACTGGATTTAGGCACAACCTTTAGCCGGAAGCGCTATGTGGGCGAGTGTGCGGCTGGTGGGCCAGCGGCAACTCTAATTCCCGAGGCCCACGACGCTAAAGCAATTTACCGACAGCCTCCCTGCTAGTTCGCCTGTACCCCTGAACTTCACCGAAGATCGCCTTGAACCCGCGCATATGAACGACTCGGACGCGCGCAGCCCTGACGGCAGCGGCAGCGGCTCGGCCAAGCGCAAACGCATCTCGCGTGCTTGCCTCCAGTGCCGCTCCCGCAAAGTCAAGTGCGACGGTATGCTGCCCATGTGCTCGGGATGTATTCACAGTGGATCACAGTGCGAGTACCTGGCCTCAAAGAAGAGGGGCTTGCCTCCAGGCTACCTGATGCAACTCGAACGGTATGTAGGACGCCTTGAGCACCTCCTGGGCGGTCTTATGGCCTCCACGCCTGACGGAGCCCAAACGCTGATGGTTCTCGTTGACTCCTTGTCCAAGTCAGGCTATTCTGGCTCAGGCGACCGAACATGGCGCCAATCGAGTCTGTACGAGACAGTCAAGGGTGTTGATGTGACGCCACGACGACCCGAGCAGGATGAAGACAAGCGTGCGTCGCCCTTTGATAATCAGCTGTTACTACAACCAGCATCATCACAGCAGCCTGCAAACTATGACACTCTCAAATCAGAAGCGCTGCTGACCCCGCCAACAAACGTGTCAGTTCCTGCTGGTATATTGGGCCCCACATCCGGTTTCACATCTGACTTCCGTCCTCTTATCCCGGCTACACAGCTGCGTTCCGATGCTTCACGATGGGTGCGTCACATCCCGCTCAAGGACCGCATCGAATTGCTCGAGCTCTACTTTGTGCATGTCCACTCATGGCTGCCGATGATCAACAAGACAGGACTCACACGCAGTGCTTACTCAAGCGACTCGGACGCCGATACCGACGGCACGAGTATCTTGCTGTGGGCCGTGTTCGAGTACGCCGTAGGACTCGGTCGCCGTGTTGGCTCTGTTGATGGTAACAAGCTTCCCACATATCTGTTAACAGTATCCAACGGTAAAGGTACTTCGCTTGAAAAGGTCCAATCTCTCATCATTCTGTCGCTGCTCTTCATGTCCGGCGGTCTATGGGACTCAGCCTGGATCATCACCGGTGCAGCTGTGAGAGCTGCCATGCAGATTGGCCTTAACAACTTCTCGCCCAACCTGTGTTTATACTCTAAACGCACCTGGTATGCGTGCTGCATTGTCGAGACCCTCGTTTCGGCACGTCTTGGCCGCATCAACCACCTGTCGGATAACTCGTTCGATATCGAGCCCCTCGATGAAGATGGCCTTGAGGAGTGGGAGCTGTGGAAACCGTTTTCAGACGCTGTCCAGTCAGTATCCGGAGCCTTTGACCGATCCAAGGCCCCTGCCTGGCTACCAGAACCTGCCCACAGTCTGTCGACCTTCAACGCACTCTTCTCGCTGACTCGCGTCCTCAGCTATATCAACAACACGGTTAACCAGCCGCAATTCACCTCAAAACCAAAACTACACCGCTCCATGTTCTTTACCGAGGTCTCATCACGCGTCCAACTGTGGAACCGCGAGCTACCCGAGCACTGTGAGGTCTCAGACCTGCCCATCAAGATGGACCAGCCCATTGCGCCCAACCGCGTCAACCTGTACCTCGTCTTCTTCCTCGTCCTAACGCTATGCAGTCTGTATGATGACTCGTTTGCTACTCCCATTGGCGGTTGTTACTACACTGGAGAGACTTTGCCGCCCATGGCGTCAAAGCTTATTCTCAACTACTCATCAATGTTCGACCCCTACTACTCACCCCCGTTCTTCGAATACTCTGCAAGCCTGGCGCTTCGCCTCACTCTGTATGGTGCTGTACGTTCTAATTCGCACTCCAAGATCTGGGTTTCTGAGGCTGTGCCTCTGCTGGGATTTTTGCAGGAAATTTGGCCTGGTGCTTCGACTATCTCACGCCAGTACTTCTCCCGTGAGCGCTTCCCCATACTTGAAACCATTGTAGGCCGAACTACTGATAACAAGCTGGCTACTGAACAGCAACAGCAGCAGCTACCACAACAGCCTCAACAACAGCAGTCTCAGCCTCCACAACAGCAATCTGCACTAGCAGCTCTACCACCACCCCCGTCTGCCAACGTCGCACCTCCAGTTGAATCGGTTCCGTCAAGCTCTGCAGCCAGTTCTCAGCCCATGATCTACTCCTCGATGCCATCCGAACAAGTAAGTTGGAGGGTGCATCTCCCATTAGTTTGATACTAACTAGAAATTTGCACCTGTGTCTGCACCAACGACTATGTCGACTGTTCCCATTGAATTGGGTCTTGAGGCACCAAAACGGCCTCTCACCGAAAGTTTCGACCAGCACTTTGCGTGGGATCGGCTGTTTGGTGACATGCGACCACCGTAAGTGCGGCACCTTCTTAAATCATCGAATAGATTTTCTAACACAGTGGTCGTGATACGAGCCCTGGATACGGCAACGCAGTCCCCGAGTTTCTTCACAATCTTGGCTTTCAGAATCGGTGATAAATCCTCAAATGACACTGCGGTAGAGAGTTTGGCCGGTACTGCGAAGTCCGGCAATGGCTCGTCCGAGAACGGCTAATCTCTATGCCAAATGCGGGGCAGCCGTGTGTGGGCCGCTGATACCCGAGCCTAAACCTATTGCACCTTCCCCCCCTCCCCATCTTTTTTATAATCGTCGTTTTATGATTCCTGCGTTTTGGCGTTCTACTCACCACTCTGTGTTTAGGAAATCATCGTGTCATATCCTTAGATCCTCTGTGTATCGCACGTCTCGCCGTTTTTTAGCTTCGCCTGCCATGACTAACGTGAGTAGCTGTGATTACTAACTCCGGCTATTGGAGCTAACAAGACTTCGGAGCTTCCTCCCTACGACAAGAAGGCCGAATTCCACAAGACTCAGGTGCCGGATCCCTCATGGACTCCTGGAAGTGGAGCATCAAGCGATGAATGGAAGAATCACAAGAAGGTAGCCGTTGATCCTTACGGTGAGGGTCGAACTGCCTCGCATAACTACAAGCTGCTTATCTCCGGTATTGCGCCGCGACCAGTTGCTTTCACCTCAACCATCTCCAAGGACGGTGTACCCAACCTGGCACCATTTTCGTGGTTCAACATGATGAACCATGACCCGCCTATCTTTGTCATTGGCTGTAGTCGTGTCACTGGCAACGTCAAGGACACGGCCACCAACATCATTGAAACTGGTGAAGCAACCATTAACATTATGTCAGACTGGTTCCTCGAGTAAGTCTCTTCTACGCTACGTCCCCTGTGTTACCTCTTGTTTACCCGAATCTAACAACCAGAGCCGCCGATTTCACCAGCATGCGTGTTCCATCTAGCATTAACGAATGGAAGCTGGCTGGCTTAACTCCGCTTCCTTCGCTCAAGGTGAAGCCACCTCATGTTGCCGAATCGGCCCTTTCCATTGAGTGCAAACTTATTAACCAGATGCCATTGACGTCTCCGACTACTGGAAACTTCAGTGGCAACATTCTTATTCTTGAGGGAGTCCAGTTCCACATTCGTGAAGATGTGTCAAATGCCGATTTCTCCGAGCTCGACTTTGCCAAGCTGCGTCCCATTTCACGTCTCGGTGGTGTATCCTACGGCCGTGTCACTAGCGGTGCTGATATTGGCCGTCTCAACTTTGAGGTCGAGTCGCAGCGTCCTGAGATGAAGAAGATCCTTGCTGAGGCCGCAGAGGAGGACGATGAAACCAAGTTGTAAGCATATATCGTTACATGAAGACCGAATAAAGGTAATTGAAGCAAGGAGAGAGGTGAACAAAACAGGTTCAGTATAGCACGTATAAGTTTGTATGGATCCTTGTCATTTTGTATGCCTAAAAGATAGCGTATTAGGTGGTGCTGATCATTGGGTGCTGATCGGTTGGAGTGAACTTTGATCTTTCCGGATCATCTCTTCTTTCACGGTGCACCTTTATTTCCTGGTCCATACCACAATACTAAAGTCAGTAGAGCCACTATATTCCATCCTTCTAACCTGTTTTCTGTCGTTCAACTGCCTTTAAATGAGTTCAAATTGCCCTAAACGACTCCTTGCATATTATATGCATGAATTTATTCATCGTCAAATGTCAAAGTTGCCTTCCTTCCTTCCCTCGACCGCCATGAATGAGCAGGACTTGGACTCGAAGGAACCGGCACAGCATGCGGCGGATCTAGCGAGTATCGATGCCTGGTCAATGGACCAGGACGATCTGGAGCGCGACATTGCGAAGCGGGTGAGTGCGAGAAGGAGGCAAACCGAGCAAAGTAACTGAACTAACGATAGGCAGATGAGCAGATGGCCAAACGGGACGATGAGCTCGACTCGAAACGGCTGCAGAAGACTGTCAAGGCACGAGAGACGCTTCAAGGCCGTATAGATGTGCTGAAACTGCGGTTGGCGAACCCGAACACGCGAATCAGTGCCAGGGAGCAGCTACGCACAGAAATCTCCAGGATGGAGAAGGTCGACCTGCGCGCGCTGGACCAGGACCTCAGCGACATTCGCCAGCGTATGGCCGATCGTCAATATGCTTCTGTTTCGGGTACCAACCAAACTGGCGGTAGCTCACGACTAGCAGGCGAGTCGGAACACGAGTTTCTCGTACGAACAGGCAAAATCACTCCGTTTGCTCGTTCTTCGGCTGTCTCAGCAGCCATCACTGAGAGACCGGGCATGTCACACCAGCAGCTGCGCCTCCCTGGTATGGAACTCGAGGAGTTGTCGGGCGAAGAGACGGAATCTGACCCCGACCTGCCCAATAAGAGAGTTAAACTGGAGCCCAACGAGCCTACTGTGTCGCAACCTGAGTTGCCGGGGACTGTCGAATCCGAATTGTCTGACGTTGCCGAGCCGCTTTCTGATGCCGAAACCGAACTTTCGGGTACTAGCGACGCTGAAACAGACACATTTGTTCCCAGTGGCTCTGACGAAGAAGATGAGGCCGTCGAAGAAGAATTGGCAGCAGTGGATGACGACCTTAATGATGACGATGACGAAGATGCCGTGACTTCAAGAGCCTCTAAATCCGTGAAGGCAGCTAAAGTGTTTTCTGACGACGGCACTGTGGAGGCATACGAAGAGCGACTCGACATATGGGTCGCCAAACGCCGAGCATACAGACGAAAGGTCACTGGCCTGTCAACCGACCCATCCTCTCTAGAATGGGAACTCCCACACCCGACAGAATCTGATGCTCGCCTTGATGACCAATTTAAGATTCCTGGTGATATCTATGCCAGTCTCTTCGACTACCAGCGAACAGGTGTGCAGTGGCTCTGGGAGCTCTACACCCAGAAAACTGGCGGTATCATCGGTGATGAAATGGGTCTTGGTAAAACTATTCAGATTGCTGCATTTCTAGCCGGCCTTCACTACAGCGGCAAGCTAGATAAGCCTTGTCTTATTGTATGCCCCGCCACAGTCCTGAGGCAGTGGGTCAATGAGCTTCACCGATGGTGGCCCCCTCTCCGCGTGGGGATTCTCCACTCCATCGGAACAGGCATGGATGCTTCCAAAGAGGAGCTTATGGATGAAGCTATTCTTGAGGCACGCAATGGGTCTCGTGGGTCCAAGAGTGGAATTCGCGCTAGAGCTGGCGCCAAGAGTCTCGTCAACTCAATCATGTCTACTGGCCATGTTCTAGTAACAACTTATGTGGGACTGCAGATCTACGGTGCGCAGATATTACCTCATAAATGGGGATACTGCGTTCTAGACGAGGGTCATAAGATCCGTAATCCCGATTCGGATATCTCTCTCAAGTGTAAACAGGTCAAGACTCCGCACCGTATCATCCTATCCGGTACCCCGATTCAGAATAACCTGACAGAGTTGTGGAGTCTGTTTGACTTTGTATTTCCTGGCCGGCTGGGAACTCTTCCTGTTTTCCAAACTCAGTTTTCGGTTCCTATCAACGTCGGAGGCTACGCCAATGCTACCAATGTTCAGGTTCAAACAGCTTACAAGTGCGCGGTTGTTCTCCGTGACATAATCTCTCCATACATGCTTCGTCGCATGAAGGTGGACGTTGCAGCTGATCTTCCTAAGAAGAGTGAGAAGGTTCTGTTCTGCAAGCTTACAAAGACGCAACTTACTGCATACAACAACTTTCTCAAATCTGATGAGATGAAATCTATCTTTTCGGGTAAGCGCCAGGTCCTGTTTGGCGTAGATATTCTCCGCAAGGTCTGCAATCACCCAGATCTCGTTGACCGAGAGACCCTGTCTCGTGATCCAGACTATAATTACGGTTCTGCAGTCAAGTCTGGAAAAATGCAAGTTGTCAAGGGCCTGATTGAATTGTGGAAGTCCCAGAAGCATCGCACACTGCTCTTTTGCCAGACTCGACAGATGCTGGACATCTTGGAGATATTCACTCGTCAGTTGGGAGATCCCGAGCCAATCAAGTATCTTCGTATGGACGGTTCAACACCAATTGGAGCACGCCAAGAGCTTGTTGACTCATTTAACAACGATGAGTCGTATGATCTCTTTCTGCTGACCACTAAAGTTGGTGGACTTGGTGTCAATCTGACTGGAGCCGACCGGGTGGTAATTTTCGATCCAGACTGGAATCCTTCGACAGATGTTCAGGCTCGCGAGCGTGCGTGGCGACTTGGACAGAAGAAGAATGTCGTTATTTATCGACTCATGACGGCTGGAACTATTGAGGAAAAGATTTATCATAGGCAGATTTTCAAGCAGTTCCTCACGAACAAGATTTTGAAAGATCCCAAACAGCGAAGGTTCTTCAAAATGAACGATCTTCATGATTTGTTTACTTTGGGTGATTCTGAAGTGGGTACTGAAACTGGAGATATGTTTAGTGGCACAGAGAAGCGTATCGCTCGGCAAGATGGCTCTGGTCAGCAGGCCGATGTGAAGACAGAGGATGACCTGTCGCAGGTCAGCGTCTTGAATGGAGTTGCTGGACTTAAAGACTATCAAACAGGTGCTGGTGGTGGAGGCGATAAAGAAGCCGGAGATGAGGATGATGGTGTTCTTGAAGGCATCTTTGCCAAGTCGGGAGTTCACAGTACACTTGAGCATGATGCCATCATGGATGCATCGCGCCCTGATACCGTTTTGGTTGAGCGCGAGGCAACTCGTGTGGCTACTCAGGCGGCTAACGCACTTCGAGAGTCTCGCAAAGCTTCCAAAGCCAAAATCGGAGTTCCTACATGGACAGGTAGGTTTGGAGCTGCGGGGAAGCTCGGGCTTCAGGCTCGAAGCCGCAGCCGTAGTTCGACGCCCAAGACTGAGCCCGGAAGTGAGTCTGGAACGCCAGGCATGTCGTCATCGTCAATTCTGCAGAGTATTCGGCACAAGCGAGAACTGGAGAAAGCTGATATACGAGGCTCGCGGGGTGGAGTGGAGTCTAGTGCCGTTGTCGAAGAGCGCACAAAACTGCTTCAGAAAATGGTGGACTATTTGGCTTCTCAGCCTGGTTACGAGGCCAAATCTGCTGATATCCTGCAAAACTGTTCGATTAAGCTGGATGATGTCCAACAACTGTCTACGACACGTCAAATGCTAAAAGAGATCAGTGTATGGAATGGCGCCGAGTCGAAATGGTCTCTTAAGGACGAGTTTCGCCCCGACAGTGTCCTGCCAGTTCAACCATAGGCATTGTTTACATATTTATTCATTATTTATTTATCCAAAACGTCACAATCCAGTAGGAAGAGAAAAATATTAGAAATCAAATAATGAAAAATGGGTCATTTAAGGAGCAAAAAAAAGCTTCCTTGCCAGGGGTCGAACCTGGAATCTTTCGATGTGACCGTTCTAATCGTAGTCGAACGCCTTGCCATTGGGCCACAAGGAATAAGCTTCGAAAACTAATTTTTCTCTGCATACAAACGAGCATGCACTGTAATGGCAGTGATATGACCGCTTAAAGACATACAAAGAGTCTACCTTAATCAAGCAATATTCCATTTGATCAGGCCTTTTATGAAACTTCTGACTGTCTAGAAACTCTTAGCACTTGTGCAAACTGAAAAATGAATTGAATTTGAGCGTCAAAAGTCTCGTTTCTTACGTCTCTAGAATATCTGCCCTTGCCCACAAAACTCACTGTATCAGGGCACGGGTATACTTCCCAACGAAGTAAAGTAAAAGTCGATGTAAATAAATAACATTCAAAAACTCGTGAACTTCTCCTGTTCCGTCTTTCGTTAGCAGCTGTGGACCAACTCTAGTCCTCTGACGCGTTCTGCTCGTCTTTTCTTCTGGTCCAGCTCGGATTCCCCCGACCACATTGTTACCTGTGTTGTCCGTGGGCTGCCTTGACTCCCTTCGTTTTGACTTCTAGCTATAAATAGGTCTCATCTGGATCTTACCCTTTTGATACTTCACAGCACAAATGAAGGTATCTTTGTTCTTGTACACGCTTGCATCACTGCTGGTGGTGATCCACGCATTTCCCCTGTGGCGTCCTCGCTTTCTAGGTACGTTTTTTCCCCGTTTTGCTCGCATTTCACCAACTCCTGCTAACTGAACAGAAGCCCGTCAGGTCTTTACTCCACAGAGTCAGTCTGCGGATAGTAATAACAACAACTCGCCGGCGAGCAGCAGCCCTGACAATTCACCTGCCAACTCACAGGCGACCACCGCGCCTACCAACAATAATAATAACAACAACCAGCCGGCCAGTACTGCACCTACTAGCGATGCCCCGGCCAGCAACACTCCCGATGCGAATAATTCCCCTACCAGCAACACGCCTGATTCCAGCAATACTGCTGAGAACTCCCCAGCGGGATCTGACACCACCGACACGGCCGGCGGCAGTGATACTGGCATTCTCCTTGTGTCAGAGGTTGTGACGAAGAACACCGACAAGAACACCAAAACTACTGCCACGGCCGACGACTCGGGAACTCTATTGGTTGTGTCACAAGTCAAGAAGACGACCACCAAGCCCAAGACCACATCTACCAAGAAGACTTCGACGTCCGCGACCTCGACATCCATTTCCATTGATCCGCGACTGCCTGCTGGTGGTATTTCGCTCGTGACGCCTGGAACCTCGGTCACATCGACATACATCAAGGTCGGTCAAACCGCCACATTCTCTTGGACCTATACGAGTCTTATTGTCACTCCCAGCGCCCTCAACGTTGAGGCATTCTGTGCTCTCAACTCGCAGACAATTACGCTTACCAAGGGTCTTCCTGCTAAAGAGACCAAGTTTGTTTGGGACACGACTAAGTTTGATGCCGATCAGACAGAGGATCTGCTGACTTCGCTCTACACGTTGTACATCTACGACTCCAAATCCAACACGAGCTCCATCCCTCAGGCCGGTCTGTTGGGAACATTTGAGTATCCCTTTGGTGTCTACCGACCTCAGACCTATACCCCTTGGATTGGTGACGCTTCGTACATCAATATGGCTCCGCTGCTGGACCCAACAGTCGCTAAATGGCTCGTAGCTATGGGACTCATCACTGCATACTCAGCCTTCCAGATTATCAACAGCTAGATAGCCCCGGATGAGCTCTTCCCAGCATTCCTGTTATATATTGGTTTTTTATTAGATTTGAGATGTCATCATAGTCGTTCCTCTAGGTTTTATGACCAAGTCATATGCATTACTATTTTACAGAGTTTCATAAATGTTTGGAATGAATCCACGACTTACTCCTTCTTCTTCAACAGTCCGCGAAACATGTCAAATGAGTTTCCATCAGGCTGAAGTTCAAACCGACGCCCTTTAGGAACATCGTTGCGATCCACCTCTTCAACGATAAGAAGACCAAAGTCAGTCGTGATGCCTCGAATGATGGCCTTCATGTTATCATAATGTTCTAATGTCACAATCTGGTCATTGTGTAGCCATCGCTTGTAGTAAAGCGCCTCGAATGCCTCAAAGCCCTGGTACTTTAATGTCTCCAACATGGCCTCTAGCTTGGTCAGAAACAAAGCAAGCAGAGTTTCAACTCTGAAGTTTGGAAGCTTGGATTGACCCTCGGCGGAACGAGCCTCGTTAAGCGACTCGAGAACGAGGTTCAAGGAGGTCGTAGGCGCTGGATTCGACACATTAGTACCGCATCCAAACACAAGTGTGTATTCAGAGTCGAACACGTTACTGTTCACGATAACACCACCGATTTTGGTGTACTCCTCGCCCTCTTTACCGGGGGGTGTTCGAACGTATATGTCGTTAGGCCACTTTAACCGCACATCAAGCTGGTCATATCCTGGTCCAAAGCCACGAATAGCCTCTACCATGGCGAGAGATACAATGTACTGAACGAGGATAATGGGGGACGATGAGGAAAAGTGGGATGCCAGCGGCATGCGTAGCACACCAGAGACAGCCAAGACGCCTGGAGGATTGACCCAGACGTTGTTGCCGCGGCCTCGTCCAGACACCTGGATCGTTCCGACAGCGACAAGACCCGCAGGCAGAGCTCGCAGCATTGAGTAGTTCTTGTCCAACATCGTCGAGGTCGAGGTAACTACCTCTCCGTAAAGCAAAACAGAGCCCAGCTCTCCACGTACCCGATGCTTGGTCTGGAACTCTTCCAATGCATTATAGTAGGCATCATGGTTGAAATATGGAGTCTCTTTGGAGCTAGGCCGACCGTTGCGGTACGCATGTACAAGTTTGACGACTTTGTTAAGATCTGTGGCAGTATCATCGTTGAGAGAAAGCGTTTTCAAGGCCGGTACACCATCTTCAGACTCGTCTACCCGTTCCTCTGTCGTGTGAGAAACAGGAGCATCGATGTCCACAAACTCAAACGTATCGTTGTTTCCTTTGAGGATGTTGTTGTCAGCTCCCGAAAAACCCACCTCGCGCTCAAGAGTGTTGAGAAGAGAAGCAACTGCTTTGGGCTTCTGAGCCGTCAGCTTCAATGGCGTCAGGCGAGGGATAATGGACGAGTCGGACTCCTCAGAGTTCACCTTAAGGCCCATCTTAGCCAAGGCTGCCCGCAAAAAGGCCAGTCGGTGGACATTGCTGTTCTCGAGTGTTGAGACTATCGAAGCCTCGACATCGTCGGCATCAGCACCCACAGTGTGAGAGAACTCGGGATGGATTCCTGTCAGGATAGCATGGCCGCGGCCAACTTTGCAGTAAACAGCGGCGGCAGGTTGCTGCTCATCACAGTCCTTGACATCAGGGGTATCAACATATGAGGCCAGCACCTCTACGCCCTTGTTTGCGTAGCTGTGAGCATTCACAAAATATCCACCACCATTGAAGTAGCACTTGAAGTCTGGAGTATCAAGAGCAGCAGAGTTGACCTTGATAGGCGTGGCTCTGGCTCCCGAATGTGAGCCATACTTGAAGCCTGAATATGTGGATCCACGACAGATTCCCGGGAAAAAGGCTAATTCACGGCTTCCGCTGACCTCCATGGCTGGATCACCGACTTCAAACTCGCAGCGGCCAGATCCATAGTAACCTCCTGCACAAAAGCCCAAATAGCGGCCACCCTGGCGTACAAACTTGGTCAGCTTCTCATTTCCAGTACCATTGAGTTCTCTGCAGTACGGAAGGTCAGCGCCTCCAGGGACAGCCACTAGGCTCGTGGTAGCGGGCCATGGTTCCGAAGTGAGGATTCGGGAATCGACATTGATGACTGCGTAGAATGGCGACAGGAGTTTACGCAGAGACTCGGTGCACTGTCGGACCGACTCGACAGTCGTTCCAGGGCCTTTGTTAATACTGCAACTACAACCGAAGCTTCAGAAATTGCTCGGATTTTGCTCACCCGAATATACCAAGACGTTCATTTGTTGAGTCAAAGTTTCGAGGATGCAGGGTGTCTAATATATATATGCAAGTAGGCGAAGACGTGCTGACTTAGCGAATACCAAATGAGTCGAGAAGAGGTAGACGATGAGCCCGATGAGTGGTAAGTAAGCGGTGTTTAACGAGTCTTTTCTAATGCCAGGGACCAGCGAATCAATGATACGGGATGTGCCAGTGAGTAGGAGTCCAAGCGAAAAACGAAACAACTAACGGCAGAGGAGAACATGGCACTGACCAACTGTCACGCAGACAACATGGACTGGCGCAAATGTGTAGCCGAGGTACGCTGGAGTTGATGGAGCTGTGGACAATGTGCGATTAACACAGATGGAAGCGTTTAAAAAGTGCTGGGCTGAACACAACAACAACCAGCGCACCTTTACCAAGGATGAACCGAATCCGAAGTGAGCCGGGCCTTGAACCATCAATGTACATAGCACAATCAGCATAGTTTATCAGTATCAAATATTTACTCAGTACTAAAGGGAAGTAGCAAGGTGTAGTTCAATTGTTACATCGGAGGATGATTGAAAGGTACGATATTCAAAGAATAGCTTATTGAACGATCATACGACACACAACGAAGTGTCACTCACAGCTTATATTAGCATATTAACGTACAGAGTGCCAGTCAATGCAAAAGACCAACACGGATAAATAGATTGAACCAAGAACGAGCTTCTGGCAGAGCTTAGGCTCCAAGGCAGAAGAGACTTTAGGCATCACCATCAACGATCACCAAACCTGTTTCTTCAATAACGGCGACTTTAGGTGGTTCCGGCTCATTTTGTGGCTGAGATACAGCGCTTTTATTAGCAGAATCCTGAGTTGGCGCTCCTGCTGCTCCTCCCTTGGTCTTGCGCTTCTTTCTTCGCGCTCTGTTCTTGGCTGTTTTCTCCTCATCACGTAACTGTGCTTCAGTTTTCTTCTTAGCAAACTCCTCATCGGCTTGTTTCTTAGCCAGCTTGGCATCCTCCTCAGCCCACCTATCAATCTCTTTTCGCTTGATGTTCTTGTAAGTGTGGAACTCGCCTGATCCAGCTGCAGCACTCGATCCCGCGATATTGGTGAGGATCTCGGCAGCGGGTGCCTGTTGCCGGGGTTTTGCTTTGACTTGGTCCTTGACGTTACGCGACTCGAGGGCCTTGGCCGGATCCTTCATCATCTCCTCGAGCTGCTTTCTCTGTTCCTGTACTTGTTGACGCATTTTGGGCGGGGATTCGAAGTACCTAGGACTAGACAATCAGGCAATAAGTCGACTTGACCAGAGTATGGGAAAAGCGAAATGAAAACTCTTCCTGTGCCTCAAATGTCGCTACACAAAATAGTTAACAGGTAGCAGGGACTGAGTTAACTCAGATTTCACAGTTCAGGGTGCTTCTAGTATATATGACCCGGTTAGCCGCCCATTGAATGCGCATACACGCCACACCCCTACCCAGATCAGGTCCTATACGCCAGGTGTTAGATTTTCCAGTTTGTTGCTTCTTTACGGCAGTTAGACCCCCTTCGACGCGCTCAATTGTCCGCTGTCCTTCCGCTCTTCTTACTCAATTGACTCTGTCAGTTCTCAGTAGACGTGAGACGCGCCAAGCACGCTGTAATTTGGAGGTTCTTTGTGCTTTCTACCGCGCCTAAGCATGGTTAAACTCAAGGAAATCCCCCGCACCGCACACTTTGCCTGGTCCCCCGCGGCCGGCGAGCCCCTGCTTGTGTCGGGAACTGCGTCCGGTGCCATTGATGAGGACTTTTCATCCACGACACAGCTCGAATTGTGGGACTTGTCGCTCAAGGACCACTCCGCCGACGCGTTTCAGCTCCAGCCAAAGCTCGCCATTGAGACGGATGCGCGTTTCCACGACATTGCTTGGGGCGGCGTGTCTGCCTCCAAGCCTAAGGGTCTCATTGCCGGTGCTCTCGAGTCGGGCCTAGTGATTTGGTACCCCGAGACCCTGGCCACCAAGACTGAAGGCGACAAGCTCGAAAAGCATACTGGCGCCATCCGATCCATCCAGTTCAACCCGCTGCAAACGCACCTGCTGGCATCTGGTGGCTCGTCTGGTGAGGTCTTTGTTTGGGATCTTCACAAGCAGGGCTCTGCGCCCTTTTCAGTTGGCTCGCGAACCTCGCGCCACGACGAGGTCGAGGCCGTTGCGTGGAACAACAAGGTGCCCCACATTATGGCTATGGGAGGAAACACCGGTTTCACTACCGTGTGGGACCTCAAGAACAAGCGTGAAGTTCTACATCTGCACTACTCGGGCTCCCCAGTGGGTCAGCGAAGTGCCGTGTCGAGCGTTGTCTGGCACCCTACCGACTCAACGAAGCTTATGACCGCCTCTAAGGACGATGCCGACCCCGTTATTCTACTATGGGATCTGCGTAACGGAAACGCTCCCGAGAAGATCTTTAAGGGCCACGACAAGGGTGTCTTGTCGCTTGACTGGTGTGTCCAGGACTCTTCGTTCCTGCTATCGGGAGGCCGCGACAACCGAACGCTCCTGTGGAATCCCGAGCTGGGCGAGCGCATTGGCGAGTACCCCATCGCTGTCAACTGGAGCTTCAAGACTAAGTTCAACCCGCGTATCCCCGACATCTTTGCGTCGGCCTCGTTTGACGGCAAGATCACCATCCAGACGCTACAGGATGTTGTCATTGATTCCAAGAAACAGACTACCAACAATGCGACCTCTGAGGACTTTTGGGACCCTTCATCCTATGTTGATACGCTCCACCCTACCTTTACTCTTCACCAGGCACCAAGCTGGCTGAAGCGACCCGTGTCGGCTGCTTTTGGATTTGGAGGAAAGCTCGTATCTGTCTCGACGACCGACGGTCAGTCCGTAGTTCACATTTCAAAGTTTGTTGAGGACGAGTCTCTATCAGAGGAGACGGCTAAGTTTGCTACTGCTCTGCAGTCGAACACCATCAGCGAAATTGTCAGCCAGCGCCTGGACACAGCCAAGGATGCGAACAAATACGACTGGACTCTGCTGTCGGATCTTCTTGCCAAGGGCGACACCAAGACCAAGCTCCAGAAGCTGTTCACTTTTGAAGAGCCGGAATCCAACGGTACTACCAAGGAAGAAGCTAAGACTGAGGCTGCTGAAGGCGAAGGTGACGATGTGTTTGGAGGCAGCGGCGAGGACTTCCTCAGCGAGCTCTCTGTCGCCCCCAAGTATACCGCCGAGGGCTCGTTCAGCCTTTTCTCCTCTAACGAATCCAAGGTCGAGCAGTCTATTTCAAAGGCAATTCTCAAGGGAGATATTTCCGGTGCTGTTGACATCTGCTTGAAGGACGGTGACATCTCGGACGCTTTCCTACTCGCCCTGAATGGCGATGAAAAGATCAAAACCAAGGTGGCGAACGCTTATCTAGCTAAGAACGCCGCCAGCAAGCCGTTTCTCCGCCTGCTTAACGCTGTGTCTGAAAAGGACTTTGATGACCTGGTTGACAACTCTGATATCAGTGAGTGGCGCCAGATTGTATCATCGCTGCTGACGCACTGTGCTGACAGTGCTAAGTTTAACACGCTGGTTAGCCGTCTCGGAGACCGTCTTCTTTCAGAGCGTGGAGATGGCAAGGTCTCTGGAGAAGATGAGCTCCGTAACAGTGCACTTCTTTGTTACGCTGCTGGTTCAAATCTCGAGAAGATCTCGTCAATATGGCTTAATGAGATTCACCCCAGCGAGCTCGAGTACCTCAGATCTGATTTGGCTTCGTCTGCTCATTCGGCTCATGTGCTTGCTCTTCACACCTTTATTGAGAAGATCACCATTTTCCGGGAAGCTGCAGGTGTCAAGGGCTCACCAGCTGACAAGCCTGAACTCGAGACTCTGTACGATACTTATCGTGAGTATGCCAGTCTGGTTGCATCTCAGGGCCATCTTGCTCTGGCAGAGCACATTCTGAACTTGCTACCATCGCAGCACCCTGGTGTCTCTCTGGAGAAGGAGCGTGTTCTCAAGGCTACCAAGAAGGCCACGGCCTCAGCTGCGCGTCCTGCTGCTACTAGTCGTTACGGCAGTGTTCCTGTTGCCGCTGCTGCTCCTGCTGCTGTTCCTCTGTACTCGACGCCACCTGCTCCTCAGACTGGCATTCCTGGAGTTGGTTCGCCGTATGCACCAATCGCGCCTGCTGGTAATGCTGTTCCCGTCGTCGGCGCTCCCGTTGCCCCTGTAGGAGCAACGGGTGCTCCTTTCATGCCTGCCGCAAATCCCTATCAGCCTGCTGCGTCTCTAATCCCGCAGCCGCCAATGGTTGCTACGCCATCGCCGCCTCCGCCTCCTAAGAAGAATGCCGGTGGTTGGAATGATCTTCCTACCTCGGCGCTGCCGGCCCCTAGACGCCCTCCTTCATCTACACAGACGATTGTGCAGCCATTTGTTGGCCAGCAGCCAGCGGCAGTTCCGGCACCTCTGTCGCGTGCTACGTCGTTCACGCAGCCTCCTCTGCCGCCACCACCCCCTCCTGGAGCTTCGTCATCGACTTCTACGCAGTCGGCAGTTCCCATTGCGCCGTTCTCACCGCCAGCAGCCTCTGTACCTCCTGCAAACCCCTATGCTCCGTCGGCTAACTCGACACCGTCTCAGGCTCCTCTCGGATACTTTGGTCAGCAGCAGCCGCCTGTCCAGCAACCTCCTGCTCGTTCCATCATTTCGCCGCCTCCTGTGAACCCGTATGCGCCAAGTGCATCGCGAAACCAGGGAGCTCCGGCCAGCAACAGCGCGTACGCTCCTCCTCCCGGTTCGTCAGCAGCAACTATGGGTAACTTGCCTCCGCCACCTCCGTCTCCTGGTCGTCCTCCCATGCGAGGCGGCTTTGCAGCTGGTCCTCCCGCTCCCCCTATGGCTCCTCCTATGGCCGCCAACACCGCCGCTGGAACTGCTGCTGCGTCGATTGCGTCGCCACCTCCGCCTCCAAAGGCCGAGCCTGTTGTACCTCCGGCGCCCAAGTACCCTCCTGGTGATCGTGAGCACATCTCGTCGTCTGCCCGACCAGTGTTTGATCTTCTGTCGGGAGAGTTGGCTCGAATTAAGCCCGCTATGCCCCCGCATGTGGAACGTCATGTCTCAGATGCCGAGAAGCGTCTCAACATTCTGTTTGACCACCTCAACAACGAAGATCTGCTGTCGGAGGACACGGTTGGCGATCTCGTTAACCTGTCTCGTGCTCTGGCTGCTCGTGATTACGACACTGCGTCCAACATCCGCATGGATATTCTCACGACGCGCGCTGACCAGTGTGGTCAGTGGATGACGGGAGTCAAGCGACTCATTGACATGTCCAAGGCCGTGCCTTGATTCAGTCCAAACAAAGTAGCATGCGTTTCGTAGTTACGTACTATATACATTACTTGTCTAATGCGTGACGGTGAGTAGGAAGATGAGCACACCGTGGAGCACCACAATTATACATGAGAAGCGCGATGAAGAGCGCGAGGTTCCTAAGGACTGTTTTAACAAATCATTAGAAGAATTTAACGCGCGATATCGACAGGACGGTTGGTTTGACTAAAATGCGAGTCCCAGCAGTTTGCGGAACACTCCACGGATGTTCTTTGGCGATTCGCGTGTTGCGGTCGCCAAAACGGCGAAGCTCGCTGCAAGAAGGAATGTCTCGGTCTTGGGGAAGATTCTGCTGAAGTCCTGGGGCAGCAGAGCGACAACAGCTTTGGGAGCCACTTTCGTTAGTCAATGTTGGCTTCTTCATTACACTTCGTCTTACCAAAGAGAGCTAGCTCTCCACGTCTTGATGGGGTTTCGATCAAAGAGCCTGGGTTAGCAGTGCCAGTCAACAATGGCAATAGAACTCACTCAATCCACAGGTAGCAGCACCTAGAGCTGGTCCGTACGTATCTTCGAGTTGCTGAGGTGTAGCTTTTGGAAACAGAACAGGGCCAAGTCGCGTTCTAACCAGGCACACCGAGTACCAGTTGAGCATGATATAAGTAGCTAGAAATGCCGACGACCGGCACGAGCGTACAATAATCTTCCAAACAGACTCACCAATGGCATGGCGATTAAACTTGAAAATAAGGTTGATGGGCCCGTAGACCTGGGTTAGATACATTTTGCAATTTGGTGAAGGTTTGTACTGCTCACCGATAGCGAAAAGAGGAATCCTCGATAAAATCTCCATAACGCGTGGACCTCACAGTTGGGGTGCAAGTTTTGATGGATGACGAAGCATGGGACTTTGGTTGGATTGGAGAAGTCGGCGATCTTAGGGTCGATTCCGCACTTGGCTGCCATGGAGGATAGAATGCGGTTCTCTTCACGGTCCTCTCCGTATTGAATCTGACCACTTCGCACCAGGCGAAGGACTTCAACAAGTTCATCCTGCATATCTGCAGCGCGAGTGATCCAGCGTTGGTACGACTTGGATAGGCGCTCGGGGTAGAAGAACCAGCAGAACATAATGACGAGGGAAGCAGCACAAAAGAGACTCACATCGGAAACAGAATGCAGTCTTGCTTGTGAGATTCCACGCGAGGTTGCCAGCGCATGAATGAGCACGTCTACACCTCGAACAAGCATGACAGTTGTCAGATCAATGGTATCAGCGAGCTCAGGATTATGGCGTTTGTGACCGCTGTCAAACAGCTTCTGCTTGAATCTCCAAAACTGGACGAGGGACGACGCAAAGGCCGAGGATGCGAGGATGGCAACGCGGGTGTTGGACGAGGATCGCGCCCGAACGCCTACCAAGCGGCGAATGAAGAGATCAAGCGTGTGAGTCGAGAGAATGACGCGGGCTACAAACGCAGGGAACCGGTCTGCCCTTAGCGCGTTGCGCAGCGCGTGGACCATTTTCTTGAGAACAACGCTCAGAGGTTCATGATGGCGGATGCCGCGTGAGATGATGGTAATGAACCTCGGGATCAGGACATAGATGTAAGCGGCGGCAAAGCTCTGAGCTGATCTGAAGTTAGACGCGAAACACCGCGTGATCCCAGCCGACTGCAACTCACTTGACAAGGATTGGATTACGTGAGACACTACGTAGTGCCCGCAACGGTGTTGAGACGACTGGCATCTTTTCTTGCAGTGTCTTGAGTTTCGTGAAAAAGTCGGCTGATCGCAAAAGTCGACCTCGGTATTTGGCTCGGCAAGTACCCAGGTTTCACTCCAGACGTTTGATATACAGAAGTATAACAAGAGAATAAACGTAAAGGAACGAACGAGCAATACTAACACTCTTGACGTCTAGTCGTATGTGTTTTCTAAAAATAAAAGAAACGACAGTGATACGAAAGAATAATGTTCTGTCGCGGTTATAACCGACGCATCACGGTTATAGCCCACGTCGAGGGCGGGTGACGGGAATTTGCGGCGGCGGATTCCGAAGGTGACAGGTGCTAGCCGCCCACGGCTGTGCCTGATTATCTTGTGAACTTTTGTTTGTGGCTACTTTATCTCCATCTGTTTTTCATCTTGTTCCATTGTTACGATTTCCCCCCAGACTATGGGAGACTCTCGTGACATGGATGTGGGGTCTTCCCAGGGACATGGCGAACACCCCGCGTCGCCCAAACCAAAACACTCACTGCCGTATCGCCGCAATAGCGGAGGCTTGAGTGATGAGGAAACGGACAGCCATGAGGATTCGAGTGAAGCCGAAACGGTGATTCTCGATGATGTGCGCACTTCAGAAGGTCCAGGATCTGCGAGACAAGCAGCCAAACCGCTGAGACGTCTCCAGCGCCGTATCAACAGCTCCTCCGACGACTCGGACGGCGCATACAGCGACAGCGACTTGAGCGACAAACCTCAAACACAATTCCATCGCCGTAAGGGCAGTTCGACGTCTGCTTCTTCACGAGATCTTTCAGTCCGATGGCAGGGTGACCGTCGTGGTCGCAAGTCACGATCTATGTCTCCGGCTGTTGGTGCTCCCGTGCAGCCTGTACGCAAGGATGGAACACCTGTTCGTGATGCTAGTGGCCGCCTACTGCTGCAGAAGCTGTGCGACAAGGGCGACTACGAACGAGCCAAGCAGCTTGTAGAGATGGGAGTCGATGTCAACGATCGTGATTATGCGGGTAACACTGCTCTGCACGATGCTGCGCTCAAGGGCCATCTCAAGATTGTCGAGCTTCTGCTCGACCATGGCGCTATTATTGATATCCGATCGGGCGTTGCTGATCTCGATACACCACTAATCGATGCCTCGTCGCGTGGTCACATTGACGTGGTCAAGCTGCTGCTGGCTCGCGGCGCCGACCCGCGCATTTTCAACGCTCAAGGCAAAAGCGCTCTTGACTTTGTTGACGCCGACTCCGACGACTTTGACGAGCTCGAGCGCCTTCTCAAAGAGGCCATTCTCAACTGCCGTAAACGGCGTGGCTCCGACTCGACGGACCACGACGAATCGCTGCGTGCTCTCAGCTATGATCCAGAACACTCTGCGCCAGGCACGTTCCCTCCCGCAGATCTGCATGCCACATCTAAACATCGTTATGGAAGCGGCGACGAGGGTGGCGAGACAAGTGCTAAGCGCCGTGGTGCTCGCTCTCAATCCATCCGCAACGACCTACTCTGGATGGACCTCACAACAAAAATTGGGCGCGATCTCGTGTACCAAAAGGCGGCCGACGGTGACCTACAGTACGTAGGCCGATCGCTGGAAGAAGGATGGCAGCCCGATGCTGACTGTCTTGTGTTAGCTGCCAAGCATGGGCACACGGATATCGTGGGTCTTCTCCTTGCTTTCGGCGTCGACGGTGACGGTGTCAACAAGGATGGTGTGACGGCTCTTCATGAGACTGTTGGCCGTGGCCACATTGACACCATAAAGCTGCTTCTAAACTCGGGTGCCGATGCAAGCTGGCTCGACGACCAGGGCCGTTCCTACCTTGATCTCGCCAAAGAGGCTCTAGGTAGCGACGACGAGGAGTCAGTTCTCATTGCAAACGCCATTACCAAGGCCAAGTCTGAGCCCCGCAAGCCAGAGAGTGACCGGCGCCGCAAGATGTCTCTCGCATCTGCCACTGACGACCGAGCTCCTAAGAAGCGCAAGAAGACCAAGGACCTCATGAGGCCCAAGGTAGAGTCGGATCATTCCGACACAAGTGCTTCTCAGAGTCGCAAGAGTTCTATTTCTGAAAGTCGACCCCACAAGGAGAAGCATCAGAAGGACGAGGAGCGACGCAAACTGACTGATAAGGAGCGAGAGGATCTGCGAGCTCGCAAGCACGCCGAGCGCGAGAAGGAAGAGGCTCGCCTCAAAAAAGCGGCTGATCGTGAGCGCGAGGAAATGCGTGCTAAGAAGCTTGCCGACCGCGAAAGAGCAGAGCAGGCTGCTCGTGCTAAAAAGCAGGCCGAGGAGGCTGAGGAGATGCGGGTGAAGGCTCTTGCGCGAAAGCAGGCCGAAAAGGAGAAGGAGAAGGAGGAGGCTGCTCGAGTCAAGGCTGCTGCCGAAAAAGCACGTGAAGCTGAACGCAAGCGTCAGCGGGAGCGGGAGCTGGAGCAGCGAGAACATATTGAAGCCCAAAAGGAGAAGGAGCGCCAGGAGCGCACCAAGCAAATGCTGAAGAACCTTGAGGCTGAGGAGAAGCGCAAGCAGGAGAAGCTCAAGGAGGAGCAAGAGAAAGAGGCGACTCGCAAGCAGGAGGAGCTCGAGCTTCAGGAGAAGAAGCGGCAGATTGATCTTGAGCTTGATCAGGAGCGTCGGCGGATGATGACCAAGAAGCGCGATATTGAGCTGCGTAAAAACTTTCCTTACGCTATCCGAATGGCCAACTATGGTCCTCGCTCCTTCGAAGAGATGCAGGGAGTTCTTCCGCTTCTCGCACGCTCATTTGCACCTGGTACGTCTATTTCTTCGTCTCCCCTAGCTTCGTCGTATTTTCTGGATGTTCAGGTGTCGCTGCTGCTTGGAATTGCAAATGTCTACCAAGTTTGTCCTGGTCTCACTCGCAAGCTTGTGACGGGTCAGGAGAAGGAGCGCCTGTGGAGCATGCTTGTCCCATGGCTTTGCCGACCTTTGTCTCCATTTGAAGAGGGATCGGATACCGAGATTATCAGCGAACGCCAGGAGGACAAGCGAAAGTTTATGAGCATGCCACTATTCTGGCTTCGTGTGGACGAGGTCGTTGACAAGCTTTTCCGCCACGAGTCGCCCGAGCTGTTTTCTGACTTCAAGTCGTTTGTTGTACATGTCGACATTGACTATGATGACGCCGAATACACCAAGGTTCCTCCTGTCAAGCCTACTGTTTCCGTTGCCATGAAGCTTCCTCTTCGTGTGCGTGTCAAGCTCGAGTCCCGTGTCGCTCCCAGTTCCTGGATTTAAGCAGCTTCTCCGGCAGCTATTCAAACCTGCCATGCCTTGCTTCTCCAATTATTTATTACTTATGACCGTAGTTTTACGCTTTACGAATGAATTGTTTTGAACTATTTCTGTCGAGGATTATAGTGATACTGAGGATGATGACACCAAGCTCTCTTGCTGGGGTCTCATTGCGAAGTAGTTACATTCATGTTACGTACTGTAACGTGGGATCTTGGATCCCAGTCTAATGCCATCGTCGTTATTCATAGTTGGTTCATGGTTCGAGGGCTCAAAGTATTAGACAAAGCTGACCTTGACACCCATGCGCACAGTCTCGAGCAGCTTGCGCCATAGGTCGTTTGCAATGCGTTGCACACGTTCGCGCGTTGGCCGGTGCGACGAGGTGAGTGCAATGAGCATGATAAATACCAGGGTCCGCCAGAATACCGACTGCGACGTGAAGTCAGAGACCTTATTCTTCCAGTAGGCAGCGAGTGACGAGAACCCGGTAACACGACTCAGTGCCGACTCTGGCGAGCCTGACCGCGCTGCAGAAGTAGGCTGTGGAGGCTGTGGGGAAGGTGTCAGTTGTCTTGCGCGCTGGCGCTCGAGTTCACGACGGTTGGCTTCTTCCTGCTGCTGCTGGGCGAGCTTACGTTTTTGCTCCTCCTTTTTCTTGAGCTCAAGCTCAGCTTCTTTGGCGCGACGAGCATTCAGCTCCTTCACCTGCTCGAGCTTTTTTTTCATGTCTTCCTTTGTCTGCAGCGAGTACGACGAAATGGAGTCAACGACATCCGCTGCATAGGCGTATTCATCTCGCTTTGGCAGAATCTTGAGGATATAGGCGTCTAGCACCTTGGAGTAGTCAGCGTATTCGGACTCGGAAAACTCCGATACGTGCTCAGACACAGAGGCGAGGTACAGTTCGGTGGACGAGGAGATGCTGGCTAGTACTTTGGGGTCATCGCAGTGGCGCGCAGAAAGGAAAATGAGTCCGCGGATCAAGCCGACCGGCAGGGGATCGACGTGAGCAAAGTCCCTCTGGACTTGAGTCCATAGTGAGTCGTCAGCAGCAAGAGCCAGCAGGCGTTTGCGCGAATCGGCGGGCCAATCGGTGGATCTAGAAGCAGCGTCAATGAGCGAGAAATACAGACGCCAGGCCATGATCCAGCCCCGTTCTGAGAGTTGATTCGAGTTGACAAGGCTTGGGCCATTTGCAATGAGTGGATCCAGCAGTTTCATTGACTGTTCAAAGTTCTTATTAAGAAACAGCTTAGCTGCTCGCTGATACGACTCCGAGGCGAGCGACTGGGTCGATGGTGGAGATCCACCTAGCGAGCTGACGCTCAGGCTCATACTGTTGTTGAGACTATCGCTCATGTGAGTATATGAGGATACAGAGAAGGCCAGAGAAAGGAGAAAAGAATAGGAAGCAAGGAAATAGAAGAAACGGCCCTTAATAAGTGATTTGATGATCCGAGAGTGTACGAGGTTTTGTGGGGTATTTCAACCTCGGCAGGGTAGGGGCGCTAGCCGGACATTTTGGAGAGAACTGGCAGTAGACCCAGGAAGTTATGCTACGTAGTTGACTAGACACTGAAATGGTCGGAACTTTAGTATATTACTCTATAGAGTGAAATACTATTACATGGAGTCTCAAAAATATTAATTGGTTCGATGAAATAGGTTCAATTGCAAGTGGCGAAAAGAATTGCAAAAAAGATACTCCGATACAGGGAATCGAACCCTGATCTGCTCGGTGAGAGCGAACTGTGCTAGCCATTACACCATATCGGATGTTATTGTTTTGTACGTGTCTCAGGGACAATACACGAGTGTGATGGGGGGAGGACAACGTGTAGGAGTGCCCCATCTCGTTGAGAAAAGCACGGATGGGCATAAAAAAGTATTGGCTAGATTAATAGGTACTATACAGCGTTTTCCAGCTCTCTAATGAGGTAAAAAGTTGCTAGTGATAGACTGAACATCCAGCAAAAAAGAACTCCGATACAGGGAATCGAACCCTGATCTGCTCGGTGAGAGCGAACTGTGCTAGCCATTACACCATATCGGATATTACTGTCAGGTTGACGCGCCAGGTCATATAACAGTTGATTTCGAAAATATTGTACTGCCTTTGATCCGATAGCAAACAGAATAGTCACAAGTACCCGTCATTATCCAAGCTCCTGAATGCCGCTCATTACATAAGTTTATAGGTTGGTGCCAAGATTCAAAATTGAGCCCATTCCAGTGTAAGCCCGTCTTGTACCGAGATGAAAAAAGTTAAGTTGCTTCATCTGTTATCTGTGACACACTAACCGAGTGCGGATATCGCAAGTCCATTGCAGATATTAAATAGCAGGTATAAATGATAGGAGGGAGCAACACAGAAGAGGTAAACGGGATGCCCTAACTGATGTATGTAGTAAAGCTCGGCAAGCGACAAGGGTCAATCCAGTAAATAAGCCCGACAATCTATCCAATTAACGGCATGATTTACTTGTCCTGAACTCAAAAGGCAGCCAATACCCACCAAAGTCAATAGTAGTTAGACTCAGATTGGGTGGAAAGGACCGTAGAAAAGCAACACAACAATGAGAAACATGGCCAATGAACTAGTAAATAATGGTTTACTGATATGTCAAATGCCTCCAAGCCAATTTTCACAGCCATTATATACCCGCTTCTCTTACTATCGACACATTGCCATTTGTTGTGCATCGCAGGTGCCCGCAGCAGCTGCTGCATCACAGAGTAGTACCGGGCTAGGGGAAGAGGAGAACGGAGGAGCCAGAAGCCAATGCCCCCCATTTTATCTTCCTTTTAAACTACTAGTAGTTTCGTGTCATCCCAATTATCCTCCTTTGACTCTCTTTCCATCCCTCTATACACAGCAGTGACCCGCCTACACAGCGGAGCTGCCCGCTACCCCTCCCTCCCCTCTCTTCCCCCCACTTACCGCCTTATACGACCACACTTACTTTTTCCCCTCCTCAGCGGGTTCTTTTGCAACATCCTGAACGTTGGGTGCTATTTCTTTAAGCTCATTGGCACCGCCAGTGTCGACATTGTGGAGCCCTGCTGTGTCGCTACTTCGTCGCTGAATTCCACGTGTGAGTCTTGATCGCTGGTCTGTCTCACTGCTGCCGTTATTTTTGCCTGTTGTTGCGGCTGTTGTTGCGTCCTGCCGGTCCGATTGAAAAAAGCCTGAACTCTCTGAACTGAAGTCCAAGGTCCACCTGTTTTTGTATCTTTTTGCTCCGCCATCGTCTCTGTTGCGAAGCTCGGCTATGTCTGACTCCGACTCAGCGGCCCGTGCCAAGGCAGCGCGGCGGCCTTCGTTCCATCTCGACACTGATTCATCCGAAGATGAGTCTATGGGTGTTGATTCTGTTCCTGAACCTCTGTAAGTGTGCACACACCCATTTCCTGCGAGATGCTGTTGAAACACCAATGGCACTGCTTTCAGGCACTTCCTTTTCCTGTTTGCCTTCTCTTCTTCTCCTCTGTCAGTCCTCCGCTTAGTCCCCTCTCCACCTCTTCTTCAACTATTCTTCTCCTCTGTTGACCTCCTCTTCTCCTCTGATCTTCAGCATCTGCTTCTCTCGTGCCTCATAACATCCGTTGCTGCTCCGTTTCTCATTTTTGGCCCCTTCTAACTCCAGAAACACCACCAACAACACCAACAATGCTAATACCGCCAACCCCGAAAGTGTGCCACTCGAGGCGCTCAAAACCTTCTCATCTGAGTCACTGTACTCGTTCTCGTATGCATACGACGCCAACCGTACGCTACACGCACGTATCGTCAGCCTGAAACGCTCCATCAAGATGCTCAAGTCGAATCCGTCAATGCTCAACGATGTGCGCTCGTCGCTGGCTTCGGCCCCACCCTCAGCATTCGCCCGCATCCTCAGTCTTAATAACCTGCCGCTACCTGAATCTCTTGTACGCAACCTCCAGACATCCGTCTCCTCTACAACTCTATCCATCCTCGGTAACGTCACTACATCTGTAAAGTACAATGTCGACATCGCCGATCCCTCGGCCGTCGACGAGTCGCTCAACTTGCTGCTGCGTCTGCTCGACGACGCCCTGGACTCCTTGCCCGCCGATGTCTCAAGGTCAGCCCGTTCCTCGACAACGTCGCTGCCCGTGAAGCCGGTTGCTGCCCGCACCGTCTCCAATCCTCCGTTGATCCTCACGGGATCCAGCACCGCTGCAGCCACCGCACTGTCGACACCCAGAGCGCCCGTGCCCAGCGAGGAGTCGGAGATTGAGCTCAAGAAACGGCGCACCGAGCCTTCCTTCCAGTCGCCAGAGCTCGAGAAGAGCGTCTTTGAGGCCTTGACCATGCCCTTTATTGACGCCCCGCGTCAGACCTTCTACAACCGATCCAAGCCCACAACAACCTTTGCGTCCATCACCCAGTCCGTATCGACACTGCATCTCACAGCCCTGCCATCGTCTCTACCTCAGGGAAAGACCCTCAGTGTGACTCCACTCCAGCCCATCTCGTCGAAATATGCCACAAGCCACGCTGTGTTCACCACCGAGGTCACTGCTCCGTACAAGATTCTATCTGCAAACGACATGGCCTGCCTTCTCATTGGTATGACCCAGTCAGATATGCGCAAACGTTCGATTGTCGACATCCTCGAGGAGGGCTACGAAGACCATATCCGCAACCTCATCGACTCGGTTCCCGACAAATCGGTTCCTCTGTGTGGCCAAGTCCTGCCAATCGTGAAGTCCAACGGCATCCATAACCTTGCATCCGTATGGTTGAAGCGCCAGGCAGGCTTCGTTGTCTGGGTCTTTGAAGAAGTCATTGCAGATAAGTTCACCGTCGAGTTTAACTCGTCTGGAAAGCTACTGAACATGTTTGGTGACAATCTGCGCCTCTTCTTCCCGCAGCACGAGAACCTCCACGCGCTCGACGACATCATGAAGAGTAACCTCAATGTGTTTAACATGATACCCTCTCTCGGTATTGACAAGCCGGAAATGCTACAAGAGTGGAGCAAAGAGTTCCCCGGTTACAAATATCACACGATTCGCGCCAACAACACTAACATGCCCTGCTTTGCCAAGATCAAGACCTACAATAGCGAAGGAGAAGGTAAAGTCCGCGTTGCTATCACGTCACTCCCCTTGATTGCTGGTGCCATCATTGTTGAGCACGCTTCCAAGAAGATTGTTGACTACAACCACTACTTCATGGGAACTTTGTTGGGATACAGAGATGGAGCAGAACTCAAGGGCTGCTCTATTTCGCAAGTCATACCCAAGTTTGACGAGTACTTCTCGCAAATCTTGGACGAATACCGACTTGGCCATGACAACCTAACGATTGGTCTTGTTGTCCCCGAACAGACGTTCCGCAAGGCTGCAGCCCTCGCTACTGAGGGATCCCGTCTATTTTCTGCCACAGGAATCGAGGCACAGACTAGTCAAGGGTCTTATATTTATGTCGATATCCAGGTGAGAGTCGTCTCGGCCTCGCATATCTCTGTGTTCATTTCGTATTCGCGAGATATTCAGGGCCTACATGAGGACTACGAGATGCCCTCTCAGTTGACCCTCCTCAATGCTGCTCTCGAGAACAAGCGCAAGCGAAACCAGAGCAGCGGCACAGCGTCTTCGTCCAAGTCGCGAAGTAGCACTGGCGGTGACAGCAGCGCTAGTAGTGCAGCTACTCCTACAGACAGCCAAGAGAGCCTCGTGCGACCATTGAGCTCTACCTCGGCGCTAACGACAGCCTCGGAGAAGCGTCGCGGCCCTGTAGAGGTAGGTGCTCTTCGCCGTGAAAAGACCCTCAATGATTTTGACATCTTGGAGAGGATCGGTGAAGGTGCCTATGGCAAGGTCATGCTTGTGCAGTACACGACGGAGCCTAAGGACGTCATTGTCATGAAGAGTGTCATCAAGGAGCGCATTCTTGTTGATACGTGGACTCGGGATCGTAAACTTGGAACTATTCCCAACGAGATCCGTGTCATGAACTCGCTGACTACTAATCCGCACAAAAACATTGTACAGCTCATTGACTTTTTTGAAGATGATGAATTCTACCACATTGAGATGGAGCGCCATGGTAATCCAGGCGTGGATCTTTTTGACATGATTGAGATGAGGCCTGACATGACGGAAGACGAGTGCAAGAACCTGTTTCGACAGGTGGCCTCAGCCGTTAATCACATTCATGGCCGTGGTATTATTCACCGTGATATAAAGGACGAGAACATCGTTGTTGATCAGCACGGGATAATCAAGCTGATTGATTTCGGTAGTGCCGCATTTACTTCGCAAGGTCCATTTGATATGTTTGTTGGCACCATGGACTATGCTGCGCCCGAGGTTCTCAGTGGTATGCCATACGAAGGCAAGCCACAGGATGTGTGGGCTTTAGGAATTCTCCTCTACACGATCATCTACAAGGAGAACCCATTTTACAACGTAGATGAGATCATGGAGGGTGAGCTGCGCGTACCATACGTGACAAGTGACCCTTGCATTGAACTTATTCGAGCCATTTTGGACCGCAACGTGCGGGCTCGCCCATCCATTACCGCTATTTGTGAGAGCACATGGTTGGCAGCCTAAGCACCTGTATATTACAAAGATGACGAAGAGACGATCAAACATACGATTAACTAACACACATTTACAGTATTGCACAGCTACCAAGGACCTTAAGGTTTCGTGGCACGAGCATTTCTGCTGCATTTTGACGAAAGTTCATATATATTCTATTGCAAAAAAATAACACGATTAATGCATTTTCACTGGCACAGCCAAGTTCTATAAGAAACAAAAAAATCGTCAGTCTATCTGAAGGTAGATGCCCTTCTCAATTTCTTGCTGTAGTTTGGCGGCGTTGGGTGTCTTTCTCCAATACAACCAGTACAGAGGACCAAGAACCAGCAAGATGAGGCCCGCGAGAGGCACCGAGTAGTAGGGAAATTCCCCAGGCTTGAGAGGCGAGGGAGGTGGGATCCATGGGACAATGATAAGGAACAAATTAGTCAATAAATAGAGAACAGTCAGGACCAGGGGCGAGTGGTACCCGTGCTTGTTCTTTCCCCAATGTTCTTTCTCGTGATTCCACTGCAGATACAGCAGACCAGATGTGACTGAGAAACTGATAAACGTAATGGGATACGTAGAAAGGTCTACAACAAACTCGTAGACCTTTCCAGGAGGGGGCACGACGAGAAGAATAACAGTAAGGATTCCGTGGATAGCAAGACCCACAAAGGGCGTGCCAAATGGACGTGATGAGGCAACAATGCTACTGAACGGCAGAATATAGTGTTTTCCAAGTTCCTGAACAACACGGGAGCCACCGTATGACACGACGAGAATGTTTCCAAGGTTGGAGAGCGAGATGAAGAACGGCAGAACATAGCTGGCAACCGAATCGCCAAACAAAATGCGGCAAAAGTTTCCTGCGATAATGACTCCCGAGTCAACAATCTGCTGTTTAGACACAACAGCAAAGTAGGCAATATTGCACGACAAGTACAGGAACATCACCATTCCAATAGCCAAGGGGCCAGCAATACCCATGGTACGGGCAGGATCACGGATCTCACCCATTACCGTATTACAATTGTCCCATCCACGGTAAGAGTAGAAGATACGTAACAGTGCGATGGAGTAGCTGTACATATCACCGCCAAAGCCATCATTTTGAAAGATGTTGGTGAAGTTATCTGGTCGGTTTTCCATGTGCACGACGCCCGTCAGCACGAGCATGCCCGAGATAGTGATGACCACTAGAACGAGAACCTTGAAAACGCCAAGTAAATTGAAGAACATTCTACCGGCTCTCGGGAAGATGCCGTGAAGCAAGATGACGGCTGTGATGCAGGAAATGGCCACTACACGAGTCTGGTAGACGGTAGGTTCCTGGATTCCAAACGCCAGCAAGACATAGAGACCAAACGCATAACAGTTGCTTGTTGAAAAGCCAAGGAGCACCGAGATAACGGCAAAAGTTGCCAATGCCAGGTGTTTTGGGCGGCGGAAAATGCGTTCCAGATAGTTTTTCTCAGAACCTGATCTAGGGATCTCGACGCCGAATTCGAGGTAGACGTTGAGGCCCGAGTATGCCACGATACCTCCAAATACCCACATAACAATGCTCCAGCCCACAGAGCCCGTTAGAGCATACACACTTGACGGAATGCTGAAGATTCCTGTTCCAATCATCTTGTTGAGCATGAGAAATGTGGCTGTAGTAACGCCGAGGTGTTTCTGGGGATGTTGAGCATCGTGATCCGAGTTCGACGGCGAGTTTTCTACATCCGTGTATGAGCGAGTCTCGACATCACCGAGAAGCGGTGCCTCAGCGGCATCGCGCGGCATGGGGCTTAAATGAAGAAAAAGGAGTGAAAAAAGTGATGATAGACAGTGAAAGATTTCGGTGCCGTTTGATTTCCGATAACCTATCTTGCTTGGTGGGGGTAGGGGTGCATGTGGGGGGCATAGGAGGGTGGGACTAAAAGTGACCCCTTCAGAACCGTCGGACAGAATGGTGGTGGTACATAGCAAAAGAAGGACCACAGACACTCACATCATTGTTAAATATATAAGATCAACTGATTCTGTGAAATTGAACGACTGGCTGGCTTCGCACGTGGAAGCAGCTTGAAAGGCTGCATATTCAGTCACACGAAAAAAAGAGAGTACAAGACAGAGACCTAAATACACACCATTTACGTCAGCACACGAATTGAGTAATTAGACTCTGTAATTGAGTATAGAAGAGCACAATTTAAAGTAAATATTCTATTACTGAAATATTTCAAGTCTTTTTACATGCTCTCTACTTCTCTCCTCTTCAGAAGGAGGCATGCAGGGTGGGACGTGCGGCTCATAGTATAGCCGCGCGGTTGATATGGCCTGAGCCACCGGCCACGGCTCTCCTTCCAGGGGAGTCGCATTCTAAATTTATTCACAGGCAGTCACCTGGTCGAAGGGACGCTCAGTGACACATGAGAAGCGGCTCGATTGAATGGCGCTTTCGGCCCCTCGCCGGTATCCTACCCCGTCCCGCCGCGTCACCCCACCAAGACGCACACCTCAGGTGATGCCGGGTAACGTCACGTGACAGAGCCCTAAAAATTTCCAGCGCCTATCATTGGCCAGCTCGAGGTTCCTTTTATCCACTAGGCACATTTTGACATTTTCTAGTTGTTGTGTCAATTGCATCTTTGAGTGTCCTTCGGATCTGCTTTAGTTTTTGGCAGCTTGTTTGGCATTATTAGATATTAACTGGTGAGTACTTTTGATATTGTTTACAATATCCACACGACACTATGAGCAATGTGCACGATTAGACCATTGGAGTGGAGACTTGTCTTTGGACGAGAAGCGCGACAATAGCACAAGGATTTAGCCATTCGAGATGGCTTCGAGTATCGGAATAAGCGGAGCAATGAGGGAGTGTGAATTGTGTTGTAGGCCGAGGAGTTGACAGGGTCCATCCAAGAGTGTGGACGTGAAGTGCCTGGTGGCTGGGTCCTACCTGTTTGTCCATCAGGAGTGCTCTAGAAGAGCTCTGTAAAACGGGTAATGAGGGATGCTGTAGTACCAAGGCGCTTTTGCTCCTCATCCTCGCTCTCTTCTGTATAGCTGTTGTCACCTGCTGTATTCTGCTGTTGTTGCTCTGCTCATTCTGCTTACTTTGCTGTATCGGTGCTCTGCTATTGGCTCTGTCCTATGAACTCTATCGATTCGTCTATCGATCTGCACAGTCAACGTACTAGTGCTGCTCTTGTCGTGTGGAATCTTGCGATTCGCGTAACATGTTCTAACTCAGATGATTGGAGGACTACGATCAGTTGTTACGCGTAGCGCCATGCGCCCGTCGCTGGTGCGTGCCCTGGCTCCTACTGGTGTCCGCTCGGCCCACGCCATCTCGAACCCGACTCTCGTCAACCTCGAGACCCGCTGGGAGGCCATGTCCGAAGAGGAGCGCACCGACATCATTGCACAGCTTGCCGAGCGCCAGAAGGGCCCATGGGGCGAGCTGACGGCTGCCGAGAAGCGCGCTGCCTGGTACATCTCGTACGGTGCCTGGGGACCCCGCAAGCCTATCCACGGTCCTGGTGACGCCGGCCGCATCTTCCGAGGTGTCATCTACGTCATTCTTGGAGCCGGTGCTGTGTTCGGCACCATCCGTACCGCCTTTGGCAAGAAGCCCCACACCATGACCAAGGAGTGGCAGGAGGCTGTTAACGAGAACCTCAAGGAGAAGAACGCCAACCCTTTCACGGGCTACAACCAGGTCCAGTCGCCCTCGGGTGGCCCTCTGGAAGACAGCGAGTAGTTGGATGGCTGAATGCCACATATATCTAAGTTATTCGTTCAATGCAGTGCATTTCGAGAAATAAGTCCACTGGGTGCAATTAGTTTAATTTCAGTTGAAGATCTGTGCCGTCCTACTGTGTGCACAATTCGCAGTATCAAGAAGATGATAACATCGTCAAGGAACATTATCTGCCGTAATTTTTCGTGTTGAACCTTTCAGTACTACTGGTATGGGCAATAAGATAACGCTGCAAGTTACCTCAGATTAGTTATGAGGTGAATTTTGGTAGACATATTCTAGTATCAAGCTGATTTATCTTACCTCTCCGTAAACTCCAACAAACTCCAACTATTGCTTCCGACCACTACAGCATATCTGTGGGAACACCGTTAATAATAGTACTACATGCGACGCATCGTACAGGGAATGGCACTTAACGGGCTTGACGGGGTTTGTAGAAGCAGATGTTAAGTGTCAATATAAAGTAGCTAGGGATATAAGCAAACAGCTAACTGAACATCTACTGTTACTATGAGAACGAAGATTCTCAACAGAGATAACCGTAACAAGGATGCCAATGATCAATCATCACAATGGCAAAAAGCGGCCATTATTTACAAGCAAACATAACTACGTAAAATGCTTCAAATTTCTAAAGACTGTAGCAAGTTAATCCCTGTAATCATATGTATTTGACAGAAAGGTAGGTCTAAACTTTATAGTGAAACCGATGTCTGCATGTCTTTAAACCGAAACAGGAGTGTGAAACAGAGAGATAAACAGAGAGTTTGAAATCAACTATTTCTTGGAATGAAAGCTTCGACAGTTCAGTTGATAGTTATGTGCCAGTTGAGATGAGATGCATAATATAATTACGCTCTGTTGAACCTTGATCCAGCTGTACGTCGGCTCACGACAGGCAATTAAGATTCACGACCAAACAAACAGGTTACTATCAAATAAAACATAGCACAAATTAAGACGTATGTAGATTCGAATACATTCTATCAGGACGTTACAACAATAGCTGCGAAGTGTAACTTAAAGGCTGCTAAGGTGGACACAGCCAAGTAGGACCCCAGCCGGATCCAACGAGGGTCTGAATAAAAAGCCACCGAGAATTCAGATGAGTGCATACGCTCACAGCAACCTACCGGCACAGATATCTTGTAGCTTACACCCTAGAAAGTAGCACCCTAGAAAGTAGAGAAACAAAATTTATGGCTCACGAGGGGTACCACCCCCACCCCGGCTTCGCCGTCAACCCTAGCCCGGAGCGTAGACGGCTTTTTCGGCCAATGGCCCGACCCCCGGGTACGCTGTCCTTGGCCCTACGGTATCTTTGCTACAATATGAAACAAACGAGCGTTTGGATGGTAAGATCCAGCCGGTGAATGTGATGGTTCAGGTGTTTCGGCCGCCTCGAACCATAAACCCAATCAGGGACCGATCGGCACATGCGGCGACGCGTGCATGTACATTAATACGGCTAAGGTTTCAACGGGACGGTGTAGATGGTCCATTGAGTAATGAAAAGATAGCAAGGACAGCTCTTAGACAGTATAAGACGTACAACATGACGTCGCTAGGTATCGTTGAGCGTTTTCCCCGCTGCTTACACCTACCTTGACCCCCGCTTCACCCCTCTATGAACCCGTGCCCCACCATGCACCTGGCACTCAAACAGGCATTTACTACTGCAAATCCCCCGATAACAGCATGGCCCTCCTCAAACCATTTACGCGGCTTCTTCCTACCAACTTATCTTCATATTCTCTTCAGACTATGGCAGCTCGGACTATTTTGGAGGTATACTGATCAGGTCCCCGACTCTCTGTTAGACTTTAACCACTCCACTACCCAGTCCCGCCGCCCGCTGCGCTGTTCCGGCGTCTCCCTAGCCTTGTATCTTTTAAAGCCGCGGCGCGCTTTTCACGTTCGTCGTTGAAACGGCTTCTTTTTGACTTTAGAACCCCGCTACTTGCTCCCCCACTTGACCCCTTGACGCGCCCTCGACTTCTTGTCTGCTCCGTGCCTCGATGGACTTCAATCGAATGCCTTACGGCCGAATGGGCCAGACTGGCGGCGCCTCGGGAGGAGGTGGCCCCCCTGGTGACGGCGCCTCCAACCAGCAGAACAACCAGGCTAACTGGAGACCAGCCGTGGCGTCCCAGGAAGACCGGCAAAAGGCCATTACTGCTCTGTAAGTATCCGCTGCCACTCATCTTGATGATCCGGCCTCTAACCGCTAGTACCGCCTGCCTCCGCAGCCTTCCAAACGTATCCCCTACAGACGAACGAATCCCCCCGTACATTGCCGGCGTCGAGAACCGCATCTTTCAGAACGTGTCGACCAAGGTGAGTATCTATACTAAACCCGTCGACGTGCGAGGTTTGCCCTGGGCGTCGCACGTAGTGGCTACTAAAGACCGTTTTTCTAACCCAGGCCGAGTACCAGAAGCAAATCAACTTGCGCTTACAGGCGATTGTGAACCAGCGGACTCGCCCACTTCAGGGTCAGCAACAACAACAACAACAGCAGCAGCCTGACCAGTCATTGGGTAACTCGACGAATCACGGCCCCTCGGCAGAATTCCCTGCTCCTCTGGGCACCATCCAGCAGAAGCATCTTCCTCAGGGCACTATGGGTACTATGAGTATGCCGACTATGAGCCAGCCCAGTATCAGTGCCGCCGATGCTGCTGCTACCACGGCCAACAATATGGCTGGATTCTCTGACCAAATGACGTCTCAAATGCTCCAACAGCAGAACCTCTACAAGCAAATGCAAGCAAATCGTCAGATGCCTCAGACCAAGCAGCAGCCACAACAGGGAATTCAGGATGCTAACACTGCCCAACGTCGTCAGATGCTCCAGCAGCAGCAGCTCCAACAGCAGCAACAGCAACAGCAGGCCAGACAGAACATCTACCTCCCTATTCAGCAGAATCAACAGCGGGCCGCAAATGCGAATGCCCAGGCCCAGAATCAGTCACAGCAGCAGAGAACGGCCAACGAGAACCTCATGTCTATGTTGCAGAACCTGCCTCACGATCAACAGTCCGGCCAGGCTTTGAACTTTGCACAAATGCAACAGTTGCAGAAACAACAGCAGCAACAACAGCAGCAACAGCAGCAGCAGCAAAACGCTCAGTCTATACAACGAACTCCAGCAAACCAGCAGCTTTCTCCGCAGGAGCTGCGTGCTGCGCAACAAAACTCGGGCGCAGGAAATCCTGGAACACAGAGTCTACCGCCTATCGATATAGGCAACGCCATAATCCCGAAGGTGATTTTGGACCGTATGGAAGGCTTGCCCAAGGGTGTTAATACCTGGCAAAAGTTCTCAGAACTCGCCAAGCAGGGAAAGCTTCGACCGCAACTTCTGCATATTGCTAGGGAGTGCCACGAGGCCCACAAGAGGTTACTGGAAGCTACAAGAGCTCAACAGCAGAACCAGCAAAAACAGCAGCAGCAAGCAAACCAAGCTCAGTCACAATCAGGTCTACAGCCTCAAGGAATGCTTCAAGGACAACAGCGGGCTGCCCAAATGCAGCAGAATGCTCAATTCAATTCCCAGAATGCGCAGGCTAAGATGCAGTTTGACCAACTTCAAGGGCAACAGTCAATGAAGAACCAGTTGCAAGCCCAAAACAAGAACCAGTTTTATCTGCAATCGCAACAGCATCAACCCCAGCAGTCAAAGCAAATGAACCTGCCACAACAACAGCAACAGCAGCAGCAGCAGCAACAACAGCAGCAGAATGTCATGATTCCCACTCAAAGCCCGCAGATGAACGCAGGACAAGGAAACGTAGCCAGCATGCCTCAGAGGGCTCAAGCCCAATTCCAGGGAGGGAAGCCACAAGGTCAGCAGTACCAGTGGGACCCCAACGGATTTATGACTGCTGGCCACGGACCACAGAATACTCTAGCTGGACAACATGCGCAGTTATCTCCTCAACAGCGGCAACAGCAATTTCAAGCAGGAGCTGCAGGACAGAGTGCATTGCCTGCGCAGCCTGGTCAGACTGGCCCCAATGTAGCGATGGCTGGCAATGCTCGTAAGCCTATGCAGCCAGTCAATCCCCGGCTGCAGGAAATTCACAGAGAGCAGTTGAAGCAGATCTTCAAAGACGCAACGCAGGAACCTTTGAGTTTCAAGGAGTACACGAATGAACTTACAGATGAGCAGAAACAGCTTGTTCGAAAGGAGCTTACGGAAATGGTCAATCTTGGGTTTTTGTCCAAGAATCTGATTCCGTTCTTTCTGTTGGCGTCCAACAATTCGGAAGCGACAAAACAGCTCATCAAGTTGATTCAGTTATGCCAGCGTCAGTTGCAGGCCTTGCAGCAGAACAGATATTTTTCTACTCCTGCAGAAATTCATGCCATGAAGGTTCAGCTGGGAAAATTCGTTGCGTTAGTGAAACGGGCCGCTGCTAATGGACAAGCAAACTCGATGGACCAACAACCCGCTGATCAGATGCAGCAGAAGCCAGGAGAACAGCAGCAACCGCAGCTTGGTCCCCAGTCGCTGAACAATCAAGCACAATCGATTGTTGGAAGGCCAGTTGCTCCCAATATGCTTCGTCCCGCGCCGGGTCTGGACCCTCAGATGTTTGTTGCGCCTGGCTATGGTGGACAAGCGGGAGGTGCTCAACAGGCAGCAGCTGGGCCGTATACTGGTGCGAATCCTGCAATGCAACCGAATGCTCAGTCGCGAACGTCACCTAATAAAACAAACCAGGCTCAGTTTCTGGCTGCACAACGGCAACAACAACAGCAACAGCAGCAGCAACAGCAACAACAACAGCAACAGCAACAACAGCAGCAACTGGCGGCGCAGAGAGCCAAGGTTCAAAGCCAAGCTGAGCAGGCTCGTGCCAATGCGGGTCGTGGTCAGCCGCCTGCACAGGTCCAGAGACAGGCAGCTGCAGCGCAGGCTAACAATGCGGGTTTCACACAGGCTCCTGCTCCGATGAGTGTTCCTGCATATGGACAAGCCGGATTGACACCGGACCAGCTGAAGCTTCCTACATCTCGAAAACGCAAGTCTGCTTCAGGGCAGACGGCTCCATCACCTGATGAGTCGAAGCGTGTAGTGAAGGGGGAGCCACCAACGAAGCGAGAGAAGCTGGACAGCAACGCCATGACGCCGCAGCAGACGGCCTTTCTCAATAGCTCTAAGAGGCGCAAGGAGCTAGCGCAATCTGATCCGGTGGGTTTCTTCGTCACATTGCTGGGAGAAGCACTGGATATCCCTGAGGAAGAAGTTAGTGCTGGAATATCACAGATCGGTACTGGAAATAAGAAGCCCATTGCTGCTCGGTCGACAACTGTCACCAGTAACCCTCCGTCGGTACCGGCACAAAAGGGAGTCACTCCCAATGCTGTATTGAAGACGCCAGTTCCGTTTATATCGATGAAAACGCCTGGTCAAGGTGGCTCGGTCAAAGGTCCTCTAAGCCAAGACGAAGGATCGGCTCGGTTTTCTAACGGGTCTCCGGCTGTTACTAGTCAGTGGACGGGCAATGTTCAAGCCATGGCCATCCGCACAGCGTTCCGTGCCATTTCGGCTGTGCAGGTTGCGGATATTCAGTTCCCCACTCCGCCCGAGGAGACTCCAGAGTCTAGTGCAGCTGAGGAGGCCAAAGGCCGTGTCAAGGCAGTTTTGCCTGTTGATGGAGTCAGCAGCGATACACATCTGGTTTTGGAAGGGCTGAACGAGCTACCTGCCGACGGAGTTTGGGACTACGATTTGGTGTTGGAGTCGATGGGTAAAGATGCTTCGACGTTGAAAGACGAGTTTTGGACGATATCTGCCTAGGGGGGAGAATGAAAAAAAGAATACGATGAGGATGAAGTGGTATGTAATGGTAATGCCGAGATGAATTACGTGGTACATAAGGTAGAGAGATATACACGTGAAGTAGTAGTGGTAGTATCGAGTAGGGCTTAGGCGAGCATGTCGCCAGCAGGGGAGAGGATGGACGACTGGTCTTGGTAGTCGCCTTCGACAACATCAATGGCATCGTACACAAGGTTCCAGAACACGTCAAAGTCAACGTCCTGGGCGACCATGGTGCCTTGGCCTGTGGTGTCGAGGTCGAACTCAAGCATTCCTTCATCAGCACCATTCTGGATGATGCGCAGCGAATACCGCGAGAACTTGAGGCCGAGGTCGACGTCGAGCTCGTCCATGCCGACCTCTGTGTAAAAGGGGATGATGGCAGCAACGGCAAGCGCGTCGTGCACAGGGGGGCCGTCGTTGAAGCCAAACTTCTTCTTGTATGTGGACGCAAAGAATATCATTAGTTCATAGAGCAGCTGGCGCACTGGTGAGCGGCGGTCGTGGGAGCGGCCCAGCTTGATGGTCTCGAGAATGGACTCAGTGGCAATGGCGCGGTGCGACAGGTTGAGGGGCACGAGCAGTGTTTTGGGAGCGAGGATCGGGTTCGACAGTACCATTTCGGCTGCAAAGGCATCGCACCACACATTGAACTCGGCCGACTTGGTCCAGTTGCCAATGCCGAGGCCTCCGCCCATGATGGACAGAATGCGCAGACTAGGAAGTACGTCGGGGTAGTTCATGATGAGCAGGGCAATGTTGGTGAGTGGGCCCGTGGCTGCAATGGCCAATGTGCTGGGGTATGTTTGAATGGCTTGCGCCATGGCTGCGACGGCCGTGTGGTCAGGCTGCGCTTCAAACGCGGGCATCGGCAGGAACGCAGTGCCATCAAGTCCCGAGCGGCCGTGGATCTCCTCGGCGACGTGCACCTTACGCATCAGAGGCTTCTCGGCGCCAGGATAAACATTGACGTCGAGGCGTTTGAAGGCTGTTAGCAATGACACCGCATTGCTAGTTGTGTTACCGAGTGAAGAGTTTCCATGCACACTCGACACTCCAACCAGTTGGAACTGGTCGAGTCCGGCCGCCAGTAGCAGCGCTACGGCGTCATCGTGGCCAGGATCACAGTCGATCCATAGCGGGATCTTGGGAACGATCATGACGAGACCATGAGAATTGAAAGTGGGGGGTAGAGAGGAGGAGGAGTGCCTTGGACCAGAAGAAAGGCTTAATGTATCCTTTTACGATGGATTAAGAAGACGGTTGCACAATGAGAGTCCTTACACGTCGACTGGCTATTAATGTCGAGGAGCTAAACGTGTCCGTTGACGTCAAGGTACCTTAATACGTAAATGTCACAGCCCTTTGAACGGTGCTTTTTGGGCGACTTGTCCCACTTACCCGGCCACCATCCCTTCTTGCATACGTCATCGGCGTTCCTGCATATATGCTGTTAATTGTGGGAGTTCATTTCATGATGCCTAGGTGGGTTCATCTAGATGTCGGTCATGGTCGAGGAAGGCTGACAACGTTATGGTCAATTGGGTAGAGAAGATATGGGGATGGGGTGCGGGATCGTGCTTGTAACGCTCTACTGTCCGGTGTGTTGTATCAACAGTACTGAACTCTGAGTGCAGGATGATCGCACCTCAACCTAATCTGGATGAACCGAAGCACCGCGTACTTGTTCGACGTGATCGTGCCCGTTGGAACTCAGACCATCCAAACTACTTCTATAATCTCCACGCTAAAAATTCTGGCTACGTAGGCGTGGGACCCTCGAGTACAGGCTATAACCCGCTCAACGACTTTCTGCCCGAAAACGACTCGGCTGAGCTCGTAGATACCAACTTTCGTGAATCTTTCTTCACCGAGGGCTTAATAACAGACGACGAGAGTACTACTACCGATGTCAATGACTCAACCTCGAATCGTAGCCTGCGCTATGCGCAAAGCGTTGCACGTACGGTGCGCAGCACTTCAGTTGCTCAACAGCCGAAGCCTCGCTCAAGGCACCGGTCCTCGTGTCAGGATGCCTGGATGGCTTATTGCCGCTGTATAACACTATTCATCACTTCGAATATGCTGAAATGGACTGGAATCACGTCGAAGCAGCAACAGCAGGCATGGCGTGAAAAGGTCGGCCTCGTATCGACCATTGCCTTCATCACGCTTAGCCTTGGATTCTTCTCTTTCGGACTAAGTACAACACTGTGTGGCTCCATCATACCTCGGACCCACCAATCGATGTTACCTGATGACGCTGTCGTTATCCATGGCCGCCTCTTCAACCTCTCGACATATACCCATTCGCCAACATTCACTGTTCCCACTCCGTGGGGACAGAAGGGGCCAGGCAATTACCCAGTAGATGCCTCTTTATTATTCCAGAATATCAACGGAAATTGTGAGGGCCTCATTGTACCTACAGACGCCTCGGGTGTACCACGAACGAGTGCCAACAGAGTTCCTTGGTACTTCCCCTGTAGGTTACTTTCGGCGACGGACGCTTCGTTCCTGCCAATCGATCTTCAAACAGAGCTTCCAGAACCTATTGGATTGACGCAACTTCGTCGCTATTCTCCTCAAGCATGTCATACATCGCCCTCAGCCAGATCTACTTTCTACCAAATGTCGAGTATATCCGACGTGTACTTCACATGGGAGGACATTGAGAAATCTCCCCGCAAGTTGGTAGTTTACATGAGTGATGTCGTTGACCTTGACAGACTCAAGCTGCTACCATTGGGAGATTGGGCGGTCGACAATCGTATTAAGGGCCTCATTGAAGGCAGTATTGGCAATAAGGATATTTCTCGCGAGCTCTTTCATGGACAGAATTTAGCTCCAGTGGCTAAGTGCCTCGTTGAAATTGCGAAAGTTGGCGTTATTGATGCTGAAAGCATCGGATACCTTGCATCCCAAATAATCCTCTGCATATTCTTGACATTCATTTTCTCGATTGTCATTATCAAATTCGCCTTTGCTCTCTACTTTGAGTGGTTTCTGTCATCGAGTGGAGAGGGTACAAAAACGTCGGTTGTATCCAATATATCGAAATGGATATTACGGTACATATGTCGTGACACTTCCTATCTGTGTGAGCAGTCTACTGCCAGTGGAGAAGCTGCCTTGGACACTTGGTACCCACAGATACCTGAACCTCCAGCAAGCTTGAACCTCGAGTTGGAGAACCAAATGCACGTCGTGTGCCTGGTAACGGCTTACTCGGAATCTGAATCTGCGCTTCGCCTATCACTGGACTCTCTGGCAGCAACAGATTACGCAGATCACCGCAAGTTGATGCTTGTCGTTTGTGATGGTCTTATTACCGGATCTGGAAACAGTAGAATGACCGGCGAGATTGTTCTATCCATGATGGAGGATCTAGCCATAGAGCCGGACCAGGTGCAGGAACTGTCGTATGTTTCTATTGGATCAGACGACAGGCGTGTCAATTTTGCTCAGGTGCACTGTGGCTATTATGTTTCTAATACTGAAGAGAAAACGCATCGTGTCCCAATGATGTGTATCATAAAGTGTGGTCTTCGTGAAGAGCGTTTTGGATCATCTGCTAAGGCCGGTAATCGAGGAAAGCGCGATTCTCAGATAATCTTGATGTCGTTTTTACAGAAGTTGTGTACTATGGAAAAGAGAACGGACCTTGAGAATGAGATGGACTACTGCATGAGGACGATCTTTGGAATTAATCCCAGAAGTTTTGAGGCTGTTCTGATGGTAGATGCCGATACGAAAGTCTACAAGGACTCGCTGACTCACATGGTAGGAACGCTACGAAGAGATAGTCAAATTATTGGAATCTGTGGTGAGACAAAAGTTGCCAATAAAACAGATTCAATCGTTACATGGATCCAGGTATTTGAGTACTTCATTTCACACCACTTGACAAAATCGTTTGAATCGGTATTTGGTGGCGTGACATGTCTTCCTGGATGCTTCTCTATGTACCGTATCAAAGTTGCCGTTGACAACGGCCGCATGCTGCCATTACTCGCTAGTCTTGATGTTGTGCTACGGTACTCCGACAATAACGTAAATACTGTACATCGCAGGAACCTGCTATTACTGGGCGAAGATCGGTATCTTACGACGTTGATGCTGAAAACTTTCCCAAGACGTAAGCTGGTGTTTGTGCCTCAAGCAAAGTGCAATACTGTTGTTCCTTCCAGTTTCTGCGTTCTCATGGACCAGCGTCGTCGGTGGATAAACTCAACCATCCACAATCTGCTGGAAATTGCCATGGTGCGGGAGCTTTGCGGAGTTTCATGCTGTTCGATGCAATTTGTAGTTGTAATCGACCTTCTTGGAACCATAACGTTACCTGCTGCTTTTGCCTTCACCGTGTATTTGCTGGTGTCCTGTTTTTACAGACCTGCTCCAATGGTTCCGCTTATTTTGCTTGCTTTCATCTTGGGTATTCCGGCAGTGCTGATTGTTATCACTGCTCATAAATGGACCTATATCATCTGGATGTTCATCTACCTGCTTTCATTGCCAATATGGAATCTTATTCTGCCATTAAACGCATGTAAGTATCGTTGTAGTATAGCTGGGAAGAAGTTGCTAACAGCAGTTTGGAAGTTTGATGACTTTTCATGGGGCTCTACAAGAGAGGTTGAAGAAGGCCCTCAGCAGCAGCAAAAGGCTTCTGTACCATTAGAGCGTAAAAGAGACTTGGCAGAGCTGGTCCAGCTCAAATCGTTTGGTGAGTACCTTCGGAGCAAGGGGTTCTATGATAACAGTGACAACGAAGAAAGCGCATAGAAGGAGGAAGCGATGAGATGCAAAAGATAAGCATTAAAATACATAATAAATACAAGCAGATTCGACTGCTTTGAACAGGCGCCGTTTACACAAAGAAACTGAGGGCGTAACTCTTAACTTTGGCAAAGCCCTTCAATTCATCCTCAGCTTGCTGAAGCGCCTTGTCTTCCTCAGTGTCAATGTATCGGTCAGTGTCGAGGTCCATCTCGCTGAGAGGGACAATCTTGGAACGCGACACAAGCTTCCAGAAGATGTACATGGCAGGCATCACCATCAACTCAATGTAGTAAGAGAAGAACGACGATGTGTCCCAAGGAGCAAAAGCGGACCAGCCCTGGATGAGAATGATGGCCGAGACTCCAATGACAACAATCCACGGACCCCAAGGGAATGTCCAGTTGCGGTATACAAGACGGTCCAGCTTACCTTGCTTCTTCATAGCCATGCGGAAGCGGAGAGATGTAATACCAATGGATAGCCATGAAAGCTGGTTTGACACACCTACAAGGTTCTGGAGCCAGTTCCACAGAGTACCAGCACCGATGAAAGAAGAACCAAAGCACAGACCAGAAACAGCACCAGTAGCGAGCAGAGCAACGTAAGGAATGCGATGAGGCGTCAAGCGCGTGAAGATCTTGGGTGCAAAGCCTTCGAGACCAAGAGTGTACAGGAGTCGAGTTCCAGCAAACAGAGCGTGGTTTCCGGCCGATAGCACCGAAGTGACAACAACAGCGTTCATGAAAGATCCAGCAGCCTTTGAGCCCACAAGCTGGAAGACGAGGGTGAAGGGGGAGGTGGTGGAGGTTCCGTTGGACAGGTTAGGATAGTTGTAGGGGACGTTGATGCCAATGAGAAACACAGATAGGACGTAAAAGATCAGAATACGCCAAAAGACCGTGCGCACAACGCGAGGCATTGTTCGGCTGGGGTTCTTAGTTTCTCCAGCCGTGATACCAATGGATTCGGTTCCACCGTAGGCAAACGAGGCCGTTACAAATACAGATGCAAAGCCCTTGAATCCATGGACAAAAGGAGCGTCACCCTCAGTCCAATACTTGAAGCCAATGTACTGGTGATCAGTGTTTCCACCGCAGTTGACGACAATACCAAGAATTACAAAAATAACAATGGTGACCACCTTTAGTAAAGCCAGCCAGTATTCAAGCTCTCCATAGGCACGAACATGGATCATGTTGATGGAGATGAGGAACACCCAGAAGATGAGGGAGATGATCCAGGCTGGGAAGTCGGTCCAGTAGCCAAACACGAGCTGCAGAGCTGTGAGATCCGAGGCAGTGGAGACGGCATCGTTGAACCAGTAATTCCACAGCAGAGCAAAACCAAACGACTCGTCGACAAAGCGAGTTGCAAAAGTGCAGAACGAACCAGCAACAGGAATGTAAGTGCTCATTTCTCCAAGACAGATCATTGTAAAGTAGACGATGATACCCATGATGAGGTAACAGATGAGCAGGGCAGCAGGACCTCCAGTAGCCAGAGATTTGCCGGTTCCCAGGAAAAGACCTGTTCCAATGACACCAGCAATGGCAATCATCTGGACCTGACGACCAGACAGACTACGACTGAGGTTGTCTTCCAGGATATCACCGGCGCGTTGCGACTCTGAATCAGACGTAACGTCATAGGCAGCAGCGCTCTTGGCCTTGGACACGCTAGGACTCAGCGAGCCGTCCTGGCTGTAGAAAGGAGAAGGCATCGAGGACGACGAGTGGGACGACGAGGTAGATAGAAGAGGTGTCGTTGACGACACAGGCGACGGACTCATCTTATATAAGAGCAGCGGCAATAGCCAAGATTTTCATGTTTTGCTTTTTCATGTGCTGGAACGAGAAAGGAAAAGAGCTTCCGGGCAAGTGTTTTTTGGCGGGGGCGGAAGCAACACAAGCACGCAACCCAGCGGCGGAAAACAGCCAAGAATGACCCAAATGCAGAATAGTGGGCAACGCAAAGGATGCACAGGTCCAAGAAGAGACCACGCTAATACAGAAAGTTCAAGGGAAAAAAAAACTTGGTCAAAGAGGGGGCATCTTGAGTTGCAGGCGATGAACTTTGACATGCATAAGCACGACAGGTCACGTGCCACGCAGGGTCGCGATGCGCTCTTTTTTCAGTCGGCCCGCCGGCGGGATTCTGCGGCCAGCTCGAAAGGTTCGAAAAGTGAGCAGATTATACCGAGTCCCCCAACGGGGATCTTGCGTCATATGTACCGCCATTGCAGAATCTGGAGCGTTACCGGCGTTCTGCCGGGCCAACTGGGTAGGAGACCTGTTCTATCTGGTAGGAAACATAAGCTGAATAATGGGATTGAAATATAATAGGAGAGAAGAACTGAGTATAACTAGGACAACAGACGAGACTGTGAATTAGTTTAGAGGTGAAGTACTTCGGTCAAAATCTTCTACACAAGTCTTCTACTCAACTGTTCTACATGCCAGTAGAGTTCCAGTTAATGTGGAGACGACTAAACCGGACGAATCCGTGCCCTGGATACACCCCTGAGTAGTAAGGACAGTCAACAGTCAAGGAACTGGAACCTTTATATAGAATTTTAGTACTTCCACTCAATAAAGAGGCCAACGACGTTAAAGGATTCAGTCGTCAACTGAGGATTGCTTCCTTTGACATTCGGTTGGTAGTGGATTGTGTGTGTTTGTTAAGAGGCTCACAGTACCTACTCATCTATTAGATACAACCTACAGCCATTTACTCGCTAATAGTCAAGTTTAATTCATTTTCAATAAACAACTTTTCACTTTTTATTCCAAAAAGTACCCTTTTTAACTCGGCGACTGACCTGCCTCGCTTAAGCCTTCAGCTCAGCAAGACGCTCAGCGTTGGCCTCCTCCTCCAGAGGACCCATGACCTCGGGACCCTGGTCGAAGATGTCAACACCCCACGCAGGAGGGTCAACACGCATGTCCTTCTCCAGTGAGTCAATGATGGCGACATCCTCCTCCTTGAGCGTGATCTGCTCAAAGTTTGCCTTGATACGCTTCTCGGTGACGGACTTGGGAATGGTGACAATGTCCTTCTGGATGAGCCAGGCAATGAGGACCTGGGCAGGCTCAGCCTTGTACTTCTCAGCAACCTGCTTAACCTTGGGGTCATCAAGCACACGAGGAACAGGCTTGGCCATGTTTCCAAGAGGAGCCCAGGCCTCGACAACAATGTCGTTGTCCTGGCAGAACTTGACGAGCTCACGCTGCTGAAGGTTGGCGTGCAGCTCAATCTGGTTAACAGCAGGCTTGACCTTGGCCGTCTTCAGCAGTTCCTTGAGGCGGCGGACGTTGAAGTTGCTGACACCAATGCTCTTGGTAAGACCCTCCTTCTTGAACTGCTCAAACACAGTGTAGGCCTCGTTGATGGTGTACTCGGTGTCGATGATGATCTTACCGGTCTTGGGGTCGGTGGGGAAGGGGTCGTCACCGGGCTGGAAGCACACGGGCCAGTGCACAAGCAGCAGGTCGACGTAGTCGGTCTGCAGGTCCTTGAGCGTCTTCTCCAGCGACTTGCGGGCCAGCTCGGGACGGCGCATGTGGTTCCAGATCTTGGAGGTGATGTAGATCTCCTCTCGGGGCACACCCGACTTCTTGATACCACGGCCAACCTCAGCCTCGTTCATGTAGAAGGCGGCACAGTCAATGTGGCGGTATCCGATCTTGAGAGCGTAGGCAACAGCGTCCTCAACCTCGTTAGGTCGCGACAGATAGGTGCCGAGTCCGAACAGAGGCATCTCAGTGCCGTCGTTGAGCTTGATAGTTTTTCCGTACGACATTATTGCGTTGTGTGTGGATATAAACGGGAAGCAATTGAAACAATTGATGAAACAATTAAAGGAACCATTTGTGCGGGGGGATGGCCCCCTTTATACCCGGCCGCCCAGGTAGTAGCTTCGCAGAGCTACCCCATGTGGGGGTCAGCCGGAATTAACGTGACGAGGACAGCAAGAAGACGGGGATAACGGGCCATAATGGGAGTTAAAAGGGCCAAAAGAGCCAAAATACAGCCAAAATACTCAATTATGGAATCACACAAATGAATTTTGTATTTACGAAATTTTTGCCGTTGTTTTTCGTCGAGTTTACGCTGTCTTGCTATACACCCAACAGTCGCAGCAGCAATTGGGCGTGGGGGGACAAGCCTTGGGGATAGGCGGAGCGGAAAGCGGCCCCGCAGCCGTGGGAGGTTGCCCCGCTCGTCTCTCTAAGTCAACGTTCATGGGGGTCACACGGGCCCTTATAACCCCAGATATAGACAAATATATATATATAAACATCGAGATTCGACTCTCTACTCTTTAATGGACTTGGACCCCCTCCTTTCTCTCGTATTGCCGTCGGATTTTACGTCGGCTCTCCTGTTTGGGACTGCCGCTGACTACGGAGCATCCCGCCGGCTATTCCGTCCCAATGTCCCACCGCGCCCTCGACGTGCCCTAGTCGTGCTCCAATTTAGGGCAGAGGTTCTTTATCATGTATGCAGGATAATTACAACTTTCTGACATCCACTTTTTCAGGGGTGAGACGGTCGTCTTAATAGGACGTTTTTGGTAGCTTTTTCTTTGGAGCTGTGTCCAGTCTACTACTGCTGATTCTGTAAGGCAGCCGAGGTGCCCTTGAAAAAAAAGTTGATTTCCCTGATACAAACGGTTGACTACCTTTGGTTCCAAGCTTCAGTTCGCCACAATGGCCAAAACGTCTCGATCCGCTGATTCAGGTGTGTTTTTATCTGCCTTTCACCCTCCTCATTTCTAATAAAGCGTATGAAGTGCCTCTTGTCTCCCCCGAGACAGATGATGTGCCCTTAGCAACGCCTGATTCCGACTCCGACGACGAAGGTATGTTTCAGTCGCCGCTTGATGCCACTCTGGGTCCCACTAACTCAGGCGGGTTTATAAAAACCGAGGCCCCACCGCCTCCGAGGCGAAGAAGTCGTCGCATTCCGGTCATTGCCCCCGAATCCACACCAGACGCGGACTCAGACGAAACAATCGACATGCCCATGACGAGCACTCAAGCCCGCAAACGAGCGCCACCAAAACGCCGTCAGCCAAGCAGGAAACGGGCTAAGGCAGCAGCACCGGTCATCGACTCAGAATCCGAGGGTGAAAACTATGTGCCGAGTTCAGACTCGGATGATGCCGACGTCAAGACCGATTCGGAGGATGACCTGGTTGTTGTGCGTCATGATGACGACAATGAAGACGAACTCTCGGAGGCTGAACCAGCGCCTGCACCCGCAGCTAGAGGTCGCTCATCTCGTGCTCGAGGAGGAAGAGCAGCCCGAGGCCGTTCAACTCGCCGAGGACCAGTCTACGATGAGAATGGAAACCCCATCCCGCGCCATGCCCTCTACTTCAAAAAGTTGCAAACGAGCCTTGAGGAGCATCATGAAGAGCTACGCAACGTCTTTGACAAGTTCAAGGAAATCCCTCGTATCGAGCCTGTAGAGGCTCCTCAACCTGAAAACATGATCAGCAAACTACTCCCGTTTCAAAGAGAAGGACTGAACTGGCTCCAAAAACAGGAGCAGAGCCATTTCAGGGGCGGAATCCTTGCTGATGAGATGGGAATGGGAAAAACGATCCAGACAGTCGCTTTATTTATGACAGACCCTGAGGGATGTGGTCCACGACTCGTTGTTGCACCGACTGTGGCGTTGATCCAGTGGAAACACGAGATCCATAATCATACGGGAGGAAAGCTATCGGTTCACATCTACCACGGATCCAATCGCAGCTCTGACCAGGAATTCCTATCCCAATTTGACGTTATTCTAACTACTTATGCCGTTGTGGAATCGGTGTACCGCAAGCAGCAGAATGGATTCCGTCGCAAGAATGGCATTGTCAAGGAGCCATCTGTTCTACACATGATTGAGTATCACCGCATCGTTCTCGACGAAGCTCACAACATCAAAGATCGTCAATCAAACACAGCGCGGGCTGTTTTCAACATGAATGCCAAGTACAGACTGTGTTTGTCGGGAACTCCGTTGCAGAACCGTATTGGTGAAGTCTACTCACTACTGCGATTTCTCAGCATTGAACCGTTCTCAAAGTACTTCTGCTCCAAATGCGATTGTGCGAGCCACACTTGGAACTTCACCACCAGTTCACGATGTGATGTCTGTGGCCATGTTGTTATGCAACATGTGAACTACTTCAATCACAGTCTTTTGAAGCACATTCAGCGGTATGGTCACACTGGAGATGGACAAACGGCCATGCAGCGTATGCGCTTACTCATGTCTAAGATCATGCTGCGTCGTACCAAAATTGAACGTGCAGATGACCTGGGCCTGCCGCCACGAGTCGTGGAAATTCGCCGTGACTACTTCAATGAGCATGAGAAGGATTTATATGCTAGTGTCTATTCCGACAGTAACCGCAAGTTCTCAACATATGTTAATGACGGTGTGGTGCTGAATAACTACGCCAACATTTTCACACTCATTACGCGAATGCGCCAGATTGCTGACCATCCTGACCTGGTACTAAGGCGTCATCTTGGCGGAAGTACCGATGAGGCGAACAACCAGCTGGTGTGCAAAATTTGTGATGATGAGGCGGAAGATGCCATTCAGTCACGATGCCACCATACTTTCTGTCGCTTGTGCATCAAGGAGTACGTTGAAGGATGGACAGGCGACGAGAGTGAGCTCGAGTGTCCTGTGTGTCACGTTGTATTGACCATCGATCTCACAGCACCAGCTATAGAGGTTGACGAGAGTGTTGTCAAGAAAGGCAGCATTATTAACCGCATCAACATGGACGGTGGCTGGAAGAGTTCGACGAAGATCGAGGCGCTTGTTGAGGAACTATACCGACTACGCAGTGACAAACAGACGATCAAGTCGATTGTGTTTAGTCAGTTCACTAGTATGCTGGATCTTGTTGAGTGGCGGTTGCGTCGTGCTGGGTTCCAGACAGTGAAGCTCCAAGGAAGCATGTCACCTACACAGCGAGACAGCATTATCCGACACTTCATGGAGACTCCGTCAGTTGAAATTTTCCTAGTGTCTTTGAAGGCTGGAGGTGTTGCACTCAATCTGTGCGAGGCGTCGCAGGTGTTCATCCTCGACCCGTGGTGGAATCCCAGTGTTGAATGGCAGAGTGGAGACCGTGTTCATCGTATTGGTCAATTCCGGCCAGTGACGATCACAAGACTTGTTATTGAGGACAGCATTGAGTCGCGAATTATCGAGCTTCAGGACAAGAAGGCGTCGATGATTCGGGCTACTATTGGACAAGATGATGCTGCGCTGAACAAGCTAACCCCAGCAGATATGCAGTTTTTGTTCCAGAACTGAGCGATCACTTTTAGAAGGGATTATCGTTTTAAATGGAGTTGATATAATGGGAATTGTTAGGAATGAAAATTTGGTAATGGTAAAAGGAGTTTAGAATATGAGAATGGTAAAGGAGTTTCCAGTAAATGAAGCGCATTGTCTTGGTTGAGTGTTTGTTTTTAAAAAAGGCCACAGCAACAAAAACTCTACATTACGTTCAAGAATGGTCTCCGTGGGCAAGGCTCTCTGGCGCTTAAATATGACCGAACCGACGGACAGCTTTTTTCACCAGATATAGGATTTCTACTCCGTTGAAGTTGCGTCTTTTGTCAGGTAGAAAGAGGCACTTCGTTGACTTCTAAAGATCAATTATGCCTCGTCAGCTGCACGAGTAAAAGCTGCTATAAAAGGATGATTTTCATATAGGTGCAAACAAACTGAAGAAAATAAGGTAGCACATGTGGACATACAACTTAGTACTTAGAGATTCTAGATCCGAGGAATGCCTTAAATAATGCACCGAGTTCAGGCAACGGATGGGCTTGTTATTCCAGCAAATTGTGTGATTCTGTCCGCAATTCAGGGGATTCTGGGGTTTAAATCTGCCATCCAGGACCCATGTAACATGAGTTAATCCCTAGCAACAATACCGAGGTATGTGGCATTTTTGATCTCCGAGAAGTGGAAATCAAAAAGGTATAGGCTTGCTGCAGATTGATCTAACCGCCTCGCCAACAATCATGCACCGGCGCCGTGTACTAGCAACATTCAACATTAAATAGCGATAGCAGGATAGCAGGTACAAAAAAGGAATCAAAATATACACAGTACATAGAGGATCAATCGTACTTTTTTTTACGATGGTGTTCATCACCGCTAGCAAAGGCCCACCGATCGTATGAGCATTTCACATGCCCATGAACCTGTTCCAAAACTAGCATGGTATAGTAGACTACTGAAAAAACTTCAACCCCGCAATGCTTTGTTACATATCATCAATACGGCCAGTTTCTCTCGCCGTTATCTGCTTCGGCTGAAGACGATCATTGGCATGGAGTTCGTGATGCACCAGGGTATGGCATAGCGCACTATCACGCAGTTTATTTCATTATAACGACCGCTCATCAACAAGACAACGGGCACTGAAGTGGTCTCAATTCACCAGAAAACCTTTGTTACGAGAAACTGGCCCCAATAGAAATGTCTCCGCTGATTGCCCATGTATATTGCGTATAGGTTCGTTTCGAATGACTATGAATCACAAAAGGGGTAACCCCACAATTCCGCACTGTTCAGCACGGCTCATGCCAAGACGGAATCTGTCGAATCGGGTAATTTGTCAGCAATTTTAGCCGCCTCATCCTCGTCTTCACGAACTTATACGAGAGAGCCTTTCTCGTCTGGACCCCCCTTGCTTCTCAGGCGACAATGTATATATAAACTGCCCCTGATGTGGCTGGAGAGTCGAGATAAGTGAATCATCTGTTGACTCCCACCACGAGGCTGTAACTTGACCCACGGAAGCTTATTTCCGTCTATATCTCAAGCCGTTTGATCTGCACCGTATCTCCGATAGCTCTCGTCAGCCTCGTGCCCATCATGTCCGTGGTTTCCAAGGACGTTGACGTTGAAAAGGCCGCTGTCAGTGTGACCTTGGATCCTACATCTGGTGGCCGCTCATCAATATCCGAGCGTGAGGTGTCGTCCGAGTCGGCTCCTCCAGGCCCACCACCACCGCCTGCATTGGCCGGGGGACCCCCGCCAAATGGCGGCACTGAGGCCTGGCTCCAGGTGCTTGGCGGCTTTTTTGCCGCATTCAATTCATGGGGAATTGTAAATGCATTTGGTGCCTTTGAAACATACTATCAAACAGACCTCCTGAGCCATGAAACTCCATCAACAATTGCGTGGATCGGGTCCATCCAGGGCTTCTTTATCATGTCCTCGTCCATTGTGTGTGGCCGCCTCGTTGACGCAGGCTATATCAAGACACTTCTGTGGACTGGTAACTTCATGCTGACTTTTGGCATGATGATGACGAGCCTTTCGAAACATTGGTACCAGATCTTCTTGGCTCAGGGAGTGTGTGCAGGCATTGGCTGCTGCTGTTTGTTTGTCGTGGCCATTGGCGTCGTGACCCCATATTTCACTATACGTCGTGCTGTGGCCATTGGCATTGTGGCCAGTGGCTCATCCATTGGTGGTGTCATTTACCCCATCTTCGTGCACCGTCTCATTGACGAAGTCGGATTCCCGTGGGCCACGCGTGCCCTGGGATTTGTCGCCGGCGGTCTATCCATCATCCCGTGTGTTCTCCTCAAGTCGCGGCTTCCTCCGCGGAAATCGGGTCCATGGATCGACTACGACTCTTTCAAAGATATCCCGTACATGCTCTACACTCTGGGTGCTTTTTTCGGTTTCATCGGTCTCTTCATTCCCATCTTCTTCATTCAGTCGTACTGCCTCGAGGTTGGCATCGACACCAACCTGGCCCTGTATATGACGTCCATCCTCAATGCAGGCTCAGTCGCCGGCCGTATTGTACCCAATATTGTTGCCGACAAAATTGGTCCCTACAACGTCGTGGTGCCCTGTACAGCAGCCACTGCCCTGTTGACCTTTTGCTGGCTGGCCATTGACAAGACAGCTAGCGTCATTGTGTTCTCCATACTGTATGGATTCTTCACTGGAACGTTTGTGTCGCTGCCTGCCTCGTGCGTGGCTGCTATCACAAAGGACATGCGCACCTTTGGTACGCGTATCGGCATGAATTTCTGTATTGGAGGCTTTGCAGTCCTCATTGGTACACCCGTCGCTGGTGCACTTATTGACAATGACAATGGCAGTTACACGAATGCCAAGATCTTTGGCGGTGCTCTCATTGTAGCCTCGGCCGTGTTGATGGCTCTTGCCCGTGTCTACATCTCGGGACCACACCTGCTTGCCAAGTGTTGAGCAGTATCTATTTGCTCACTCCATAACCGACCTCAGAACGCCTTGAAATAATTGATGATTTATACCAGTTGACTTGATTGCACAATTGTTGTTTTTGTTGTAATTTTTGCACTTCGTAACCAGATTAATGAAGTGCTTTGTTCTTAACACGACATGGGGTGTTTTTTTTTCTCTATAATCACCGTTGTAATAATAGAGCCATTTTATAACTTATCGGCACGGACAATGACAGGGATCATGCCGCCCGTCGACACCGAGAATGGGCGGTGGCCCGTAACACGGAGAAACGAGTTGATTGTACCCGAATGCGACGTCACTGAGATGATGCTGTGATCCTCGGCTTCATCAAACAGCCACGTGAGGAACTCGCGCGTGCGTTCATTGTGCTCCTCGTCCGTCTCACGGTGGTCGGGTTTCCACAGCACATCCTCATTGGAGAACCCGGGCTCGAGGCTTACGAGAGGGAACCGAGACTCAATGAAATCGCCTGTGCGTCGCTTGTCACATGTGTGTACTCCCATGTCTTCGCGCAGAGTTTCTTTAACGAGCGGAGCCGGCAACGCGAGGTCTTTGAGCCCGTAAGAGATCCCAGTCCAAGTGATCTGCAGCGTGTCAATAGCCCGCGTGAAGGGCGACACGTAGTATCTCTGAGGCATTGGGATGTTCTGCTTCACTTCGGCCTTCCATGCGTGGTAATTAGCCTTGGCCTGCTCGATTCCAAGCTCTGTGAGCTCGGCATCTGGGCCCCACGTCGTCTTACCGTCACCGTTCAGCGCTGACCAGTACTCCTAAGTTAGACACGCTTCTGAAAATAGTCACCAAAAACTTACATCCCATTCTTTCTGACCATACACCTCGATGGCCAGGTTGTGATAGCCCTGGCCGTGACGGGCGAGATATAGGAGCTTGTAGCTAGTGTTGGGTCCAGCTGACGCCTGAAGCGCTTCGAACTTGCGCTGGAACTCGGACCACGAACCTGCAACGCGCCCAAAATGCGACGTCAGATGGTTAAACGAGTTGTCATCAGTCTTGGGGTCTGCCTGGGCGAAAAAGCCCGCAACACTCGTGAACTTGTAAGTCATTAAGTGGGGAAAGTCGTGAAGCTACGAGGCACGTTTTTGACTGTGCATAGAGGGCAAGGGCCGATGCAGGGGGAGGACCCCCACACTGTTCCTAAAGCGACCGACACAAAGGTTCCTGCACTTTATATGTACCCAACTTTTTTCTCATTGACCAAATATATATGGACAGACTTCTATTTGTATTCAACATACACTACTGTTCGTCGGACTCGGCTAGCAGCTGAGCAAGCAGTTCGGGATCGCGAGGATCTAGTCGCACCTTGAACTGTGGAGGATCTATCATGAGAGCATTGTGTTCGCGAATGAGTTCATGTGGGTCGGAAATCATGACATCCGCAGGATTACTTGGCGGAAGAATGCGAAAGGCACATATGATGCGAACAAACGCAATATATAACTCGCGCTCTGCCAGATTGGCTCCTGCACACATGCGGGTTCCGGCACCAAAGGCAAAGTGGGGAGGGCCCCGTCCAGGCTTTCGGTTGAGGTATCTGCCAGGATCAAATACGCAGGGATTTTCAAACTGGTCAGGGTCGAAATTGGCGGCAAATGCGTTAAGAAAGAGCGTCGAACCAGCGGGAATTACCGAGCCCTTGTATTCAATGTCTTGAATTGTCTTGCGCGGCAAGCTCAGTGGCATAGCACTGAACCGCAATGTCTCCTTGACAAGTGCGCGGATATATGGGATATTATCCTCTTCGAGGCATTTGTGCCAAGGTTGGGAATCGGGGTACGCTTCGCAAAGCGTCTGGTATGCTGTGTTCTGGATTTCCTGGCCATAGGATAGCGACATATGGCCGATAAAGTAGATGAGCATTGAGGGTACGGTGTCGAGACCAGCCGACACCATGGTGAGGCAAATGCTGCGCAATTCTTGCTCGCTTACCTGTGACATGCCGTCCTGTAGAATGTTGCCTGTAATACAGGGAGGAGACGTACCATTGGCAATGTTGGAGCGCAGACTTCCAAGTAGCGTGTCGAGATACTTGTCTCTACGCTGACGATACTCTGCCGCTAGCTTTGTTGATTTGAGAGAGAAAAGACGCAGAATTGGGAAATAGTCGGCATAGTTGTGGAAACTGCCGCGGAATCGGCCAATCATCTTTTCAACGTGCATGATTTCAGCGAGAAGGTCGCGGTCGACATCGTCGAGGCGAATTCCATAATTGAGAGTTAGGCTCTGTTGTTAGCGGCACGGAGATGGTCAAAATTACAGGAACTCACAGTATTCAAGGCATAAGTGTTGAAGTATGGGTGGACGTCGATTTCGCCATGGTCACCTACACTCTCAATGCCACGGAATATGGAGCGGATACAGTAGTTGGCCTCGCGATCAATGATGTACATGTACGAGCGAATGGCCGGTTTATTTAGAACTGGGTCAGTTGCAGCACGCTCGCGACGGTATGTGGGGGACCAAGGCGTGGTGCCAATGGTAAAACCCTGAGAGCTTGATACGATGCGATGGAACGTGTAGGAAATGGGTCTCGAGGCATTGGCCGTCATACGGTCGACCCAAAGGTATTTTGCAGAATCATATGAGTTGGCTACTACGACTCGTTTTGTTCCCAGACGCATCTGGAATACTGGCCCATGGATTTGGGACCATTGCAGGTAGGTGAGGCACTGGCTTGGACCCAATTGGAACAGATTTCCAACAATTGGGTAGCCTGGAATAGCCGGTAGATTACGGATACGTGGTTCATCGCAAGATATGTCGAATATCTGGTCAATGACGAGATAAGCTGCAAGAGCTATTGCTGGAAGGGCGAGAGCCTCGAGGGAGCCAAGGCAGCCAGAAGTATTCAGAGGACAGCGATTGGACCATGCGAGACGCAGAGCTCGCCAGAAACCAAAGCCTGCTATCATAGCAAGACCCATGTCGACACAGGCAACGACTAGTGAGCGCAGAGGGTGATGAAGGTGCCCCGGATGGGGCAACCGGTCGCTCAAACGGGGCATAGAGAGTCGGCTAGTACGAAGGCAAGACAAAGGTTACCGAGAAACGGTAAGAAGGGCAATTGAGGAAGGAGATAGATCCTCGATTGCATGAAACTGGTGACCGAATCTTTGTGCACCCCCCTCCCCCATACAATCTCATCGCGTCATGATCTGGGCTATTAGGGTGTGGAGGGACATTTTACTGACCACACAGTAGTCAGGATACATTTTAGTTGACTACATTGAACGGAAGGTATTATGATGGATCATATAGGATCAAGTAGCGGAGCTTTGGAAAGTAATCTAAGAAGTCGCATATAGGCTCACTCGTTAGTGTCGAATAGTAGCGAGATGGCGATCTGAATAAAGCGCATCTCTAGAGATGAAGGCTCCTACTAGCAAGATAGACAAAATAACAATAATAATTGAAGCAAAGACACCAGTACGGCCGTATAGATATGACTATCATACGACAAGGGGGACAGCTGTTTAGCGGAACAAATAGCCAACAAAGGGCACTAACGGCACTAGACACGAAACGAGTCGCGAGGCACTTGAGTCACACCATGAGCAGAGCATGAGATTGGCCCGACACGGTTAGGGGAGGTGAGGCTAGGCCGGACCCGGTTGTGGGCACGGTGACTAGGATGGGAATGGCTAGTACGGTATAACAAGTACACGGTGGTGAGTACAGTACACAGCAAGGATCGGAGATCTGGCCAAGCTATAGTTTGTGTTTCGTTCCGATGAGCAATATTATCGGAGCTTGACCGGTGGAGAACGACGGGTTTGGCCGTTCCGACCGGTTGGTAATTTTTTAGTCGGCAGCTTTTCTTGACCGGCTGTCTCGGGGGTTCTCGGTACCATGCGCGGGGTGGTGCCACGATGATGGTAAGTGGGATGATGCAGGGCAGCCGTTGTAGGCTGCAGCGGCATCGCGTCAGCCGGACGATCACTCCGGAGCAGTCGGCACGGCAGACCCGTGTAGCCCCACGGCATGGACGGCACACGGGTTTAGTGGCATGTCGTTGTTGTCGATGATGTCGTGTTTCGAGTGACACGGAGTGCCGCGTAGTGGTCCAACGGCGTCCGTCTACCGCATCAGCAGCTGTGGGACAGATCCAGGCAGATCGCTTACTAGTTAGTCCCAATTATTGTGTATAGTATTTTTTTGGTGATAGCTCCACGGAATTACGTAACAGATCTTAATCCATGTTTCCATCGGGTTCTCTGCTGTTTTCAGCCATACCTCCTATACCCATCCATACCCGTGTCACATCCCAGTTGTACCCCACCATTCCTCTTCAGCCATGACGTCCTCGAACCTGATGCCCTCCCATATCCTCCTAGCCTCGCCCTCTGGCCATACCCTCCAGGCATCTGCCGCAGGCCAGCCGGACCACAGCCGGCCATTGAACGCGGGGTGATCCCGTTTCGACACCCCCTGGCCTCCCGCTAGTCCCGTTGTTGCTGGCCTATTGCTGACTTGCTCCGTGGATTTGCTGCCATCCCGTGGCTTCCGGCTGTCATCTGATCGGCCCGTTGCCTGTTCAGTGTCGGTCCCAAAAAATTATGGCCGGCTAGCGATGGCCCATTCGACTGCATCCGGCACGATCGGCAGATATGCAAGGGAGCGATGGTCAAAAGCAACTGGTTGGGAAAGGGGGGCTACCGGTTCGTAGGACTGTTCAGGCCACTGATCTGTGCAAATGGCCGCGATTCGAGCCGCCAAAAATGCCAATTTCTCGACTCACAAGTCGTCTATTCTCTCAAACCGTCTAGTCTTTTTGCTTTCGTTCCTTTCTGTCTCCCTTAACCCCCAATCTTCTGCCTTCTCCTACACCAGTTTCCCTTCTGCATGTATCATGCATTCTGCAGCACGAAATTAGCTTCCGGGCATATCCACATGACCCGATGTCTCCACCCCACTTCCCCCTTCCCCCATCTCACCATCCGTCTCCTACCCGTCCTGGTCCTTTGTGCCGTGTCAGCCGACGGGTCCGTGGGCCCATCTGAACTGGCCTCGCCAAAATTATAAATACCCGTGGTCCTTTCACGTTTTTGTTTCATCATCAACATCCTCCTCTGATCTCCAGATCTTGGAATTACAAAGTCACTCTCAAACCATTAGTACTTCGCATTCCATTAAAATGTCTAATATCATTGCTCGTTCCGGTAACCAGGCCGTCGCCCTCAACCCTCCCACGGGTCTTGACCTTCACTTGACTGAGCACGGTTCCGACTGGCTGTGGGCCGTGTTCTCTGTCTTTGGTCTCTTTACCATTGCCCTGTTCGCTGTCGGCCGCTTCACCAAGCCCGACAACCAGCGCTTCTTCTACTACAACCACATTGCCTCTGCTTTCTTCATGGCCGTCACCTACTACACCATGGCTTCCGATCTCGGTTGGACTGGTATTCAGGCTGAATTCAACCACGACATCAACGGTCCCGAGCCCGACACTGTCACTGGTGTTCGCCAGATCTTCTACGCTCGTTACGTCGGTTGGTTCCTTGCCTTCCTGCCCTACCTTGCCAACCTGTCTGTCGTCTCTGCCGTCTCTGTTGCTACTGCTGCCTTCACTACCTTCGGTATTGAGGTCTTCGTCGTTGGTCTGCTGATTGGCTCGCTCATCCACTCGACCTACAAGTGGGGTTACTTCGTCTTCTCCGTTGTTTCTCTGGGAGTTGTTCTGTACGAGTTTGTCTTCACCTACCGCCGCACTGCCAACGATGAGTCGATTGATGCTGGTCGCGCCGTCACTGTCACCTCCATTGCTCTGTCCGCCATCCTCTTCATCTACCCCGTTGCCTGGGGTCTTGCCGATGGTGGTAACGTTCTGCAGACCGACTCCGAGACTGTCTTCTACGGTGTTCTCGACCTGTGCGTCTTTGTCTTCATCCCTTCGTACTTCCTGTTTGCCGTCCGCGACATTGACTTCGCTACCCTCGGAATCAACCCTCCCCGTGGCCCTCTGTTCCACGCTGAGAAGGATGCTCGCTTCTCTGGTGACACCATGATCTCCAACGCTCCTGCTGCTCCCGCTCCTGCCGCTGCTCCTGCTCCTGCTGCCGACGCTGCTGCCGCTGTCTAATCTGGGCCCTGGTCGTGTCATCATCGTGCCATGCTTCTCTTCTTAAGTCGCTCGCTGATGTCTCTTATATATAAATCTCTCACTCTGGTATCTGCCTAATATCCCTGCAGCTCTCCAATACATACTATCGCTATTTCAACTTAATGCCTTCCAAGATTATCTATTACACGAGTAAATGTTTCAGACTGTTTTGCAGTTTCCAAATAGGCCAATATTGTGGTTCGCGGAATGCAAATTCAAAGTGTAAGTCACGAATGCAACTACCGGTATACTCCTCCACATCTCGCTTCAAAGTCATACTATCACATTCATTGAACACTGTGATGTTTAGATGAGATCTTCAATGTCGCCGATTTCTCCAGTCTCCTCGTTTTTTATGCTCACGTCCTTGGTATCTGTAGCGTCTTCCAACAGTGCGGCCTTGGCTTTCGCAGCTGCTATCCGCTTAAGACGAGCACGGTCTACACCGCGACACAGTTTGGCCGTAGCCAACGTGCACTGCTCACATTTGCTTCCTCGTGGCAGGCAGATTGTCTGGCCGAATCCCACTAGAAGCGGGTTGATATCGATCCACAGCTCCTTTGGTAGCCACGACTCGAGGGCCTCACGGGTGCGCTCAGGTGTCGGTGCCAGCTTTTTGTTGGCTCCCTTGACAGCAGTCCATCCCCACATGTTAGCCAGTCGGTGAAGGTGCACATCTACGCCGATTCCGTCTGCTATGCCCCATGCTCGATGCATCAGCAAATGTGCCATTTTGGGGCCGACACCAGGCAAAGTAACCATTTCAGGTACCGTTTTGGGAACATCATCATTATATGAGTCGCGCAGAATCTGCGTTGCGGCCTTGATGTAGCCCGCTTTGCGGTTGTGGAAGCCCACCTTGCAAATCATCGCGTCAATGTCCCGTTCCGATGTAGCGAGAATACCTCCAACTGTAAGCCCTCCAACAGGTTTGAGGCCCTGTCTCAATGCCTCCATGGCCTGTGCATTCACCTCATCTTTTGTTTGTGACGACAGCATCAGCGCAATGAGAAGTTGGAACCGGAACACTTGAGGAGTAATGGTGCTACTGACCCCCTCAGGTAACCGTTCGCAGCCCATCGTATCTACTGGCGCAACGACCTTTTCTCGCATCGCCTTGACGTGTGAGTAGATCTCGCGCCAGTTCTTTGGCTCCCATTTCACGGGGTTCCCGGGCGCATCAGCGTTGGAGAAGTCTTGTTCTTCCTCTTCTGTCATCTTAATCTTTACCTCCTTGATCTCCTCTTTTACGAGAGTCTCCATGGCATCGTCTGCCTCCTGTTTAACATTCTTCTTCTCGCCTGAAGTACTCCTCCCCCTTCTAAACCTCTTGACGGGCTGTGCTGCCTCCTCCAGCTTCACGGAGCCGGATCTTAGTCGGATAGGCATAAAGTGGAGAAGCGGGGGTGAAGTACGGCTCTAAAATGTAGGGTTGGTCTAGACTTAGCAGTGTATCTACAATTCTAGATAATTAATGTTTTCTACATTAGTCGGGTAACATGTGGTAACATGGTAGTTGCAGTCTACTTACTAGATCTCAATTGGAGTCAGTTCATTGTACACTATCGCTATGTCTTGCGAGAGGGGCCGCTGCTAGACGAGTCCTTGGTCTTCTTGAACGCGAACTTGGCTGCTAGCGGGATATGGTCTGAGGGATGATGGGCATTCGGGAAACCAATGAAGTGGTTCGAGTACTCACTGTCCACGGGGCCCAGCAGCTTGTTGACGGCAAGTGCGGGTGTCGAGTACCAGATGTAGTCAATAACCTCGACAAAGTTGGGTGTGAAGTTCGTGTATGGCAACTCGCCAACCTCGGAGTACGCCGACTTGAGTGCAAACTTGTGTGTCATGCCCTCGTCTGTGAACCGGCCGTACACGCGGCCCTCAAGATCGGGATGCTTGCCAATAATCTTGCCCTGTGAGAACAGCTGGTACACACCCGAGTCTGTCGACGAGTTGTAGTCTCCGCAGACAACAAGAGGGATATTCTTGCTGTCTGTGACATCGGGGTACTTGGAGCCCTCGGGCGTGGAGTTGCTGGCATACTTGTCTAGAACACGCTCAATCTCCTCTAATAGCAGAGCAACCTGCACGAGCTTGACATCCTTGAATGCAGGATCCCAGTGCAAGTGAGTGTTGGACACAACAAACAACTGGCCCGTCTGCACTGATTCAAACACAGCAATAATGGCAATGTTGTCCTTGTTCATGATGCGGTTGTAAATGTCGGCCGTCTTCTTGAGGTCATCTTTGCGTAGTGCCAGTGAGTTGTACTCGATGCAATGGCGCTCCACTAGTCGCATCTGTGAGTCTTTGTAGAACGTGGCACATCCATCGACCTTGCGGGCCTCGGGCTCGTTCATTGTTCGCGCTCGCGTCTTGGGCCAGTAGAGAACCTTGTAGCCAAGCTTCGTCATGTGTGGTAGCCAGAAGTCCTCGAGACTCACACGATCCACCTCCTGCAGACACACGATGTCTGTGTCGAAAGTCTCGATCTCTTGCTTGAGCAGCTCGCTGCGGTGCTTCCACCCCAGCGCCCACGATGGCGTGTATCCGTACATCTGTGGAGTCGCGTACCATTGGCAGAGCGTGTTGTAGCTCGTGACGCTGAATCCAGCTTCCTTGGGAGATTCTTTGGCTGGCTGTTCTTTAGCCGATTTCTGCGGTCGGTCCTCGAAGACCATCCACTCGCGAGGCGGCGATTCTATCGTTACAGGTGCTTTCTCGCGTAAGTCGACAATGACTCCACGAGTTCCTTCTTCGGCCATAATCTTGCAGGTATGCTCATTCATCGGGTTGCCCTCGATTCCAAGGACCTCAAGCTGGAACAGACTGCCAAACTCAAAGGGCAAACTGGTGAGCTTGTTGTCAAACAGAAACAGGTATCTTAGCGTGAACATGAGACCCAGTTTCGGAGGCAATTCTGTGAGAAGGTTGTCGGAGACGTCGAGGACGCGTAGCTGTGACAGCTTTGTTATTGATTGCGGCAAGCTTGTGAGCTTGTTGTGGCTGAGGTAGAGTTTCTGAAGGAAGTTGTAGTTGAACAGCTTGGGAGTGATGTTGGAAATGCCTTGACCACTCAGGTCAATTGCTGTCCAAAACTGCTTGTTAATATCCTCATTAATGCGACGTTGGCGCTCTTCTTCGAGCTGCTCGTTCTTCTGCTGCGGGTTGGGCGCTGAGCCTCCGCGGGTGGGGCCGTTGTACGTTGATGATGTCGATGATTGGTTCTGTTGGACGAGCTGTAAGGCCAGTTCCATGACGGTCAGGGGCAGCTGGTTCTGGCCGTTGGCGGTCCGTGAAGCGACGGCCGCGCTCCGGGCATAATTGTGGGGCGAGTTAGCCGTCTGCCGCGACAGCTGAGCCATCTGTAGCTGCTGCTGCCAGTGCATCGACGACAGCCAAGGCCCGTCATCGGCCACTTGATATTGCATGGAGATGGCGTAGAAGGGAGTTGAGCCGTCGGGTGCGACAAGATGCTAAGGATGAAGATATGCTGGAATCAGTCGGGGGATTGTAGAGAGGTTGGGAGGTCGTTCAAGAATGATGCTTGAAGGAGATCGGGAACATCAGTACAAAGCACTGAGGAGCATTCTATGGCACTGAACGCGAGTAGGAAGGGAAGAAGGTGGTCACGCGTACGTCTCCAGATCAACCGTGAAGCAGGAATCTAGCTTGGGTCGATATATACAATCAGATGGTTGGGGGCCGATTGCGGGAACTGGGCCCCAAGGAGAGATGCGAAAAGTACAAGTGGCAATTGGCACAGAGGGTGTTGGTGCCGTCAGCTGGGACGATTGCGCAGAAAGGGCTTCGTGGTGCGCAAACAATGGACTAGATGTGTTGGATTGGTTGGATTATTGTGGAGAAGTGTGAAGAATTGATACTCGGGCGGGTAAATGGCGGATACAGGGGTATGTGGGAAGACGGTCGGGGCTCCAGTGATGGTTAGTAGAGCAAGAGAAGCTGGGCAGATCAACATGGGCACACAAAGCAAAGGTTGTACGAGATCTACACGAATATCAAACACACCGTACTTGTTTGGTGAATATGGCATTGAATCACAACTATAATTCTGCATTGCCGAATTCTGTTACGTTGGATTGAAGTGCTCAACCTAGATCGGTCAGCCGCGCCGGCTAACTTTACCCGCTCATACTACCCACCTAACTAGTGATAATGACTCGTCGGATGACATCAGCCGACGGTTCACGATTGTTGAAATCCACTGTCTTCTGGCCCCCCCTCCCCCCCCCATCTTTGTCATCAACTAAGCCACGGCCCAGTTAACCAAACTCATGTGCTGGCTAGCCCCCGTCATGGCCCTTCACTTCCGCGAGGGCGGCACGGTGCAGGGCGTGCGGCTCGCAAAATTTTGTCGCGTCCACATGTGACCAGCCGGCACGCGAGGGGGCGGTTAAGAGCCACCCGCTCATATAAATGGGCACATCCCCCTTATTTCATCAACTTTGACGTCCTCCCTTCACTTTTTCTGTTTGTCGGCTCTTATACTTGCCTGCTAAACGACCCGCTCCCTCGCCGTCGACTTCCACCCCTGCTGCATTGCTTTTTCGCCCTGAAGCACGTCGTGCGCAAAATTGTGCCTAACTGGGGAAACTTGATGCGAACACGGCCTTTCCGTCATATATAACTAGTTTTTGTGCGCATTTGTGTTAGGTTCACGAGTTTTCGCCAGCGTCTCAGCGCCTCTTTGTTGTGCGTGTAGCGCTGTGGTTTCTTGTTCTTTGTTCACAAAGAGCTGTTCATTTTGGCAGTCTTTTTTCTCATCCTTCTCGAGATTCTCCTCGTATCTGCCCCCTTCCCTTGGTGGCTCGATCACTTACATCCCGGCTTCTCCATCTATTGCCAATTTTCAGTCAAACGCTAGATTGACTTGTTATCTCGTCGCACCGACAGATCACCCTCGGCACTCTCCAGCTTCTACTTGGTGTCCTCGTGCTATCGTCCCCCCGCTTATCGAGCTTATCTCATCGACCACCCCCGCACTAGTCCTCGGCGTAACCCGAAGTACCCCTCGCAAGTCGTCGTCCCAATCTGGCCGAACCAATCTCCACCCAGACGGACTCTCAACAAATTCTGACTTTCTGACAACTCCTTCAAACACAGATCTCTGTTTTCCCCTCCCTCTTTCTAACTCCTTCTCCTTCTCCTTCCTGATCAATACTGGACATGCGTCTACCCGTCCGCCATGGCAGCCACTCGCCGCGTCCCCATATTCGGGGCTCGCCTGCGGCCTCGGCGCGCTCCCCAGCCTCTTCTCCCTTCCTTCACCCTGTAGGCTCCAACTCGTCGTCGCACACGCCGCCTAAGGAGCCCGTCAAAACCATTGTCCAGAGTTTCCGCTTCGAGTCCCCGCCGCTCGTCCTCTATGGATCACACACCGAGTCCACAGGCGCACTGCTCAGCGGCATCTTTGACCTCGAGGTCACCCAGGCTGGTACGTTCCCTATGGAGTCCGTCTTCCTGGCTGTCTACCAAGAGGTCCATGTGACGACACGTCCTCCTGCCCACCACGGGCCCAATGCTGTTGCTGAGCCGTTGTCCAAGAAGACGAGCAAGAAGCACGTCACTGAACTCGCCCGCTGGGAAGTGCTCTCTCACCCCGCTGATCTGCCCAAGACTGTCCACGGATACCCGTTCTCATACCTCGTGCCTGGATCGCTGCCTTCGACGGCTAAGAACCCGCTGTTTGAGATTGCATACTACATCAAGGCGGTGGCTACTCCTCAGGCTGGTCACGGCGCGCCTTTTGAAATCGTCCACCCTCTGCACGTCAAGCGATCTATCCTCCCCGGCCCGCAACGCACGTCGGTGCGGATCTTCCCTCCTACCGATCTCACGGCCACACTCAACTTGCCGCCTATCGTGCATCCCAACTCCACGTTCCCCATCGAGATGCGTCTCGAGGGAATCTGTGGGGCATCTAAGACGGCGCGCTGGCGCATGCGAAAGATCAACTGGCGTGTCGATGAGACGGTCAAGGTCGATAACGGAAAAGTGGCTGCTGTCGGCACTGCCGAGGCTCAAGCTTCGGCCAAAGCCAAGGACAAGGAGGATATCATCGAGGATGTGCGACCCCTAGCATCGGGTGAGGTTAAAGGCGGCTGGAAGACGGATTTCAGCGGTTCAGGCAAGATCGAGCTCGAGCTACACGATCTGTCGACGCACTCTGCTGTTCCTGCATGCTGCAACCTCGACGACCCGACACTGGGACTTGTTGTGACCCATGCGCTCATCATGGAGCTCGTCATTTCCGAGGAAGCCCTACCCCACAAATCAGCCCGTCATTCGGTTCCTACTGGAGCTGCCCGTGTTCTTAGAATGCAGTTCAACATCGTCGTCACCGACCACAGCGGTCTCGGTATATCGTGGGACGAGGAGGTTCCTCCTGTGTACGCCGATGTTCCTCTAAGTCCTCCCGACTACGACATGGTCTCCGAGCTTCCCAAGTTTGAGGAAGTCCCTGCCAATACGGCCAGCTTCCCAGGCATCAACTCGACTCTCAGCCTGTACTCTCCGTCACTCATGTCGACGGTGAGTCGCGCGTCGTCCGACAGTTCTGTGTCGACGTGAAATCACGATTATTATCTTCTAACGAGCTACGATCTATTTATTGAATGTACCATATTCTCGTCTCTTCAGTCTAGGAGTTTCCAGCAACTTTTACGGTATTCTTTCAAATTCAAAATCAGACAAAACTATCATCAAGCAAATGATGAGTCTTTAGACCAATTCATGAATCATTCTATTATACTCTGTTCCACTGATAAATAAGGCTGTCATTACAGCTTGCTGTGACGAGTTCATACGTAGCAGGACACAAGTATCTACCTGTCCATGTAGTTTCTTCAGTATTCATCGAGTCACGGTCAGAAGTTGACTGAATAATCTGTCAGTACTCTCGCTTCTACTGTTATTTCAGTTGGTAGTCTATCACTTAAACTATTCCTTTACGTTGTTAACATATCATCATTTTACCAGTATCGTACTGAGACAAGCCGGCGATACAAACACTTAAGTGCATACTAACTTTTATATAAAGTTTACAAGGTTGCGAATCTTTGATTCATCTCTATTTCTCCCCCATTTTATTTTCGTCACAATGGCTTATCCAGGTACGGTTACTGTTCTGTCCCAGACGAAGCAGCTTCTGGGTCTGTACACGTAAGTGAGGAGTTGGATTTTGAGAGCTGACTCCTACAAACTTGTGTACTAACATAGAATCATCCGCGATAAAGACACTCCTCGAAGCGATTTCATCTTCTACTCGGATCGCATTATTCGTCTGCTCGTGGAAGAGGGACTCAATCTGCTTCCTGTGACTCCAGTATCGGTGACAACTCCTACAGGCAACAAGGTCCAAGGAGTCAAGTTTGAGGGCAAGATATGTGGAGTGTCTATCATGCGAGCTGGTGAGTCTATGGAGCAGGGACTTCGCGATTGTTGCCGCTCGGTACGTATTGGCAAGATCCTCATTCAGCGAGATGAAGAGACTGCTCGCCCGAAGCTCTTCTACGACAAGCTGCCCGAGGATATTGCTGACCGCTACGTGTTCCTACTTGACCCAATGCTGGCTACTGGTGGTTCTGCTATGATGGCTGTGGAGGTTCTCAAGTCGCGAGGCGTCGCCGAAGACCACATTCTGTTTCTCAATCTCATTGCGTCCCCAGAGGGTATCAAGACGTTTACCACTACCTATCCGGGAGTACGCATCATCACTGGTGTCATTGATGACGGTCTCGACGACCACTCATACATTCAGCCAGGATTGGGTGATTTCGGTGACCGTTACTACTGCATCTGACGAAACTCTATTGAGAGGACTGACGAGTATCTATTCGTTTTGCTCAGCCTTGACGGTCGATTCAAGATACAGGTGAAACTTCAGAAATGGAGTCTAGACAGAGTCAATTCTGTATCTGCTCGACTGGACAACACTACACATAGAGCGCTTCAATAGTAATGAATTCATGTACATTTATTAGATGGGATGGTATAACGGTGCTCGCACCAGGTATCATTCAAGGCTCAACTACTAGATATCACGACTATGTCTTATAGACTGAGGTTAGCAAAGTACAGCCAAACACGAGCGATCAGAATTACCCAATTGCTGTCATCAACGTCTAACACGAATGACAATATATAATGTGCAGACGGTATGGTTAAGGATGACGGTTTTTCATCATTTCGCTTGTCACAAAAGACACTTACCAGGTATAAATTTACAACCAGGTTGTAGGAGTGAATGAGGGTAGGAATGACTACTGCTGTAGAAGTCCACGATTCACTTCACAGCGGGAGAGACGGATAGTAATGTTTGATACCGTTTGTAACACAGGCTTGTCCAAATTGCGCGTCGATAGATCTGTCGAGTGATGCCATGGTCGCCGCCTGAGGACCAAAGAGGACAGAGTATTGAGAAGTGTCGCTGGCAGTGGGAGCAAAAGCAGGCGGTTCTTCGACACTGATGACCTCGACACTTGCAATTGAGGTCTCAACTTCGCGTGAAAGTTGCTCACGCAGTCGCTTGCGGCGGATCTCACCAGCACGAAGAAACGCAATCTGTTCCTTGGTGATCCCGGCTCCAGAGCTCACGGGCTTGGTTTGTTCATTGGCTTGGGGTGTACCTGGAAGACCTGCGGCATCCGGCACATAACCAAAATGCTTCACATGGAAATCTTCAAGGTCCTTTGCCCGCACTGTAAAGGCCATTAAAAGAAGTAAGCGGTCAAAAACGATTCCCTAGGCATTTTATAACTTTTTCAACTCAGTTACCCGGCTCCAGGGCAGGGCGGGAAGAAGTTCCTGTATGCACATGTATAGGATTTTTTTGATCTCTGCCTTCGTCTCCAGACACCCACACAAAAAAATGCCCAAGTCAAAGAGATCCAAGCTCAGTAAGTAACTTGAAATCGTCATTCAACACTGCTAACATAGTCGCGCTTACCAAAACCGACAAAAAGACCCGTGCCGACAAGGAGCGGATAGGCGATGACATCAAGGAATGTGTCGACAAGTATGCATACACCTGGGTTTTCCGTGTCGACAACATGCGTAACACTTTCCTCAAGACTATCCGACAAGACTGGACCGGTAGCAGAGTTCTATTTGGACGCACTCGTGTCATGCAGAAGGCTCTGGGTCGAACTGCTGAGGAGGAGCATGCCGATAATCTTCACAAGCTTACCAACTTGATGAAGGGTGATGTGGGTCTGCTTATGACGGATGAGGAGCCTCAGGTCGTTAGTGACTACTTCGAGTCGTTTGTCAAGTCTGACTTTGCTCGCGCCGGTCTTGTTGCCCCGCTTACGTTTGTTATTCCTGCTGGCACTGTGTACAGCCGAGGAGGCCAGATTCCTGCTGAGGACGATGTTCCTCTTGCTCACTCGCTCGAGTCGACTGTCCGTCAGCTGGGAATGCCTACGCAGCTCAAGAATGGAAAGGTCGAGCTGTCGGGAGAATACACAGTGTGCAAGGAAGGCGAGACGCTCGATGGACGCCAGACTCGTCTGCTCAAGCAGTTTGGCATTGTGTGCTCAGAGTTCCGTGTCACGCTTGTCGCCTACTACAGCAAAGCCGAGTCCCTCGTCACCGTCGTCGAGTAAACTGTTTATATATGCATTTTAAATACAATGTAATGACTAGAGTTTGATATTTGTTGGAATTTGTGCCTTCTTAGCTGTCTCGTTTCAACGAAGTTTACCCCTGATAATTTTTTTGAGCCGCGCAGCTGGAAATTTCACTTCTACCTTTTTACCTTGAAGCTGAGCCATGGGACCTCGAAGAATCGCTCAGCGAGTGCTTGATACGGTGGGAGTTCCGCCAGATGTGCTGAAAGACAATGAATTCATTGTTACGGTAGTCAAGGCTCGTGGAAACAGTCTGTACGAGTCGCTCGTTCCGCCGTCACAGGGCCCCAAGCTTCAGAAGGCTCTAGGATCAGAATCGGAACTTAAGTCAGACGCAGACCGTACAATTCTGGCGTTGATGCCGCCTAAATTCCGTAATACGGTGTTTGTGAAGCGCGGAGGACACGCTGTCATTGAGCTTTATGACGCTTCGGTCCTATCTAGTGAGAATGCTACCAAGGTCAAGGGAGACATCTCGAATATTGTCACCAACAAGCGTGAGTGGCAGAAAATGCCCTATTGGCCTGAAGAATTCCAGGAGAAGCCTATGGACTGGGGCATTTCTTCAGACGAAGACGAAGAAGAGGAAGAGGAGGAAGAAATCCAAGAAGACGACGTTCAGATCCTCAATTGAATGACCGTACAGGATCCTTTCAGCCTAGTCTCCTCTAACAGTCGTCTAATGATCTTGATGTGACCATCACTTGAAGATTCACTTTTATTTGATTTCTACGCTTAACCGATTAAGCAGCCTCAAAACAGGAATCATCTGCTCTGTATCGTACTTCGACTCTTCAATGTCGAGGCCCATGTGAATGCGTGTAATGGGATCGCAGCTATCAGCAAGCAAAAACTCATCTTCGTCGCGAAGGGACCCCATGATAACAGACAGCTCCTTGATGACAGTCTCAGCATTGAGTCTGTCATTGGCTTTCAACTGTGACAAAAGACCCCAGACGACAAGAAGAGAGCCTGAATCCCGCTCGGCATAGTCGGAGTTTGAATATAGGAAACTAGCTAGCTGCACAGGCCCACTTGCGAACCTGACAGTGACCTGATCCGACGACTCGATCTGCGGGCTATGCTCGAGATCTGACACAAACTGCTCGCTACGGCCCATGTACACGAAATCCACAGGTCCATTGTGCCGACACGCGTCAGAAAGAGCTGTTGCGAGGCTCCCGTGCAGGTATCTACGACCACGCATCTCCAACGCGGTGCAGCACCTGGCTTCCAACGATGTCGCGGTTCTCGAGGTCTCCGTATAAGTGACCAAAGTACTGCTGACGTGATTCGACCCAATCCCACTGTAACTTGCTTCCTGGCCGATTTCCGGTCTTTCCGTTAGCAATCTCTGCTTCACGGGTATCGGGGAGATCAACGGAGAGCAGCGTCACGGTTTCGACGTGGCTGAAGAACGACGAGAGTGTAGCCTGTAGCTGCTCGGACGTAGACAAGTGGATAAAACCGTCTTTGGCGTCGAGATCCGTCAACGGAATCACGGTTTCAGGCGGAACAGATCCGTCTTTGGCCGCTTCTGCCGGCTCTTCCAGCAGGATCTTATAGAGCATTAGGTTAAGTACTAAAGTGAAACTCAATGTTAAAAATATTAATAGGGCTCAAACTAGGGCTTTTGCCGCGTTAATAGAATATGCAAGGGGAACCAATCTCCGGACTTTACAGAGAGCCAAAGTGGACAATAGCAAGCAATAATTGGCTCGAATTCCGGGTGCTCGTAGTGTACAAGGTGATGCGAATGGCACAATAGACGGTCAGGTAATGGGAGATCAACCATCGAGGATGTAGTTGCCCAGCTTATCCATCTTCATGTTCTCGATACCTTTGCGAGCGATTTCAGCATCAATGCGAGCCTGCAGGTCCTCTTCAGGGGTTGTTTCCTCCTCTTCGTCGGATTCTTCTTCCTCTTCTTCCTCTTCTTCCTCTTCTTCCTCTTCTTCCTCTTCTTCCTCTTCTTCTTCTTCTTCCTCTTCTTCTTCTTCTTCTTCTTCCTCTTGCTCTTCTTTTTCCTCTTCGTCCTCGGCACCCTCTCCAGCTTCATTGCCCTCTTCCTGCTCATCATCATCGTCGCTTCTAACCTCTAGGTCCTCTTCATCGCCAAAAGTCTCACGCGACTGCTGCATGGCCTGCTCGAATTCACGCACCTGTTTCTTGCTGAATCCCGACGCCTCAACAAGGATATCGAGGTTGTCGGTACGTTCGACATCCTTTTCCCATCGCGGGTAGTCATCAGAGACGTATCCCAGCTTCTTTTCAAAGAAGTCACGGATACAGTTGACATCACGCTCAAAGTATCGCTTCGCATCAACGTGAGAGATAGAAATACACTGTGGGAAATCAATAATGACAACCTCGTTCTCGGGCTTGTCGAACTTCTCGCAAATCATAATGTTGAACTCGTTGAAATCGCAGTGGATGAGGCCGTGGTTGGCTAGGCGAACAATGAAGTTCATAAGAGTCGAGTACAGCCTTGAAGGGTTACTGTGGGCCTTAAGTTGTCGCATGGGGAACCCGTCAATGAGATTCATGACGATCTGGTGACGGGAGTGGTCAATAGGCACGGGCACCTGGAATCCAGCATCATACAAGGCCTTCATAAATGCAAACTCCTTCTCTGCTGCTAGTCGTGACAGATACATCCAGCTGGCGCTCTGTCTGTTGCGAAGATAGTCTCGGTTGTTCTTGACAGTGCGGAACGAAATACGTCCGAGTCTGTGCACTTTGAGAACGTTCTGAGTACCCGAAGCATCAGCAACAAGGAAAATATCCGATTCCTTACCGATACCGATCTGGTTTCCAACACCAAAGACCGAATCACGCTTGACGAGCGCCTTCAAGGCCAGATAGTCGTATCCGTGGTACGTGAGTCTGTATCCGTCGTACTTGGCGTTACGCACACGAGTAATGAGCTTGATTTTAGCGAGTTCCGAAATGCATCTCTGCACTGCCGAGGCACTACGCAGCGAAGAGATCTGGACAATGAGTGTAGTAGGAACGATGTCATGGTTCTTGGATCCCATTTCGACCTGAGTTAGAAAGCAATGATGATGCCGAACGGTGCAGAACATACGGCTGTTAGCACGCGGAAATCGTCCGTAGACAGGTAGCGCATATGACTCGTATCTAGCTTCATGATGGTTTAACAGGAGAGGCAGAGCGAAATAGTGGTCTTGAGAAGCGTAGAAAGAGACTAATATATATTTTTCGGGTACGGCTGTACCCTAACCACTATCAGATATTTGTGACTGATGCCAGGACGACCCTTAATTGCCTCACAGATCCCTCCATATAGGGTCAGCATAACTCTAGATTCAGGATACTACTGTCTGAGGGTCTTCTCGTTGATATTTGATATACTTTTCTTTAGTCCAGAGAGTTTGTTGTATCTGTTTACCTCCCCATACGATATACTGAGCGTCTTCCCCAACAGGAAGTCTCGTCACAGATTGGAAGATATATCGCTCTCCAGTCCTCCACTTCTTCCTGCTCCTGTATTATTCTGTTCTCTTCGGTCTTATCTCTAAAAGTCGCTTCTCTAACCGTACAATAGAGTTATATCTCTTCTTCTTCACTTTTCGTCTCAATCACCTGTGCGGCCAGTACCCTATCCTTGAGACGTCCTTTAAACAGCTTACTGTTCGTGACCTTCCGCCACTACTCGCGGTTTCGCCTTCACGACTCTGCAGAACTTGAGCATTCACCTGCTCACCAACTCGGTACTGCTTAAGAAGCCTACTGTCCATATACGAACCTTTCGTTGGCTCTTTGACCCGCTTCCAGAAACTTTTATTCAACGCCGAGTCAGGGCCAGGTGGTCTTGTGTAATAGCCCTTTAAAGTGACAGCACTGCTTCAACTGGCGGTTCCCAAGAACCAGGGCGCTGTGATTTACCACCATCATGTCGCGAAAGGACTTTGAGTCCAAAGACCTCGAGTCCAAGGCGGCGGGCAAACCGCACTACGACGAGCCCAGCTTTCGCGATCTCATGGACGGGCCTGACAATCACGATATCAGCCGACCGTCCGGATATCGGTATCGACGCCGACAGAGCCGCCGTGAATCAGAACCAGACACTGAGAGACCTGTACAACCCGAAGAAGCTAATGATACGAATCTTATGGATGAGGATCCTAGGGATGTCGACATAGACGAAGACGAGGTGCATGTCATTGAGGGTGCCGAGGACGATGACGAAGAGGTGGACAACGACGTTGCAGAGGATGATGACGATGACGATGACGAAGAAGAAGAAGACGATGATGATGATGACGATGACGACGACGAAGAAGAAGAAGATGGATACGACTCAGCCGACGAGGAGCAAGATGAGTCCTTGGAATCTCATGACCACCACCGGCCAGCACATCGTAGCATGCGGCACATATTCGGCGCACTTTCATCATCTCTCGCCCCTGCATTTGCATCACGCGTCCGGCCCATTCTGACCTCGTTACAAGACCACACCGACCCAACTAGTGTCATGGTAGCCCTCGAGGAATTGTCGGAGTTGCTACTTGTGTCCAATGAGGACATACTCATCGGCTACTTCCCATCTCAGTCGATAGCTGAGGAGCTTGTGTCTGTAATGCGTGAGCCCATGTTTGAAGGAAACCCGGAGCTGATGCTGCTGGCCTGCCGTAACATGTCAAACCTGATCGAGGCCCTGCCGTCATCGATGAACTCTATCGTTGCGGCAGATGCTATTCCTGTACTCTGTCAGAAACTATTCGAGATTCAGTATATTGACCTTGCTGAGCAGGTTCTCGCGACTCTCGAAAAGATTTCTGAAGAGCACCCTCGTGCTGTTCTGGAAGCCGGTGGTCTCAATGCCGTTCTTAGCTACCTCGACTTTTTTTCTGTGCATACACAGCGGTCAGCACTAAAGACTGCTGCAAACTGCTGCTTCAAGGTCAGTTCAGACTCCCTACCCATTATCCTTGACGTTATTCCCACTCTTCAGAATACTCTCTCCAACAGCGACTCGGCTGTCGTTGAGAACGCGTGCATCTGCATCTGCGAGATAGTCAACAACTTCTCCAGACAACCCTCTCAACTGGAGCAAATCGTCACCCCTGACCTATTGAAGCGTCTTCTATCTCTCCTAGACCCTGGCATCTCGGGCACCCATGGCCTTCGAACTCGTTTGTTCCGGGTCATCTCGATTGTCGCAAAGAGATCGAGCTCCTTGGCCCTCGCTCTTGTCCAGGAAAAGTCAGGCGATCTTGTGTACCAAATCCTGACTCAGCACACTCCAGTTTTCGATGATTCGGACTCGCTGCGCAAGGACAACCGTGCCATTATCCAGGCACTCATTCATGCAAACAAGGATGTCATTGTGACATCTCTGAAGTTTATCCTCGAGATTCTACCAGCAAATCAGATACACCCCGATTGCCGCTGGTCAGGACCTTATAGATTCAAGCTGACTGATGAGGACATGGCCCTGGCGGTCGAGAGGGCCGACTTGTTGAATGCTCACCTCGATGATCTCGTTCATTTCTGTCGAACAACTGCGTCACTCCTGTTGGATGTCTTCTCTGCGTCTATTGATCAGACGATTCGTCAGCTGGTCCTTAGTGGCCTTCTCCGCATTGTTAATACTCTTGATGCTGATTCTCTTAAGATAATACTCAGGAATCTGGATCTGGCATCCCTTGTTTGTTCGATTTTCGCCCAAGCTGAGTTTCCGCCCCTTATCCTTGGTGCACTTGAGGTGTCAGCAGTCGTCGTTGACAAGATCCCTGAGATTTACCTACCTGCTTTCTACCGAATTGGCTTGATTGCCGAAGTCGACCGATTGCTCGATCACAACCTCGGAAGTTCAATGATGACCGATCGAATGGATCTAGCTGATGACGAAGCTGATGATTCCATCATCTATCTCGGATTTGACGCGGACTTGAGCGGACTTATCTTCTTTTACGCCGAGCAACTCCACGATACGTTTGCTACGGCGATGTCGAGCTCTGATACTTATGAAGCTGAGACTAGTGAGATTCTCTCCCAGTTGAGACAAGTAGCTGAGGACCTGCGTTCCGGTAGCGACAGTGAGAAGTGCATGGTCGCGCTGTCTGGGATCGTTTCTCGAGTCTCTAGCTTTGAACTTGTTCAGTCAGGCGTTATGAATTCGCTTTTGGCATTCTTGGTTACAGGTGATGACCGCAAGTCGCTAGATAACCGTGAGGCGTTCAAGAACGTTTTTTTACAGACAGAGACGACTGCATTTGAGACGCTTGTTTCTGGCCTCCATGAGGCTCTAGGACGGGCGGAGCATTTCGATGTTATTACATCAGGCATTCCTGACACGCCGATAACTACGCCTGCGGCAGCTCTTGCACGTCAGGTACGGATCAAGCTGGTTGGTGAGGATGGTATCGAAGATGTTCCTCCACAACTGAAGAGTGTCGTGCTGACAATTCAAGCCATTGCTACTTTTAAGGCTGTTGAGGACTTTTTCCGATCCAAGATGGCAGTTTATCGCTTGTTTTCAGGCCAGCTGAGAAGAGGATTAGGTCTTGGCTTGGGATCTCGATCTAATAGACTCGCCGAGGTGCTAAACTCTCTGACAGCTGCTCGATCGAACGCTCAAGAAGAAGCAGTTGAGGAGCATGATGATGACGAGGCTGAAGATGAAGAAGATGCTACAGGTGAAGCTGTGGAACACAATGATAATGAAGAAGAGCTCGCGACTCAGGATATCCCTGAAGAAGACTCTGAACCACCAGCGGAGCCTTCAACATCCAACCAATCAACATCAACGACCGGTACTGATGACTGGCATCTTGAGTTTTTTATGAATGGAGAAGCCATCCCTCATGATGGAACGATTGTCGGGGCCATATATAAGTATTTGGAAGCTCGCGAGGGTGACAATGGCCCTGAGACACATCACTCGTTTGCGCGATGTATCTGGACCGATACCTTCACCGTCAAGTACAAGAAGGTGGCTGGAGCTGTTCCGCCAGCTTCAAAGAGGGCAGACCTTGAAGCTGAAGACCTTGACTCGTTTGAAGAAGTACCAGCATCGTTTGGTACCAATCCTGTGATTCTGGATACGTTCCGACTGCTGAGTGTGATGTATGCTATGAACTCGAGCTTGGAAAATACGGTTGGGGAAGCCCGGCATGCTAAAGTGCCTGATACAGCCTTCATCAACTCAAAGCTTACTGCCAAGTTGAACCGCCAGCTAGAGGAGCCTCTCATTATTGTCAGTGCCATTCTCCCGGCATGGATGGTGGATGCTACTAGGCTGTATCCGTTTCTATTCCCATTTGACAGTCGATACATGTTTCTACAGTCGACATCCTTTGGATACTCGCGGTCCATGGCCCGATGGCAGGCTGCTAGGCGGAACAATGAAGATGGCGAGCGATACCATTCTGAACGTCTCCCCATGGGAAGCTTGGTTCGACAGAAAGTGCGCGTGTCGAGAGATCACATCATGCACAGTGCTATCAAGGTAATGGAGCTTTGTGGAGCGTCGCCCAACCTGCTAGAGGTTGAGTTCTTTGAAGAGGTGGGAACTGGCTTAGGTCCCACGCTTGAGTTCTACAGTTCAGTTTCACGAGAGTTTGCCCTTAAGCAGAACCGCATGTGGCGCACTGGTGATGCAAACGAAGTCAGCGACTACGCATTCAGCCAACAGGGTCTGTTCCCCGAGCCTAAGACTCAGGAGATGCTCGAAAGCAGCAACGGCGCCAAGATTCTGCGTCTCTTCAACACATTAGGCGCATTTATTGCCCGAGCACTGCTGGACTCGCGCATCATTGATATCAACCTTAACCCTCTGTTCTTTGCGCTTGCGCGGGGTAATATGATTTCTGGTTGTTCGTCTGATCTCATTGCGTGTGTTGACAAGCAGCTGGCAAGCTCACTGTCGCTCCTCGAAAGGTTCGTTGCTGAGCGTGAGGCAGTTGGTCCTGGATCTGAAGTTGTTGTTGACGGTGTAACCGTTGATGATCTTTCTCTTGATTTCACGCTACCTGGATATCCTGAGATTGAGCTTGTTCCGGGAGGAGCGTTGAAGGCTGTCACCATTGACAATGTAGAGAAGTACGTTGAATTGGTCATTGACATGACTGTTGGCCGAGGTGTTGCTGTTCAGATCGACTCTTTCCGAGCCGGCTTCTCGGAGGTGTTCCCTTACTCTGCCTTGTACGCCTTCACGCCTCAGGAACTCGCTATTCTGTGCGGCCAAGGTGAGGAAGATTGGTCTGCTGCCACACTGATGGATGCTATCAAGGCTGATCACGGTTACACCAAGAGCAGCCCTATCATTGAGCAGTTTGTGGAGATCATGAGCGAGTTCACCCAGAGCGAGCGTCGAGCATTCCTGCAGTTCATGACAGGCAGTCCCAACCTTCCAATTGGCGGGTTCAAGGCTCTTAATCCACCATTCACAGTGGTATGGAAGCAGAATGAGGATCCATTTGGCCGTGATGACTATCTTCCCAGTGTCATGACGTGTGCCAACTATCTGAAATTGCCAAACTACTCGAGTAAGGAAGTGCTACGAGAGCGACTATTGAAGGCCGTCTACGAAGGATCAGGAGCTTTCCTGTTAAGTTAAGAATGCTGGTTGTTTGTCACGTCACCATAGTTTAATTTAACCATACAAAACAATTACAAATTACGATTACAAGGATTGGCCAGACAGCCGGATTAGTCTGAAGAGATTGTCGTAGCACGTAAACACATAGAGGTAGTAAAGGGGCCACGAAGGCTATTAGGGCGATTAGGGCGATTAGGCACCGATCTCGTTGTAGCCAATGGTCTCAGCAATGCGGCCCTGAGAACTCTCAGCAATGCGGCCCGAGTCGACGTTGGGGTCCTCATCAACGGCAGCCTGGAAGCCAGGCTGGTTCACTGAACGAGTAAGGTTCTCAATTGCATCCTGCGATGGCATGAAGATGACCTTGGAGTTGGCAGTACGAGCCATTTGCTGCATAGCCTCGAGGTAACGGATCTGCATGGCGGCCTTGGAGGCCAGAATGTCGGCAGCGCGACGCATAAGCTTGGCGCTCTCAACTTCGGCACGGGCAGTGATGATCTTGGACTCACCAGCACGCTTGCTCTTGGCGGCCTGCGACAGCGACTCTTGCAGCTCTTCGGACAGCAGAATGTCCTTGATGAGAATGCTCTCGACCTTGACACCCCACGAGGCGGCCGTGTCCTCAATGATTTCCTGAATGGACTGGGCAACCTCCTCACGGCGCTCAATGATCTCCTGCAGGGCGCGGGCACCAATGACGTGACGCAGGGTCGTCTGGGTACGCTCCATCAGGGCCTGGATGACGTTGGTGACACCGAACTTCGCCTTGTGGGGGGAGACAATGTGGTAGTAGAGTACTGACGAGAGGCGGATGTTGACGTTATCCTTGGTCATGCAGACCTGGTGGGGCACATCCAGGACCTGGATACGGACCTCAACGTAATGCACCGACTCGGACAGAGGGTTAATGCGCACAAGACCGGGGTCAACAGACTTGTAGAACTGGCCGAATCGAGTAACAAGACCAACCTCACCCTGAGACACAGACTTGAACGGGTTGGGGCAGCAGATACAGCAAGGAATGGCACCCATGGTACCAATGACACCACCCAGAGCGTTGATCAGCGAGCCGTACCACGAGTAGGTGGGCACAGGCATCTCGTAAGCGTACGAGGGTTGAAGATCGGCCTTGCGGATGGGCTCGACGACAATGGGGGCCACAAATCCCTGAGGTTTCGTGGGCGAGTCAAACGACTCGGCTGGACCACCTTGGGGATAAGATGATTCAGACATCATGTTGTTGTTTTCCATTGTAGTGATAGGGGCAGAGAAGGCTAAAGGTTGTAGTAGTAAAAGGAGGAACTTGGGCCTTGAAGGAAGAGCTTGTAAAAGAGCTTATCAAGGACAAACAGGCACCGTTGGTGAAGAGCAATTGGAGGAGAAAAGACCGGCCTTTTATAATAATTTCGCGTCGCGCATTGCAGCAGAGCCGCACATGTACGAGCTTTGCTTCCCAAAACCTAAACGGTGTGGGGGGGGCTGTGGAAAAAGCAGGGCACGGCAGCAACAGCAGTGTGCAGAGCAATGCGGAGACCAATTGACCAATACGAGGCTTTTGACACTCCGGTGTCATGACATGGTTAATCCCGTGGATGGTGTCTACTGCCCACCATTGGCTCGTTTTCGGTGAGACATGACATCACTGAAAAAGTTTAGCCAGTAAGTCATGCTGCATGAACCCCAGTCTTGGCGGTCATCGCATCGGAGTGCGAGGCTGCAACCAATGAGACATAGACGTGGTCGTGTGTGCTGATAAGCATGCTACGGTTATTGGCGGTGTGGTAGAGGCAGTGGAGGGGCACGGGTATCGGAATGCCCATAATACCGCATCCCGATGCAGTGGAAGCGATCATATGTAACCTATCACCTGAGCTGCGTGACTCGAAATTACAGTTTCGACGACGCGCGGGCAGGGGTGGAAGGGGGCAGATGACCGATTTGGGGCAGGGGTGGTAGGGCGCAGTGCAGCGGGGTCCGCGCTCAGGGCAGGGGGGGCTGGGTATACTCAGCCCCATACGCTCAGCCCCATGCAATGCTCCGCGGAAATGGTACGCACGTCACGTGCCATAAACCTCAAACAGTCTGGTCACGTGATCGGCACGGTACTTACGCGAAGCGCGCGCCAACTAAATAGATGCTCCTATATCACTTCGATTTTTCTTGTCACCTTTTCGTTTCTTGTTGTCGGTACTTCTATCGCCTTTTTCTGCTCCCTCCTATGGTCCAGCTAAGCTCGCACGCCGAGGTGCCACCGCAACTTCAGGTGCCGCGGTCGTTCTGCGACGACGAACCGCTGCAAGGCGCTCGTACACCGCCTCCACCGCCGCCCGACGAGATCCCGTCCTCGAGCCCACGTGTGTCGCCGTTGAAGCTCAATGTCGCGGCTATTGTGCCACGACGTATCTCCTTTTCGAGCGTTACACGACCCGTGGCTTCTTCATCGACACCGCCGACGCTCGACGCGACGCCTGCCGATTCGACCGCCTCCTCGGAGATCCCCAGTTCACAGTGGTGGGAACACGACAGTATGCGTGTCGAACCGGCTGCTGACTCGTCCTCGCCCGTTGCTTCCGAGATCTCTGATACCGATATGTCCGATTGCTCGGCGGATCTTATTGCTGATAGCGCCCAGTCGAGCCAGGAACAGCCCAAGTACGCGTTGCGAGATCTGCTCACCGACAGTCTCATCGACTCGCTACCGCTGCCGAGCCGCCAGAAGGCGCTTTACACGTCAATTTACCACCAGTTCGAAGATCCTAACGGTGTACCTAGCCTAGAGGTTGGTGCATCCATGGAGTGTGACGAAGTGGTACGCGACAGAGTCAGATCACATTGATCCAGACCATCCACTTGCTTGTTCGGTCCAACGAGCGAACGGTCTTTGTAATATCGATACCGGTTTTGCACGCACCCGGCGCATTTATTTATTATACGGCTCTGCCGACGATTAATGATTATTTATGCTTGATTCACAGCTGTAGATCGTACAACCGTAGAAGCCAGTTCTTGGGCCTTCGCTCAATGCGATCCAAGAGTTCAAATTGGCTCCAGGAAACTGAGCGAGCCAGTTGAAGGTGTAGCTTGGATCAGCTAGCCGTCTTAAAAAGGTTTGTATAAACTTGCGTCGACTCAATGAGGACCTTAGACTCCCTCGAAACAGCGGGTCCCTGAATCACAGCACTTACACCTCTTTACTCCTTAAAAGTCCCTTACATACACTTGGTGTGAACGATATCGGGATTTTCCTGCCACTCGTCGGCGCTCACCCACATCTTCTTGAACGTACTGAGACCTGCCAGAATCGAACCACCAATCCATGTGCTGTATTTGCGTTCTGGTGGTGCGTAGATGCGAATCTTGGTGTCTGCTGGTGCGATATGCTTAAGCTCGTTCAACAGCCGGTCGCCGAACCCGCGCGTCAGCGTCGATCCACCAGACAGCACAATGTTCTCGTACAAGGCACTGCGCAGATCAAGGTCTGTGCGGGCGATGGACTCACCCACTGTCTCATGGACCCCGTTGTATTCGGAGCCGATGATGTTAGGAGAGAATAGGATCTCGGCTGCCCTGAACCGCTCAGCTCCAAGTCGGATATCCTTGCCATCTGGTAGCCGAAACGTCTCTCCAGGCCCCGATGCGCTTGCCAGAGTATGGCTATCAAGGGCAGCCCATTCCTTCTCTTCGCGGCGCGGATCTAGCGCCACATAGCAGTGCTTCTCTTTGATACTCCGCACAAGCTCCTTCTCGGCAGATGTGTACAGGACGGTACCTGCTTTGCGTAAAAGCAGCTGCAGGTGTTCTGTAACGTCACGCCCAGCAACGTCTATACGTCGAATAGCTGATGGAATAGAAAACCCTCCATACACCGGCACAGTGTGCGATACACCGTCGCCCGAGTCGAGCACTATACCCGTTGTCTTACCTGACGCGTACAGTGCCAGCACCGCCTGAATCGACAGGTACAGAGCTGGTACGTTGAAGGTTTCGAACATGATCTGGGCTGCCTGGTCGCGGTTTGCCCGTGGATTCAACGGCGCTTCGGTGAGAAGCACTGGATGCTCCTCGCTCAGAACTTTGAGCTCCTCCGTGTACACATGCTGCCAGATACGCTCCATATCGTCCCAATCTGTAACAATACCATGCTGTAATGGATACCTTATTTTGAGAAGACCTCGGTATGTTTGGACGGATGAGCCTATGAACGTATCACCTTCGAGCGCGCCAGCCATGATCCGCGTGTGTTTAGGTCGTCCAACGCTTGTGTTAGCCAGAATCAAAGAAAAGGGGGTTCAGGACGGCCGAGAGTGCGCGAATTCTCCGTATATACAGCTTCAATAGCTCGCAAAGTATGTATCCCGCTCTTTCTCCCTCGTTTTACCCTTCGTGTATAGCCCTGTCAACCAAATCACTTACTATGTTGGAAAGAAGGTCTTGGGCTGCTCCTCACCGGCAATGCCCGCTTTGAGAGTTCCTGAGCCCTTGTATTAGACAAATTGTTCAGTGTACTTCGTTACTCAAACCCCACTTACATTGTCGAACACTACAGGCTGGTTCAACAGCACATTGTCGAAGTCCATGTCGCGGGGAGGACGCGAGAGTCGCGTATGCAGTAAAGCGGCCAAATGTCGTGAACCGCGCTAGCATGCACCTAACCGCCAACCAACCCGCCCACAGCCACTTAGCGTCCAACCATGTCTTCCACTGCAGCTGAGCTGGGCCGCTTTGTGGCCGACGCACCGCCTGGCGAACTTGATGTTGTTGTCGAGGGTAAGTAGATGCTGTTTGGGATGTGTGTGGAGAAAAGTGCAGCGCACCAGCGTTCCAATTGGCCTTGTTCGGCTGGTCCCGGCTTCACAGGGCTTTATATGGCGCTATTGTTCCTTGAACGTCACTCGACGGTCATTGGTGCAGTTCCGAGGTTTCTCGAAGCGTCTTTGCCTCTTGATACCGCAGTTGTACTGTTTTTGTGCGATAAATCGCTGTTTCTAGCGTTTCCCCACTATCATTTCTCTTCCCCGCATTACTATCCTTCTCTTAGAACTGGACTAACAAGACATCAAGGCTATTGTCGAGGGAAACCCGGCGCTAGCTTCGGGGCTCGACAAAGATGTGGAGCAATACCACATTAGTGACTTTACGATCGTCAAGCTTCCCGGTTCAGGCTCGTCCGTCGTGTCAAAGTTCAACCACATCTCGGGAAACAAGTTCTTTGATGCTGTTCACGGAGTAGCCTTCACCTACGACTTTGCCTCCAGTGTAAGTAACATGTCGATCGAGCTTTGAAGAGGTTACAACATGACAACATGAGTCTTTCTGTACTGCGGCTCGTGTTACTTGCTACTTTATGAGTCTTGGCACTCCGTTGTCTTGTTCCGTCACAAGTTACTCCTCTGTACTCAACCGTCCCTCTCTCCTTCGCTAACACAGTCGGTTACTGATACTGAACCATACGAAGAGGCTAGTTCCGAGGTCAAGGCGCTCGATGCCTCACTGGCTGCTTACGTTGACGAGCACTTCCCCTCGGTCGCTGGCCACGGTGTGTTCCCACAGTCGGATGGCTCCATTGCCATTGTCATTGTCGACAACCGCTACAACCCCAGTAACTTCTGGAATGGTCAGTGGAAGTCATGGTACGTGCTAGACCCGTCGACATCGATGGCCAAAGGCTCTATCAAGCTACGCATCCACTATTTCGAGGACGGAAATGTTCGTCTTGACACGAGCAAAGACCTCGAGTTGTCAGGTTCTCTTGACAACATTGTCAAGCGCATCAGTCTTGAGGAGACCAAGTACCAGCAGGAGGTGAACCGAACGTTTGTAGGTCTCAATGAGGGCTCGTTCAAGGCTCTGCGTCGCCAACTCCCTGTCACTCGCTCCAAGATGACATGGGGAAAGGCCGTTGGCAACTACCGTCTCGGTCAGGACATTGGCGGCAAGCGCGAGTAGTCCTAGACTAAGAGCATCCCGCAAGGGAGTAGCATCTACTGCTGCAATACATTTGTACTACAATTAAGGTGAAGGGGTGGTGTAGCGATAACTGTTCAGTGTATCTTGGAAGTTATATTCAATCCATTTGTTCGTACATATCCACCTCGCTAGTTGGTCTCTAAATTCTTAACAGTCTAGCCACATCAGCTACATGCTTGCTTGACGTTGATTTATCTGCTGCCCTACGACTTCCCCTGATCTCCACAACGAAGTCTGCTAAGCCTTCACTGGCACTCCTTCAAAGTTCCATCCAACCCATCCATCACATTCTCTTTCTCTCTCCTACTCCTCTGTAACATCATAACATTCATTACCAACTGTCTGCTCCATGAACCCTACAAAAAGCTGTAGAGTGTGTATAGAATGAAGAAGGCGACCAGAGCAAGTCCAACCATCTTCATGATAGGGTGACCTGCTACGACGGCTCGGCTGAGACGTGACGCCGACGTCTTTACGGACGTGAGCATGGAGCTCATAGTCTCGGTCTCAGGTTAGCTGGAGTTTCAAGGGGGTGCCACTGTTACTTACTGTCGAGTCAATAAGACTGTAGTCGGAAGCATGGCTGTGGATGTCCACGGTGACGTTCCGAAGCGCCGAGATCTTTCCGTACAGCTCGTCTAGCCGAGAATCGTTCTATATTAGCTTTCAAGGCCCACTTGTCTGCTGCGCTCGCCACTTACTTGCTGCTCGCGGTCGTATGATTGTGACATGGTGAAGCTGAGAGTTGCCATCTTGCGGATATAAGCATTTTTATGTCTGTAGCCAGAAAGGCTGAGTCGTGAAGCCGAGATGGAGGCTACATCAGTTAAGCTACTGCGCTACAGGTCCAGTCTAGATAAATAATGTATTTTGTCTTGGTCGCTATAAGGAGGCCAGGACACGCTGTTCATAGCAGTGACTGCTCAACTGTAGTAGTTGCCAGCATACGCCGACTGGCCGTAAGCCTGAGGGGGCTGACCTCCGTATGGTGCTGAAGCAGCAGGAGGAGCCGAGGGGGCTGAAGGCGCTGATGGTGCTGACGGTGCTGATGGTGCTGATGGTGCTGACGGCATCTGGGGTGGAGCATAGGGTGATTGTGAAGGGGCAGGGGCATGAGGTGCAGCGTATGGTGATTGAGACGGTGCGGGCGCCTGGGATGCCGCATATGGCGATTGAGACGGTGCGGGAGCCTGGGCAGCGGCATATGGCGACTGAGAAGTCGCAGGTGGTTCCTGAGCCGAGGAAGGAGGCGCCGAAGGAGGCGCAGACGGTGCCTGGCCTCTTGAATCGTATGGGTTGTATGGCTGTGCATAACCAACACTCGCCTGCGACTGCACCGACTGTCTGCGGTCAATCGACTGGACAGGCGATCCCTGAGGCGGGATTCCCTGCGGAGGCTGGGAACCTCCGTGAGGTCCCTCTGGAGGTCCACCCAGAGGAGGTCCCTGTTGTGGGCCCGCAGCATATGGAGCAGAGTAAGGGCCGGTCGGAGGCTGCTGCTGGGTGTGCGGGGCCTGATGCTGGGGAGTCTGGGAAGTAGGCGGGGCCGGGGTGGCAGCAGCCTGAGGCTGCACTTGTTGTGGTGGTTGGTAGCCCTGTGGTCCAGGGTATCCCTGAGGACCTGGTGGTCCCTGCGGTCCAGGTCCAGCACGGTTAAAAGGGTTCCCAGGGTACTGGGGCTGTCCTGGATTCGGCAGATCCAGTGGGTATGGCGGAGCTTCCGAGTAACCATTTGGGCCGTAAGACTGATGATGTGAAGACGTCTTGTAGTGCGACAGCGAAGCCTCCATGAGCTGGTCGTAAATGCGTCTCGCGCTGACAAACTTCTCGTTGAGTTGGATAAGGTCGTCCTTCTTCTGCGAGTACTTGTCAATGAGCTTCACCAGCTTGGGTCTCACCTGCAACGTAGTATGATACATGTTCTGAAGTTCATCATTCTCAGCAATCACCATACTGTCACGTTGGTTGGCGCTCGACAGAATGGCAAGCAGCTTCTCGATGTTCTGCGACTGGGCCAGTACGCGCATTTCATCCTCGGCCTCGTGACGCAGCTCTTCTGCTGTCGGCTCAGGCACAGGCACAACGTAGTTGAGAGGAAAGATTCCAATTTCTCCTCGTAGCGATCCACGCCACCAATCGCGGTACACCGACTCGATGACGTGGATGATATCACCCTTGCGGAACGACAGCTCACCTTCTTCAGACGAGTTGAGGTCATAGAGGGCCCGCACACGTGTGACACTAGCAGCGGTCGTTCCTTGGGGAGCAGGTGCCAGTGGTTGTTGTTGCTGGTTGCCCTGCTGCGGCATTTGGCCTGGGATTGACGAAGTGTAGGATGCCTGGCTGTTTGGCTGCACTTCGGAGAGAGACAGCGCCAGCACCATTTGTAGCTCTTCCTCCTCTTTCTGACGGTCGAGGTCCGTCATCTGGTGCTTCTGTGGAACGGCAGGTGCTTGGATGGTGGGGTTCTCCTTAAGAAGTCGCGAGTGGGCGTCGGCCATGAGCTTCAGCGACGGGTCGCCTCGGAACTCCTTGGCCAGCGTCTCCATTGTATCGGCGATTTTGGTCTTGACAGTCTTGTGGACAGCACGGTCCTTGGACATGCGCAGTAGCGTCTCGGTGACGGTCTTTGATGCGATTTCACGGTGCATTTTGGATCCACAGTTCTGTGCCATGGACGTGAGCACCGTAAGGGCGTAAAGCTGGACATTGGCGTTCGTCACAGTGAGGCGCTTGAGAACGGCAGCAACAGCGTTCTTCGCTCCGTCTTCGGGGTCTTCGTTGACTTTGTCGCAGACATCGAGAATATATTCCCAGTTTTCGGTCGTTAGATTGGCATCTGTAGCTTTGTCTAATGTTAGAGAGAGGGGAGCCAGTGGACAGATAGGACGTAGTACTCACCAACCACGGACTCAAGCGGGTTTGGAGGTTGTGCAGACCTGAACATTTCAAGTGCCAGTCAGTAATGGAGGCAGTGCGGGTACTTGGAAGATGTCCAAGCAGATGACAATGGCTATATGTTCGCCTCTGTAATCTGTGAATAGTAGGAGGCGAGGTTAATGTTAGGGTGAGGTTTGATATAGGACCGGCAGTGCAGGGTGATAGACCTGTAGAGCGGTGTGAGCAGAAGACTTGTGTCGTAGAGGTAAAGGCCTCGATTCTAACGAGAAGATGGGTTTAAATGGGTGTAAGTATCGTCAAGTCAAGACGAAACTATAGGAAAGTTGGAGTTTATCCGTATACGCTGCCCTTGCCCTGTGCCAGGGGGTTAAGACACTTTACAGGAGGCCAAAAAAGGTTCGATTGGAGGTCGAGATCGTTACTACAGCTACTAACAGTAATCAGTTGGTGCAATTGAACTGTATATATTGTGGTCGATGTGTTGTGTTTGCTGAGGTAATGAGAAAGTAGCGGAGGTTGTGGCATGGACTACCTGTGGGGTAACTTAGCCCTTACCCCGGACTTCTGGGTACTGTATGAATGATTGCAACTAATCTCCATGCAACTCGAAGAACTTCATATTACGTCTATACATTCTCAGTATCCTCATTCATCTACTGGCCAACTCTGAAGTTGATAGCTCAACTTTTCGATGTCATTGCACTGCCTCGTAATGACCCAGTCCACTCACTATCTATTCGAGGGTGTTGTGGCGCAATGGTGAGCGCATCGGATTTCGGTTCCGAAGGTTGCAGGTTCGAGTCCTGTCAACATCGCACCTCATTTTTTTTTTATCTTTTGTCCAGCTGAGCCACAAAGGAATCAGTCATGATAGCGAAGTATGTTTCATGGGATAATGAAAATATAATCTGAGTTCCTGGACATCTTCTCTCACTCATTTGCATCTCGTTTCTATATCAGATAGGTACATATGCAGTCGGTAATTGCCCTGCATATGACTATTGCGGATGAGAAGTATAGTGAGGCGGGTGAAAAGGGAGACGCTGAGCAAAGCAAACATCAGAAATGCTACCCAGAGAGGCAGCAACATGCTTACAACTACGATAATAACTGGCTTATGACTCACGGAATAGAGGATACCGGAGAAACCCGCGCCGATGGGCCCCTACCCTGAGATGGGCGGAAGTGCGGATGCCGAGAAAAAAATTTTGGCGGTCCTCTTTTGAAAGAAAGCGGGAGCAGCTCAAAGTGAGCGAGCAGGCAGAAAAGCACTTGATACGTGAAATAGGATGTATGACACGTGTTGTGGCCAACTTTTAGGGCTGGAAAAAAGGTCATAAGTAGGTATCAAAATACTCATCTTCAACAAGAAGCCTTGCTAGCTCAATCGGTAGAGCGTGTGACTCTTAAGTCCTCGTTCTAAAAACACGAGATAAAAGTCATCACAAGGTTGTGGGTTCGACCCCCACGTAGGGCTTCCTTTTTTGCTGCTCTCCCAGGATCAGCTTCTTTTTTGTTCCTACACCCATTAGCCGTGGTAAAGCTGCGGGTAGAGGTATAGCCGTGGTGTTTCGGTATTCATATGAAGATATTCATGAGGGTAGTCGTAGAGTGTAGGAGTTTGAACAAGTGGGTACAGGCTTTGTCGAGATCTGCTATAGATCGAAGCAGCCCAAGCACCAACTGTAACTGCAAGCGTATCCAGAAGCCTGGCCTTCACTCCAGCTGATGTTGAGAACACGCTGAAGTGAGTGGTTTTTCGTTAGCTATTAAAAGAACCAGCCTAGGCACGCCCGTACCTCTTAGAAGACATAAACGTCTAGTGCCAACAACAAGCCTTGCTAGCTCAATCGGTAGAGCGTGTGACTCTTAAGTCCTCGTTCTAAAAACACGAGATAAAAGTCATCACAAGGTTGTGGGTTCGACCCCCACGTAGGGCTTATTTTTTTGTTTGCTCGACAGCCAAATTGTAGCCTGGGGAAGCAGCACCGATGGCAAGCCAATATGGCAACTGACTTACGAATGTGTTGGTCTGAGATCGAGAGAATATGCTTCGTTCATGCAGGTTTGACCCCTGCGTCATTTTTTGGCCGGCACAACCAGAGGACATGTAGCCAGTAGGTTAGGTCAGCACAGCGGGCTGGACGAACAGTAGAAGAGACAGTCCACGGTAGAGCTAACAGTAGAGCCAACAGTATAGTCAATAGTAGAGCCAACAATAGAGCCAACACTATAGTGTATACTAAGTTAATAGCCCAATAAATGCCAATCACCTGGTTTCTGAAAGCAGCCGCTAGTACAGTACCTCAACGGACAGCATAGCCTCTGTGGACTCGGCCTCGTTAATCTATGGACTCAGCCTCTGTAGTCCTACTGTCCCGGTCAACAGCATATATTGGTGGATTCCTCTTAAACAACAAGTGAAACACGGGCGGGATGCGTGGAGCTCAAAGCAGCGAGCCCTACGCACGCGGCGGTATGAGACGCTGAGACGGCAAGGATGAGCGGCAGCAATTACCGAGCTGGGAAAAACTTGGCTCGCATACGTTTGGGCACTAGCCTGCAAGTAGATTAGCGGGAGTGGGAGGGTCAAACGGGTTAACGAGATAGTGGATTAGGAGTGGTGAAAAGGTGGGAACGAGGTGTTAACGAGGGGAGAGATGGCGGGGTGATAAGAGCCAGATGGGTAGCAGAGTGCAAGCTAGGCTGTAGGGATTGACGGTCAGTTGGTTGCCAGATTGACAGTGGATAGGGAAATTGCGGGGGTTCAGATTGCTTGGCCGGATCGCTTCGTTGGATCGCTTGGGCCATTGCTAGGTTCGGATAATTTGTTCGCATTGTTTGGTCGGATTGGTCGGATTGCTTGGTTTAGGTGGGGTTCTTGGTTAGATTATCGTGTTGATCATTGATGCGTTCGACGACCTGCCAGTTCTAGTAGCGAAGATCAGTGGCTGGTTTGGGAGGTTCTAACTTCGGAGGTTTAAACGATGGTGGCTGGGGACCAGGACGACTAAAGAGCTCGCGAAACACAGACAACCAACAAAAACAGGCAAGACAAACACAAGGCCATTGTTGGCTCGTATCTGAGGCCGTGATAGCTGCAGTGGAGTTGTAGCAGCTGCTTGAGCATGACGCAATGATGCACACGGCACTGATAGGCCTAATGCACAGGCGGTTCAAAGACGCGGCCAGGGTAGTGGCTAAGGCAGTCAAGGACAGCAAAGACTTCTAACAGTATGGGCTAGAAAGGGCCGCAATGAACCGATCAGGAAGCCAGATGAGCAGCAATGAACCGTGACTCACCCGTCATCCGTGTAGTAAGATGCAGAAGTCTGTAAATCTAAAGACTGTAAAGAGACGACTGTATATACAGAGGACTGTGTATCCCTCCTTTGTAGGCCCCTTACCCGCGCATCCGCCATGTGGGCCAGCGCTTCGCATGTGCCATGTAATAAAATAACGCCAGGTAGTAGACTGCAGGGGTAAGTAGTTGAGGTCAAGAATCAATTGCAGTTGAGCGAGCAGTCAACAGTTGTTCGTCGTTTTGAAATGAATTCAGTTGAGCAGGAGGCGTATAGTTGCTATAACGTACAACATGACCTCTTCACAGCCAAAAAGATAGGCACCAATTGCGAAGATAGACACACCATTTGCAGAGATAGGCGCCAACTACCAGTACAAACAGTAATTGATGCCCACCAACGACATGAGCCGACTGATATGCGCGCAACAGCCTACCCAGACTGGCGCCCACGCAGCCACCTTTACAGGCGCCCAACCATACACAGTCAATTGGTGAAAAAATACTCCATTTGGAGCCAATGTCGCCCAATTGTGTCCAGTTAGCTGTCCAGTTACCTGCCCACCTACCGGCTCAATGGCTCCAACTACCGACACTACTAGCTGCATGGATACGAAGCAGCACTAACACGAACTGGGACCCGAAACCCCCAAAACTCAATGCCTCATTGGTGATCGGCTTACACTGACAAGAGGCATTTGCTGCGACAATCGACCGCCAACGTACTCCATCGGCTTACTTCAACCTAATAATGCGGGGTCATCGAGCCGAGGACCTGCTGCCCTACCCCGCGATGCACACGAACTGAGGGGTACAGACAAACAAACCCTACCGACAGACGAAGGCTAGGGATGCAGTGACGTAACTGGCGTTTCGTCGCTCTACAGGGAAGATCCCTCGGCCATTGAGCTGTAGACACTAGAGACATGAAGACGCTGTTACTGTGTGTCGAGGGTTCATCGAGAACCAGGCACGAGGTCAAGCTAATCGACCCAGGCACGAGACGTGATTCTGAAACGTGAGACCCGAGAGAGGCTAATCGAGTTTAATCGAGTTGAATCGAGCGATTAAAACTAGGGTTGGCCACATGGCGCCTAGTATATGCCAGTATCGGAGAGTTTGAGGGTAAGAGGTCAATAAGGCGGACAGTTAGTACAGGGCAGTCAACAGGGCACGTAGAGGGCACTCACTGGGCACTCGCTAGGCACCAACAGGGTACACAGGGATCTAGAGCAACTCCTATTTCTGGACTTTGTCGACGCGACTTTGGACGCGACTTTGGCGAACTCATACACGTTGTACGCCTCAGCTTACGCCTGCCGTTCACGCCATATATTTTGCATACGCCTTGCACCCCCTTTGGATATGCAGTAGAGGTTCACGACACCCTCAGCGGACCCCGACTTGTATGCCGTTAGGCGTCTCAGGCCCTGCGCACTTCCCGGCTTGGCATGACGTAGACAATTCGGCGGTCTGCCAATGCTCATGCCTCTAGTGCCTTTGTCGTGCAAGGTACACACGTCAAAACTTGACTTTTCCCTGTTTAAGCCGACTGCTGCACGGTTGGAATGAGCGCGAAGTCCGATGAAACCACCGACCCCTGCGACTCAAGGCACGTATCGACTGCGGGATGCCTGCAGTTGGGTTGTTGTTGCTGCAAACAATGGTGAGGAGCGCGCGGGGTGAGTATGTGGATTGTTTTTCTACCTATACAATGTAATTGTTAGTAATTTGTGTAACTGTGTGACTGTTAGTTTGTGTACAATCTTCTCTGGTGCTTGTTGGAATCTGTGACCGTTAGTGTCCGGTCACTAAACGACTTCCTGATTAGGCTGTCGTGGAACTCGGGTAGCTATTCGACTCAAGCCATTCACTACTTATTATTCGACGCAAATGGTGGAGACGGGGTAGAGCCTGATACTGTGCATTCGATAGACATGTCAGGTGAACAGTTTATCTTTTTGTCTGCCCTTCTATTGTCTTTCCCTGCTCTATTGATTGCCCGTTTCCTGCCTGCCTCTCGCCTGTCGTCTCTGGAGGCTTCGGCCTAAACGCTGCAGGCCGAGGAATCGCGCGTTTACTTTTTTGCATACCCTAATCTGTGACTAGCTACCCCTCGTTGCTTTTGCCGCTGCGGCAGCTCATTTTGACAGCGAGCCAAATAAGATTGGGGACAGTGATCAACGACGCTCAGTCAGCACGGTGTCCACATTTGCCTGCCGACTGACAATCCTCGTTTTGCTCTATTGTTGCTTGTCTCATTTTCTGCTCTGCATTGCTTTAATCCTCTACTGACTCACTCCGTTTTGTCTATCCTGCAAAAGACCGTTCCCACCCCATCGGCGTAATACAGGAGCAAAAAGCAAAAAGGCCTCCTGGCAGATCGGCGGCGCGCCTTCCGTAATTAAAGTTGGCGTTGTCTGTGGGTCCGGCGTGTCTTAGACTCGGCAACAATAGCCACGTCCCCTATATATACCCGGGCGGTCCTCGGCGCCCGCTTGGCCTTGTCACTCGTTCTTCAAAGTCATGGTGTCATTTTTGCACTCTGTAGTGGCCTTTTTGGCTGCTGGCGCCCTTGCGCTTCCCACTGAGTAAGTGTTCCCCCTATACGGTGGAGTCCCTCGAGGCATCTAAGCCTCTTAAGAGCTGAGTGGTAGTAGACAAGCTGAGGAGGTTGAGAAGAGGAATGGTGCTACAAAGTCAAACCCGACGGCTGTGAAGAAGTAGTGAACAAAGTGCAATGAAGCAAGCCGCGTCAGAGTGGCCCCTTGGGCTCTATGCCAGGAGTCGCGCCCTGTCGCGCTGAGCTCAGACCATGTGGTGTGGTGTGTGGTGTGTGGTGCTCGCCGTATGCCCTTGGCTCTGGCACTGCTTTGGACGTGTCAACATGTCACTGTGAGCGTGTCATTGTGTCGATTAGTTGTGATTGTCTTGGTTGGAGTGGTTATCGTTGCTGACCAGCATACCTCCTGTCTGGCTATACGACTATTGACTTGATGATGGCTGCACAGAGTACCTAGCCGGCTAATTGCACTCTGTGTCACTTTCTATTTCCTCACTGACGTTTTTACTCGGCGTTTATCCATTTATCGCCTAATTGCGTTGATAAAACTGGTGTTGCCTGTCCTCTTATCAGCCCATGCCTCTAGAACCTCTGCTCTCCTACCCTATATCCCTTCAGCCTCTATTTTAAGGCTTGAGCCATTTCCACATGGCTGACTCCCACATGGCTCAGAGCCTGACTTGTCCTCTCCAGAACTAACCCCAGTAAAGTTGCCCGTCAGTCGAGTTTCCTAGGCTTTGACTACGGCAGCGAAAAGGTCCGCGGTGTCAACCTTGGCGGCTGGTTCGTCACTGAGCCCTACATCACGCCCTCCATCTACAACCCTTACTCGAACCCGCCCGTCGATGAGTTCCACCTCGCCCAGATGCTTGGCCCCGACCAGGCCGCCTCGGTACTGGGCAGCCACTGGGCTACCTGGTACACTGAGGAAGACTTTGCGACCATGGCTTCGTTCGGTATCAACCTTGTGCGTATTCCAATTGGTTACTGGGCCTTTGAGCTGCTGCCCAACGACCCTTATGTCCAGGGCCAGCTGCCTATTCTTGACCAGGCCATTGGCTGGGCTCGCAACAACAGCATTAAGGTGTGGATCGACCTTCACGGAGCTCCTGGCTCGCAGAACGGTTTCGATAACTCGGGTCTCCGTGACACACTGGACTGGCAGACTGGTGACAATGTCAACGTCACTCTGTCAGTGCTCGAGCAGATCTCGGCGAAGTACGGCCAGCCCGATTTCAACGACGTTGTGGTCGGAATTGAGCTCGTCAACGAGCCTCTGGGTCCCTCGCTCAACATGGACGAGATCAAGAGCTACTATACCAATGGTTGGCAGACGGTGCGCGACTCTGGCTCTGACACTGCAGTTGTCATCCACGACGCTTTCCAGCCCCTCGGCTACTGGAACGATTTCCTCACTCTCCCCGACTACTGGAACGTTGTGCTCGACCACCACCAGTACCAGGTGTTTGACGCTGGTCAGCTCCAGATGAACATTGGCCAGCACATTGGGTCTGCCTGCCAGATTGGATGGTCCACTCGCTCCGAGTACCTGTGGCGTGTCACTGGTGAGTGGTCTGCTGCCCTCACCGACTGTACCCCTTGGCTCAACGGTGTTGGCCGTGGTTCTCGTTACGAGGGTCAGTACGATGGCTCGCCCTGGATTGGATCGTGCGATGGTAATGACGACCTCAGCACATGGTCGCCTCAGCGCAAGCAAAACACTCGTCAGTTCATTGAGGCCCAGATGGATGCTTATGACCAGGGCAACGGATGGATCTTCTGGAACTTCAAGACTGAGAACTCGCCCGAGTGGGACATGCGCCAGCTCGTTGGCGCTGGTCTGTTCCCTCAGCCTTTTGACGACCGTCAATACCCCAACCAGTGTGGTTTCAACTAAGCCATCAGCTAAGCTGTTTGCGAAGTTTGTTTCCCACGTCTCCGTCTCTGTCTCTCGCTCTTATTCCTCATCTCCTCGCCCCCTCCTCTCGCCTATTTTTTGATTGTGCCTCTATTGGTAACCTCTTGATAATGGCATAGACATTTTGGATCCAATCCGCCATCAAAAAACGGCCCTGTGCGCCTCTTTTTATTCTTTGTCGTCTCGCTTGTATTTTTCTTTGCATGAATAATTAAATAAACATCTTGCACCAAATCGTTTCATATATTTCATTTCATTATCTCGTTAATTGATTAGTTGCCCAGTCCGAGAACGCGGCCTGCCGTCACTTGGAGTCCGTGAACCTCTTCGCTGCTGAGCATTCTTCCATCCAGCCATTTGAGGCTCTTACTTGAAAACATGACAAGCGACCGGTAGACGGTCCTTAGATGTGCTGTCTCACTGTCAAGCTTGTTCACAAATTCCTTCTCCTGCTTGACCCATTCGGCCTGTGCTGAGCGCCGGTGCGACCTACGGTACGATACGCGATCTGAAGCTGCTAGCCGCGGGTATAGTTGACTCGTCAGTGGGTTTCCACGCACATCGAGCACCGTCAGATACTGCATCTGCTCGACAAGGTCGGCCAGAGCCTCGACTGACGTAAGGCCATTGCCATACAAGAACAGCTTCTTGAGCTTGGGGATGCCAATAAGCGGGCGCACGTCGGTGAGCTCGTTGAAGCTGAGATCCAGCTCTCGCAGGTTGATGCAGAACTCTGCAAACTCTAGCGGAAGCTTGGTGAGTCCGACGCCCGACAGCTCGAGATGGTGCAAGTTGAGAAACGGCTCGCTGATGGGGAGCTGTGTCATGAGGTTGTCCGACAAGTATAGTCGCTCGACCTCAGTTAACTGCTCCCACGAATTGTTGTAGCTTGCAGCACCATCCACCATACTACGCATACTCAGCGTCTTGAGTCGTCTCAGCCTCTCGCCGCCAACGAGTCGACGGTTGCCGTCGTACTGAAGGTCCCGCAGATTGGTGAACAAAGACACATCGACCGAAGAGCTGTTGTTGCTCAATGCAAGTCGCTGTAGACGGTGCTCTTTGCGATCCGTAGAAATAGCCATGACATCGTTATCTGTCAAGTCAAGACTCAACAGACCCGTCAGCTTCTCGACGCCACGGAGAACCTCGACTCGATTGCCGGTGAGGTTGATCACCTCGAGTTCCTTCCAATGGGTATCCTTGAAATCAACCGTCGTAAGATGGTTGTGCGCGGCGCTGAGCTTCTTGAGGCACCGGAGCTGTTCAATGCCATCGAGTGACACTAGGTCGTTATTGTCGACATTGAGCTCTGTAAGATGCGTCAGGCCCGACAGTGCAATGAGAGATCCAAGCCGGTTGTTGGAAAGATCCAGACGGCGAAGGTTGCAAAGATCCTTGAAAGACGTCAGACTCGTGAAGTTATTAAAACTTGCTTCCAGCACAAGTAAGCTTGGAGGCAGGCCTTTGACGACTTGAAGTGCGTTCTTGCGAACATTGAGGACTTCAAGTCGAGGGCATACCTCGTCTAGATGCAGTAGGCTTGCAAGGTCCTTCTCAGATAGATCAAGCGTCTGGAGGTATGTCCAGTCAGCAACAGACTGATCGCTGTCTTGCAATAGTCTAACGAGTGCATTATAGCCCTCAGAGAATGATGAGTTGACTGCAGAGATGCGTGTAGCGTTTCCTCCATGACTGAGAATCGACTCTGACAGAGGATGCGATCCAGGTGTTCGGCTGCTAAATATGCGATGTGCCGTCTCATGTGGAATCTTAATTGACACCTCGCGGTGCTGGCTTATGCTCGAGGTGAGTGTAATATGACCAGACGTGCTGTCAACCTGAAGACCGAAAGGCACCGGTGTAGCTTCACGAGAGTGGGTTTTGCGCACATCACTTTGCCGACCAATTACCTCCATTGGCTCTGGATCGGCAGCAATCTGTAGTGCCTCAACAGCATCTCCGATATCAGACTCGTCGGCAGAGATCTGCTGTTGCGATTCGAGATCTCGCTCAAACTCTGCGGCTGCAGCTCCAGAACGAATTACACTACCCGCTCCGCTATAGTCTCGGCGATTAGACTCATCAAGATCTTCAATATCCTGAAAAGGATCGAGCTCGTCGGCCCCGTCAACCTTTGTCGAGCCGGTACCATAATCCGGACTGGTGCGTCGTTTCCACCGCAGATTTTCAGCGTCATAATCGAGGTCTTTGTTTTGATCCTTGTAGCGATTCAGCAAGCTCAATGCGTGAGCATCCTTGGGTGTGATAACGTGCATATTTGGGTGCTTCTTTGGTGGATGCAGCTGACCAGGTTCGTCATCAGCGAGGCCAGCGTTGATGCTCGTTGCACTCTTCTCGTAAGTGCCTCGGATCGAGTTATAGTAGGTACTTTCACGGGGGCTCTCGGAGCCATTTGACATGTTCGTTTGGACCTGCTCATTGCGAACCTCAGCTGGAGGTGGGATAGGAAGGGTTGAAAGAACATCATCGACGTCGCTCGATGCATCGAGAGCGCTTTGTTCGGTGGAATCATCTTCGCGGATATGCATCCGGTTGAGAGTCGACTCGAGCATGCTGATGCTGCTGTGTGACATGCTATCGGAGCTAGTGGTTGAGTCAAGAGCCGAGGACGCCGAGTTCTCAACGTCCGAGACTACGGTGTCCAGAAGTCGCCGCGACTTGAGCTCACTCATGACATCATTTGCGTTCTGCAGGTACTCTTCAGTGGTGAACTGCTTCCCGTCAGTAACCTCTGGCGGCCCTATGTGAACATGTGTACGTTGCGATTCAGTACTCCTGTTGGTGCCATTGGTGTGAGATGTGGCAGTGCTACGGGCACTTCCCTGATCTGTGCTGTCTCGGCGACCAAGGCTGTAGAGGAGGTCGTTAAATGTTTCCTTTGTGAATGTGTCATGGGATCGGAAAACCTTGAGCGGGGATTTAGAGACGGTGGCATCTCCGGCAATGGAGCCAAAGGTACTCGAAATACCGCCGTCGTCAAGGTCTGCTGGTACTGGGGACTCAGCGTCTTGTAGATCGACAAGAGGCATTGGTTCCGGGGCCATGTGCTCGGGTATTGATCGGAGAGTAGGGCGAGATCGCTGTGGCGACAGAGACCCACGGGACACCTGCGGTGATAGCGTAGGGCGTGATCTTTGTGGAGATAGAATCGCTGAGCGTTGTGGAGAAAGGGCTGTTCGGAGCTGAGGAAGCGCCTCTTGAGGCTGCTCAAGGATCTGCTCATCAGCAGTTTGGACAAACGCAAGATTCGAGGGCGTTGCATGCTCAAGAGGGAACTCAAATTTAGCTGGTGACTCACGAGGAAACTCAGCGGTTTGTGCATTTTGAGCGTTCTGGGGCTCTATATCTGGAAGAGAGTGGCTTTCATCGGAAGACTCTAACAATTGGTTATATTCGTGCGGGGCCTTGGTATTGTACACAACAGATTGCATGCTGTCGTACTGTGAGGATGGTAGTTCGGAGTTGTGCACAGAGTTCTGTTGAGAACTATGGTGCGAGCCCTGTAGGGAGCCCTGAAGAGATTCTGGCAGCATTTGAGCTGGGGACTCGGTCCTCATTCCCTCATCGTTTGTTTCAGGACTCTGAGACACATCTTGCGGTTCATCAAACAGGCGAATGAGCGAGTCGGGCCTGTAGACGACGGGCACACCATTGTTGTCGAAACGGCGCTTCCATTGGGCCGTGTTGGCCTGAGCATTGAGCTCTACGCGCGTCGTGTTGTACTCATTAGAAGAGGCCGAGTTGAATGCCGGGTTGTTGTTGGGCTCTTCGTCGTGAAGCTGCCCCGAGGACTGCTCAATCCATTCCTCGTTAAGCCCGTCCTGGAGCCAATCGATGATCTGAGATTGTGACGACGTTTTATGGAGAAGTTGAGGCACTTGAGGCTCGACTACTACAGGAGGCTCGAGTGCAGCTAGATGCTGAGGCTCTAGTGGCCCAGGAGGCTGAGCAGCTGTTGTATTGTCATTGAAGTCGAAATCATCGTCATCACGAAACGACTCGGGTCTCTGAACAGGCATGTCATAGTTGCTGAAGTTAGAGCTGGCACTGGTGGTACTGCGATGCTGAAAAGGCACATACAACCCAGAGTCGAAACCGCGGGCCATGGCGAAGCTGCCAGAGAACTCGAGGTCTTCCATGGCGAGATTTAGAGCCGAGCCTTGAGGAAGCCAAGGGGCAGTTTGAAGTCGTAAAGTTCACAAAGCTTAAGGTTAAAGGGTGGATATTCTTTCAATATTCTCGTAAAAGGGCACCCACACACACACGTCGCGGGGCCCGTGTTTTTTTGGCGCTTAGGCCGCTACCCGTAAACAAAGCAGCCGCATGCGTGCGCCGTGCGCGCCCGAGGCGCTTACCCGGCGCCGATACCCGGAGCGACATGCCCGCCCTGCGATAATGCAACAACTTACTAACTTCGACACTTGTACAAACAATCGGCCCGCCCCCAATTTCTATTGCGGTATTGAACGCTCGGCTCTGTGACTTGCTGCCCCTTTGTGTCTTGTGTTCAATCGCTCACCGCCCACTACCCGCCTTGTCTGGCCCTCGCCCTCGCTATTCCCTCGTTATTTGTGAGCGTATAGGGCAAGTGACTTTGCGGATTTGTATATTCGCTCGGTGTTTTGGATCCTCGGGTGCCTTTTGAAACTTGCGCAACCCCAGCGCCGCCTGGCCTCGTATCGCCTACTGTTCTTTGGTCGCTCTTCGACTAGCCATTCACTTCCCCCCTTTGCCGTCTCTTTCACTCGCTATTTCCGAGACGACACAACAAACAATAACAACAACAAGTTACGGTCAACTGCCCCCGATTTCAACCTCTGCAACAACAAACTTCACCAGCTGACGCTTGATCGATCTGTTCTAACACACTTCCTATCGTTTGACCTGCTTATGAAATGCACTATGAACCGAGTATGACCGGTATGACCGGAGGCGCCGCCGACTTTCAGGGCCGCCGTTACGGTGAACCTTCTGCTGGTGGCTTCTCGGCCACCTATTCGCAGCAGCCACCGGCGTTCCAGCAGGAGACTGTCCTATGCCCCCCAACTCCCGACATGCCCCCATTGGATATGGCCCGCATCAGTATGATTCAGAAACAGTTGTCTGACTTTGGCGCCCCCCCATTTATTGCTTCCGCCGTCTATGGCGATGCGCGAAGCCTTGGTGTTCATGACGACTTTGCTGCATTTGCTCCTAGTGGCTCCTCCTCGGATCACCAGAACTCAGTGCCTACTACGCAGGCAACAGGTGATCTTGCTTACTCGTTTGCATTTGCTTCGCCAAGCCACGACGCCGACAAGCAACTCATGGGCACGCCCGTCAAATACAACCAGTCTTACGAGACAGCCTATGACCAGTTCTGGCCGCAGTCGGTGGCTGAAACTCTAGGGCCTGGATTTGTGCCTGAGTCATTTGGCCAGCCCCAGCTCACAACGGGACCTTCTCCAGAACCGCAGTTTCTGAATCAGTTCCCGATGCTGCAACAGCAACAACAACAACAGCACCAGCAACAGCAACAACAGCAGCACCAGCAACAGCAACAGCGCAATGAACAGATGCAACGCCAGCAGCAGCATGAGCTTCAGCTTCGCCAGCAGGTTCAGCTACGTCGCCAACAGCAACAGGAGCAGGAGCGCCAGCGCCAGCAGATGCTAATGGCACAGGCCCAACAATCTCACAACCAGCAGCTTGGTCACGTACAACAACCCATGAACAATGGTCACTCACAACCACCGTCTTCGGTTCGTGGTAGCGCCAAGCGCAAGCAGGACCCCACGGCCAATTACACATCGGTCATGACGTTCAATCAGCCGAGCCCATTTGACGCGCATCCTTCGTTTGATACTTCAATGTTGTTGACACCAGACCTCGACCATACCCCCACGCCTGTTGTTGTTTCACCTGCTCAGCCTGTTGGAATGCGCATGCCCCGACAGGTTCCGCAGCAGCCGTTCCAGCAGATCCCGCTGTTGCCAGCTGCACCACTTCAGAATATGACTATCCCCTCGCCTCCAAGCGGTCCTATGCCTCAGGCTGTCCAGGAACCACGAGCTGTGCCACCTCCTGTTCCTAAGGAGAAGACAATTGTTTTTACTAATATGACGCAAGCCCAGATTGAGAAGAATATGGTGCGCAAGGCGCCGACCCTCAAGAAGAAGGCATCGCGCATGAACAACCGAGCCGAGATCATCGTTGGTGGAGGAGCAGAGGGAAAGAAGAAGGGGTCAAAAGCTGCGGCAGCTAAAGCCGAGCCTGCGACTCCACTCAAACCCGGCTCTGACATCAAGAGCTCACCAACAACCATTCTCATGAGTGAGAAGCCTACCGAGTTCCGTGCATGGGAGAATACGACGATGTCGAATAAGTCGCCCACACCAGCATCGCGCTCACAGTCATCGACGATTCTCGTACACCAGGCGTCGGAATCGAGTCCCGCTCGAGGAATTTTCATGACACAGAGCCGTCGAGCTTCGGTCGTTGATGGAACGAAGCCCGAACAGCCCACGCGTAAGCTAGTATCCGCCAAGACGAAAGTGGCTGACAGGGAGCTGTCGGCGCTCAAGTCTTCCAAGTCGACGCCCAACATGTCATCAGCTATGTCTCAGTTCAAGGTTAACCTGAAATCGCCAGAGGCTGTGGATAACAGTTCTAATGGACGCTCAGGACCGCCAACTGTTGTTCCTGCTGCGCCAGTTAATGTGTCGATGAGCGCACCTGAGAGCAGCACAACAAGCTCAGCGGAGACGTCGATGTCCACTGGCTTTGCAGACTTACTCGGAGGACTCGAACTGGCCCAATCAACGGGTATTAACGACTCGTTTGAAAGCCAGGATTCCACTTTTCTGCCAGAGGTTCCCGACATGGCGCGGATAGCCGCGACTCTCGAGTGGGATATCTGGAAGGAGGCCGATGAGGCGCAACAAGGTATGCACGATTCCACGAGCATCGAGTCTCTGTAGAGACAAAGGCATTCACATGATATGAGTTACGATTGCAATTAATGGCCGGGGTGTTTTATTTATATGTATTAATACATGGATGGGAGAGATTGATAAGAGCAAGGACACAATGAAAGGTAGGGGACAATAAGAGCAGCGAGGGGTCAGATCAATAGAGCTAAAGACAGGGTAATTGAGCCAACAAGAAAACTATTTCTATGAGGGGAGTAGTCGAAATGATGTCAATAATCTTCTTTTTATATTTGGTCAGTATTTTTGGAGACTTATTGCCTCGTTTGTAGGGACTTAGCTGGGCATCGTCAACCAGCAAGACCCACGTGGGCTAGGGCACAATATTATAGGGTACGGGCTCCACGGCTGCAACGGCCAATGAAAATTCACCCAATACTCGGCCCAAAGTTGACTTCACGATCCTGAACCAGTGTTAACGGTCGTCTAGTACAGGTTTCCGGCAGTCTTTTGAGGTTTGTGGTTACGAGTCTCATTGATACTTCATCTTGGTACTTTTGCATTGTGGATTCCTCGAGACCATTGACTTTTTCATCGCCAGTACAAACACACATACAGCTCATAGTACAAAATGCTGTCACGAACAGGACTACGGACGTTTCGAGCCTCGAGCATGCCGCTGGCTCGCCGCGGAGTGAGCAGCAACCTGCTCAAGTCGTCGCAGGGCATGCCTACAGACTACCCTCTACCATCAGAACAGAAGCCGTCGAGCGCCATTGATTACGCGCTGACGTCGCTGGACGGAATCGCCAACTGGGCGCGCCAGGGAAGTTTCTGGCCAGTGACCTTTGGACTTGCGTGCTGTGCCGTGGAAATGATGCACGTATCTGCTCCTCGTTATGATCAGGACCGTCTTGGAATCATTTTCCGTGCCTCTCCTCGTCAATCTGATATCATGATTGTCGCCGGTACGCTGACCAACAAAATGGCGCCTGCTCTGCGCCAGGTGTACGACCAGATGCCTGAGCCTCGTTGGGTCATCTCCATGGGCTCATGTGCCAACGGAGGTGGATACTACCACTACTCATACTCTGTTGTTCGTGGCTGTGACCGCATTGTGCCCGTCGACGTGTATGTGCCGGGATGCCCTCCCACTTCGGAGGCTCTCATGTACGGAGTATTCCAGCTCCAGAAGAAGATGCGCAACCAGAAGATCACGCGCATGTGGTACCGTAAGTAAGTGCTTGCACTATGTTTGGTGCTGTCGCATCATGCCGTCGCAAGACAGTCAGAAATGCAGTAACGATAGACTGAAAAGGTGTATTTGTGTGGAAGTTATAGTGAGGACTTTAGATGTGTTTACTGGCTCTCAGCGATGTTGGTGTCATGTACAGGTGGGTAGATGACTTTAGTAGAAGCTGATATGAGTCTGGAAGGCTTGATATGATATTAAAGTTGTCGCATCGCTCGTTCAATGACTTTACCTTCATCAGTATGAAATAGACATGGTGTTGAATCAGGCAGTTTCTTCGAGTGATTCTCGACAATAAGGCTTCAAAGAACTGCCTTGTACGCGTGCAATCTACAATTCGCCTGATCTACTATCATATGGACATCTACAATCGAGGTTCTGCTCTTTAGAATGCTCTTCACTGGTCCTCAGTTGGAATTACCGCCATTCAACCAATGATCCAACGCAAACCGAGATCTCCTCAGTTGTCCTCGTCTCTACAAAGTCAATACATTACTATCGTGTACCGTCTATCGCCATAATGACTCCCCACGGCGCTTAGCAGCGAAATCGAGCTGGCCCTGGAGTTAGTGGGTTCAAAGATACGAATACTGGCCAACTTACGTGAACCTTGTATGAGAGATAGGTGAGACCTGCAGGAATGATGCCAAACATGATGACCAGAAACGAGCCGCTGCGACGAGTGATGCGGAAGTTCAGTTGCGAGTTTTCTCGCATTTCTGAGTTAGTTTGTACGGGCCGCAAAGGACAGTAAACTTACGGTAGAACCGCTCGATGGCGGGATCCTTGTTCAATCCTGAAGTTAGATGTGTCATATAACAGAGCAGCACCGAGCCTACCATGTCTGTGGCCAGCCATTTTTGGATGTAGGTTGTTACAGTGAGACAGCGAATTTGATGAACCTGTGATTGGTTCTTGCCCGTACACGGCTGTCGGCGCTTTAGCGGGTGCTGAAGGGGGTGCTTAGGGAGGCGTCTCAAACCCACCCACAATATAATATATAACGGGGGGGGGTTTCATCAATTGGCTAGCTGTAGCATTTATATAGACATTTATCTGCCTTTTGTGCCATGTTTACAATTACCGGGGCTCATTGACTAGACTGTAACTGACTACGCCTATACCTCCATACACAACCGTCTAAAAGCATAAAGGTGGAAAACATCAGACAATGACCAGCCAGCTGCAACGACAAACTTCAATGCCAAATTGCCGGGCTAGCCGGACATTACATACACTACAAACCTTTAGACCACTAGAACCTCTCTCTATAGTTCCTTCCTGTCCTTCCATCCTGCCTTTACAGACATTCCAGACCTTCCATCTACCGTCAACCCGTTCGCTCTCTTATACAATCAATTATGCAGTCCTTATTTCTAGGCCTCGTTAAACAGCTCCTCCTTCAGAGTGATGCCAAGCTCTTCGCGGACCTCCTTGAGCTCCTCTAGGTACTGATCGTACTGCTCCTTGTTCTCGACCTTGTATCGCAGACCCTCGAAAACACGGCTCGCAGTAGCGTAGTCGTTGACGCGGCGAGCAGCCTGAAGAGCCTTCTCGAGAACAGTAGGGGCAGGCACCAGATCGTACGAGAACACGTTGTTAAGCACACGCTGCGTTAGACGGGGACAATGCCGGGGTTCCGAGGATCACTTACCTGAACCTCGAACAGATCGTAGGCCTCATCAAACTCCTTCTCGAATCTAATAGTTAGTCAATGGAACGAAAACGAAGTCAACAAGCAGGGGGGAACAAACACGACCCCAATGATCAGCACTTACCGGGAGGTGAACTCCTCAAAGGTCTCCTCGTCGTGGGCCGACGAGTAGTTGCGAACAGCCGAGGCGCGAGGAGCCATGAGGGCCCAGCGACCAGCAGCGGGCGCAGGACGGGCCAGCATGCGAAGTGCGGGCTGGGCCACGACAGAGCGGATGTAGCGCGAGGCAAACGACATTTTCAGCGGTAGCAAGACGGCGGGACGTGCGGTTACAATACAAAAGTCGACTGTGACCTGACCACTTTTGTAGAATGCTTGGAGCTTTGACTGAAAAAAGAAGTGGTCTTATTCGCTGGTTTCGGGCTCCACCCTTGCCCAAAGGCACGGCTACCACATAAGCGCATGGGGCATGGCGTTTACGAGGGTATGGCCTGTGCATGTGGGGTACTCCTCATGGTGCCATGCCAATGGAACTCTTCACTTGTAACATGCTACGGGACGCAGACCGTGATATCTGAGTATTGCTATCAGTAGATTACAGATAATACCTTGTGAGTCTCGGTACCGCCTACTCGACGGCCTACTCGAGTACTGCCTGCCGCACTGGCAGTTGGTCTTCGAGCTTCCTGAAGAACTTCAAGAGCTCACTTTGTTGTGAAATAACAGTGACTCCTCTCACTGCAAGGGACCTACAGACATGAGGTATTGAGCAGCTGAATTAAATGGCAATTGGTCTACGGCTCGTTGAAGTACTGTTAGCTTTGAGTGTTAGCGGTTTCTCGGTGATCTTCATATACTAAGAGGGAAGATTGGATTGTTATCCGGGCACTTTGGGAGAGAAGGGCTGACATTTCCACCAGTCTGATGATACTATTGGGATATTGCTGATTGCTAGCTTAGAAGCATTCAACCAGAAGTGAGGGATATGGAAGGACCTGGAGCAGCTGTTACCAACCTATGACCCACTTTCCAAGTTGGGGATTTTGTGAGTTTCACTCTTACGGATTACCGGTTGTTTCCATGAGAGGATATATCCCCGAACATGAAGATTACTGGAATGTCTGTGATGTTTGTGAATGCGACCACCTCTTAAGTTGGAGAGCTTTCCAGGTACTGTTCTCAGCTACTGCTGCTCGTCTCTGTCATATTATTTCCATGACTTCAGACTCATTATCCCCTTCCAAGCTCCTAGAGAAAGGAGGAACCTTTATTTATTACTTTGCACTCATAAAAGGTGAGCACAGAATACATTCTACGTACTACGAAGTTCTGGCATTCTGCTTCTATTCATAGCTATACGAAGATGATTTCGAAACAGGCTTCTCCATAAAACAACCCATTCAATTGATTCTACACTCCTATAGCTTAAAGGATCGTAGCTAACACCGTATACCACGCTATTTGAGCTGGTTTGGCCAGTTTAAATGATTTTATGACTCCTTTACTAGTGGCTCCAGCCAACCCCACCGTATGGGTTCCTAACCCGACGTGCCACCCCTATTAGGCCAACTCGAGCGTTCAGCGGAATCTCCGCGACTCTCCTCACTCACTTGTCGAAGTCGGTCAAGACCGCGCGGTTTTTGGCAGCACGACATTTATATTGTAGTGTGCAGTATAGACAGACACGCAGACGATCATTTTGGTGCTGAGGGAACGGGCTCCAGCCCACAGGTTGCGTATTTTGTCGAGATTTCGATCTCGTGGGAATCACCCCGCTAAGAGCACTAGACGCCTCCGTAACTGCTAAGTGCAACCAGTAAACGGGCTTCTTTGTTTCGTGACAAACTCTTCTAATCTTTGTGTTACGAAATGTTGGTGTTCCCGGCCAACAACGACGAGTACCGGCGGCGCAAACGGGCTCTAAGGGCCTGTGAACAATGCAAACGACGAAGGGTGAGTATTTGGCATTGATTGTGTAGTTTAATGTTGCGTGAGCACCGTAAGATTTCTAACAAAGCGACGATGTGAGACGACAGCCGACTCCCGGCGGTGTGAACCGTGTATAAAAGCCGGTATCATGTGCTCTTTGGCGCCAAACGAAGCCCCTGACGAGAAAGAATCACGACTCGACGTCCTTGCCAGTGGCGGCTTATCCAAGATGAGTCCTGGACCTTCTAAAATGCCGACCTTGTCTCGTCCTACGCTCACAAAGCGATCCTCGAGTGCTGCTTCGGTGCCGACCACGTCGACTTTCATCAAACAGGAGCCTGTCGACCGCATCGACCGGCTTTTGACGCCATCTCCCAATGGCTGGCTCCGCCTTAATGCTGAACAGGCGAATGCCGCTTCCCTGAGTAGGGCGCCTTCACCAGTTCCAACTTCAGGTGTCAAACGGCCCGCTTTGGGGCCCCGTGCTACGAGCTACACTCATGCCAAGTACCAACGGCACCTTCAACCTCCATCGATAGCAGAAGCTCCAGGTCACCGAAGAACGGGATCGCATAGCCCAGGAATGGAGTCCAAGACACTAGAAACTCCGTTTGACGCTTCACAACCTAGTGAAGGACTTTTCAACATACCAGCCCGACCATCGACGGGTGTTGACCGAGAATACGTGGGCGTTTGGGTGAAAGGTGTATCATCACAGCAGCAGCGCCTTGACCCCCACCTTCAAACATACTTATCTGCCATCAGCGCATTCTCTATGCCGCTACGAGACGATCGCGACGCTCTTATTAATCTATACTGTGAGTCCATCCACTGTATTCTCCCGCTGCTCGACAAACAGCAGTTCATTAAACTGCACAGCATTGGCCAGGCTCCGACTCTGCTTCTCCACTCTGTCCTCCTGGCAGCAGCACGACATCCAAATGCTGCCAAGCATCTAGGCCACGACACAGTTCGCAAGTTCTGCTCAGAAACAGCCGCTAAGATCCGGGCGTTGCTCTTCGCAGAGGTTGAGCAAGACCGCTTGACGCTTGTGAAAACTTATGCCCTACTGTCTCTCCACTCTGAAGGTCCTGATGGCCTAGAGAACAGCTGTGCCGATTTGCAGAAAGCCATCCACTACGCTATGTCACTTGGCATACACCATAACAGGCCGTTTGTCGACCGTGACCAGCTTCAGACATTGTGGTGGAGTGTGTGGTGCATGGATCGCATATCTGCGTGCGTGAATGCTCGTGCGCTTATTGTCAACAACGCCGATATAGACATGGCTATTCCTGATCCAGAAGTAGAACCGCAATTATGTCGGCTCATCGCTGCGTGTCAGAAATTGGAACGCGTCATTTCGCTCTACCGCCCCACATTTGACCTACCAACTAATGATAAGTCGATCATTCCTGACGAGGTTGATCGACTATTCATGGGAGACGATACCATTGATCCAACGAATGCAATCCACGCGCTGCTGCATCACACGGCCGTTATTCTTGCTCACAAGCGTGTCAAGCAAGATGATATTCCCGAGAAAAAGGTAGATTCTGCGAAGTCGAGCAACTTTGGTGGCTCGCAATCTCCTATGCCAGGAGCGTCAGAACTTGCGTCTCAATTTGTCGACGGAACTCCGTCCCTGGTACCGGATCCAGACCGTATTGCAGATGGGCGAGAATCGTTATCTGTTCCTATGGCCATTATCATGGCACAAGAGAGACGCAGGAACACTGATCTCACTACGCTCAATGCCCCTGACGAAGCTCTCAATATTGAAACGGAGATGCTCGATATTGATGATGAGAATGGCGATATCGACCTGGCAGCGTACCGACCTCAGTACCAGGATGTCACCATGGGCACTTCTCCACTGAGTGAAAGCGCACAGACAGATGCGACGCTTCTTTCCGCTGCAGGTTCGCTACTTCGCATTATTCAGTATGCTCGAAACTTGCCCCCACTACCCCTCGTTCCTTACTGTGCGTCGTTGACTCTAACGGTGTTCCTTCGAGTATTCCCGCTAGCAGATAGCGAAACTGGTTTTGGATGGAAGGAAAGCTGCGACATTCTCGATAGTATGGCTTCCCGCTGGTGGGTAGCTGGAGCCATGGGTACTATGGGTCGAAAGATCTTCAAGAGCCTAGAAGAGGAGATGAATGCGCAGCAGGAGATGATCAAGCAGGAGGACGATATCCGGGTGCAACAGAAGAAGTTTCAAGACGAAGAGCTGCAAAGACAGCAGCAGCGCGACCAACAGAATTTTGCTGCGCAAGTGGCCTCGGCTACAGGCGTTGATAGAGGAGACATGTCATTTTTGGATTCGCGCAATGGCTCCTTTACTGAAGAGCAGTATCTGGACATGTTTTCGAACCTCCCAAACCAGACGTCGTTTATTGATGAGGTCATGAACCGCGTGCCTTTTGAAAACTTCGACGACTGGCTCCGAGAGAGATCGTAGACGTTGAATAGGGCCAGTTATTTTCAACTGGGCTACTGTATATTGTATACTAGATAACAACTGTGTTGCACATTTTTTGAATTAAGACATTACATTCATTTGCAACATAAATAAGAAGACATCATCACACAACGGCATGACGATTATAGGTAGATGTTGGGCATCTCTATGATCCATACCCCAGCTACGATATGCACGGGATCTAGACCTCCAACAGTGTAGATGCGAGAGTCATAGTAGGCACCACTATGCAGACATTGGCCGTGAAGCTGGACTCCATTGCAGCCTCGAGTCTGCCATTTTCCAGCACTGACATCAAGGATGTCCACTGAATTAACACTTGCTTCTCCGTCGTGGCCTCCAATAACAATTAAACGATCATCCGCCAGGTCTGCCATGTGCAGAGTGCGAGGTCTCTGGCCAATCGTCGGGATGGGGTTCCAGGTTTCCAAGACAAAGTCAAATCGCCAAATGGACTTGAACACACGGTTCGACATGTCGTTTCCTCCGTAGACAAGCATTCCAGTCTCATGCAAGTGAGCCGTATGGTTGGCCCGTGCTGAGGGCCATTTATTAGTCGAGCTCTTTTCCGAGCTCTGAATCTCGGTGAAAGTGCAGTCGTAGGGGCTTTCGGCCGACACGTTGAGTTTCCACAGGTCGTTGAGGCACTTGTGAGAGTCGTTGGCACCGCCGAAAATGTAAATGGAGTAGGCTGACCGCTGAAGCGCCGAGCTTGTAGAACCACGATGCGACAAAATCGAAGTCATTGAAGTGACCGACGGTCGGTGCTGCGCCATTATGCTACGCACATCTGCGTCGCTCATGGGCACGGGGACAGCTCCAGTGTCAAGCTTGCGAGCAACAGCAGTGTGTCCTGAGCGGGGCTCTGGAGCCTTTCCAGGAATGATGAGTTTCGAGAACTTGAGCTGCAACGTATCGAGAACAAACACCGAGTTGTAGCACTTATTGCCATTCTGGCCTCCGAAATAGTAGATGTACCGGTCGTTGAGAGCCACCGACGTCATATCGCGCATGGGTGGAGGACGGTGGCCGTCGATCTTCGGTGTCGATAGCTGGTTCGTTTCGGTGTTGAAGACGTAGACCTTGTCGGAATGGCCCGAGGGCGTTTTGCCGCCAAAGATAAATAGCTTACTGCCGATGCGCGTACACGCATGGCCAGAGATTTGAGGCGGTTGTACGCCAAAGATGCGAGGAATATGCCTGTAGTATGCCAGAGGGGGCGAGGAGATGTCGAAGTAGATGTCTTCGTGCTGGTCGACACTACCGCCTATGGCGCTGCTCACAGTCTCTCCTTCTTCTTCGATGACCTGGCTCTGGGCTATAGAGGCAGTGGATGGCGCTGTCGTTGAGTTTTTGGCCCATGGGCGCGAGGCGTACAAGTATTGACTCGGCTGTTTGCGGTTTGACGAGTCCGCTGTTGCGTCCGAGTTGACAATTGACGGGAACGAGTGAGTGCGACTCTTGAGACTCGACAAGCGGTCTCGTGGTGAAGGTAGCACCTGCGTACCCGAGTTGGACATTGTATCACTGGGAGCTCTATTTGAGTGCGACTCGCTTGGGGCACGGATGCTGCTGTGGGTATCGCTAGGACTGCGGACCGAGTCGCGTGAAAACAAAGTTCGCGCTTCTGGTGGTGGAGAAACTGAGCGCATGGACCCAGAGTGAGGTGAACCGCCCGACACGTTGCTTTGAGGTACAACCACAACCTTGCCATCAACCGAAGCATGGAGCGAGGGCACCCAGGGCGTACTGGAAACCTTTTCAAACTTACGAGATGACGAGGAATTAGAGGACTCGCCTGGTTGGGCATATGTGATGATGTTGTAGTCGTCTTCAGCGCTCTGGGCCGCGTCGGCGTAGGGCTGCGACAGGATCTGTTCCAACGGCTTTTCTTTGACGGGCAACCCCAGTTGAGACCGCGAGGACTGCGAATGGTTATCGAGAGATGAGCTGTAGGTAGCATTGGAGCTCATGGATGCTTGGTCCTTGACGCTGGCGGCGGTGCGAGGCCAACCAGCTGCGTCTGTGGCCACAACACCCGACAGACGTGATAGGTGGCCGGCGCTAGATGCGCGCGAATGCGAACTGACCCTTGAGCTGACGCGTGAGCTGATACTTGGGGACCGGGACGCCAGCGGTTCGCGCGGGTCGCCCGGCTCAAGCACTGGTTCGGCCATTGTGAGAGGGGTGGCGCAGCCGTGATCAAGGCTGACAGTTACCAAGGGAGACAGCAGATGTGCGGAGACGATGCTTGACTAGTGTACAAAGGGCCTAACAGTCGTGAGAAGCGTTCGTTAAACGATTCGAGAGGGAGCCGACACCGGTAGACCAACTCCGGGGGGGGGGGGCTGGTTGAGAACAAGGACGGTCGTAGAGTCGACTATCGAAATAATTATGAGGATTCAGCCTGGTCAAGAGTGCAAAACAAGCAATTGGCAGGGATCTCCAGGCGTTGGAGGCGTATCAGAGGCAGCCACCAACGATCAAAGATTGGAGAAATGGTATGAAAGCGCTGAAGCAGTCGGAAAAACCAAAGCAGCAGTACAAGGACTGTACAAATAGCTACTTAAATACCTCACCGAACGCACAAACACGGCACAGCCAACGAGGCGAGTCGAGGCAGGTTGTAAGAGCCGCCAATACCGGGAAAGGAGCGGATATGGGTAACAACGGACTAAATAGCCGATTTTAGGAGCAGCCGTTGAAGTGTTGGCCGGGGGGCTGCGCGTAGTTATCAGCACGCACACATCCGGGACTGTGCGCCGCACACGACCGTTGGGACAAAAGCAACTTGGCTTGCAGGTCCTAACGGCTTGGGGCCAGTACGCTTCCCAATCGGGTGGAGGGGGCGAGGTCTTGTGACATGGTTGGGTTCTAGGCCCAAACCACGTAGGTTCTACTATAAGGGGTATTACAAAAGCTGACAGGCTCTCGAACCTTGCAACTGGTGAAACTTGGAGTTTCCTCCACTTCACTGCCACTGCTGCACCTTCCCTAATAAGAACTGGGGTCACCCGATCGGAATGCGTTGACAGCGACGATCCTGCGGGTGCTTGCGGCAACAAAGGGTGGGCTACCAAATGGCAACTGGCACCATAAGGCCGTCATTAATTGAAGAAAGTGCTCATAACAGCTGTTTGAAGTTTGCATAAACCACAACAGCATGGGGAATGACTGGTAAGAGGAGCACTGAATTAATTGCACTTCAAAGGTGGAAAAAAATGATAGGGAAGGCAGGAATGGACGTAAGACAAGGTTCAAGGCGAAGGTTACAGTTAAGGGGGTGATAAAGCAGGTGTAGAGTACAGGTAGAGTTACAGAGCTACAGTGAGAGCTACAGTGAAGTGTATCAGATGTGGAAAAATGTTATGGAAACGTGTGGCTATGAACCAAGAATTGAGAATCATCAGTGCTATGGGAATTGCCAAGAAGCTGGCTGAGAAACAAGATTTCCGAACCAAAAACTACAGAAAAAAAAGAATTAACACGGCACGTTAAGAGCCTAGGCACAATTCATCCTAGAAGAGGGAGATTACCTAAACAAACAACAGAACGCTATACGACTTTACATTTTTTAGCCGCTGGAATTCCAGGCTAGGATGGGATGAAACGTAAGGCCGCGGAAGTAAATTTATGGCGGATTCAAATTGATACGATGATTCTGGAGGAATCTACACAGAGTCTAGGCCCAGCAAACTACTTTGGTCAGTGTGGACCTGATGCTCGTACCCCTCCTGGGGCTGGGAAACTGCCTCATTCTTCTTGGTAAGCCTCTCTAACTACTTCTTAAGGTGCATACAAGCCTGTGCTCAACTCTACTATCTACTTGACTGTCTGTGATCCTCTAAAATACCTCGAAATGCCCGTTTTGTCAAGTGGAAGCTCATGGGTCCGAGCGTCGTAGGTATTTTTCGCATCTTGCTAGGTGTTTATCTACACAAAATCTAGGGACGCGCGCCTAGATCTTGCCGGATCTAGCATTATCGACACAGGACCCCAAGGTCTGATACTCTACAATCAGGGCTGGAACTTCCCACCACATGGTCTTTGCTGTTTCTGGCTTAAGATTTGAGCAATGGTGTATCTTCTTCAAGGTTCACAGGGTATTGTTCCTAACAGATGTCGTTGCTCTGCTCCACAGCCTAAACTTACTACTTCGACCGGGCACTCAGTGCCATAACAACTATAAAGATGGCGGCATCGGCTTCATTTATTATCCAGAATACTCCAGTCTCACCGACTTCCCAGCTTACTGAGTATTTCCAATCTCGATTCACTTTTTTCGCGACTCTCGTTTATCTTGCGCAATGCACTTCAAGACTTCTGTGCTTCTTCTTCAGGCGCTGACTCTGGGCTCTTTGTCCATGGCCGCGCCCATTGATGGCAGCTCTGATGACACCACCTCATTTGGTCTTATTGCTCACTCTGCTGATGAAAATGTCCACCAGCGTACCGTTGTGGCTCGCCCCGATGGATCGCTCTGGCTCCACCAGGAGGGTGCAGATGCTGTGGGCACCATTGGAGATGACATGATTGTTCGTCCTGTTGCCGGCGGTCGCCGCTTGTTTGTCGACAAGGACGGCTCACTCAAGCTCAGCGACCAGCCTGAGCCCGCCAACTCCGGCGAATTCACGGTTGACGTCAAGGACTTTGCTCTTAGTCTGACGACGAAGTCGGCCTCGGCCTGCCCCGTCGGAAATGACTATCAGATTTTCTGGGGTAACAACATCCAGTGTGAGGGCCGCATCGACGTCCAGCTTCAGTCCGTGAACCTTTACGATGATGAGGACAACCGTCTGGTTACTCGTGCGTACCACTCGTCGAGCTCGGACTGCGATTCGCGCTACGACTCCCGTCATGACAATGACGATTGCGATGATAGCTCGGAATCGTACGGTGCTACCTATGGTGGCTATGGAGGCTACTATGGGGGCCCTTACTCTGTTGGTAACCGCGGTGGTAACTCGCCCCATGGCTACAGTGGCGACAATGGCTACAATGGCTACAACGGCTACAGTGGCTACAACGGCTACTCTGGCTACTATGGCCGCGGACGTGGTGGTCGCTCGGGTCATTACTCTTCTTCTTCTGACTGCGACGATAACTCGTACCAGAACGATGGCTGCGACGACAGTGATAACCGTTACGATGCCTCGACTCTCGGCCAGGATCCGTACCGCGATGGCCGCGCTGACGGCCGTTATGACGAGCACTACTGGACGGAGCGCTTTGGTTCCGACTGCTTTGATCCGTCGTCGTGCCACTACATTGGCGAGCGCCCATACCTCGAGAATGGATACTGGCACTACCCTCTTGACCGTGACGACAACTGTGGATCGTCGCGTGGAACCACCAACTATGGCCGCCGCTACGGTCGAGTGAACCTCGCAGACAATGAGGCTTCCAAGGAGACAGAGGCAACTGTTGATGGCGCTATTGTTAGCCTCTCCAAGCGTATGTTTGGTCTATGCGGAGGCAGCTCTTCGTCGTGCGGTGGTTCTTCGTGCGGTGGCTCTTCGTGCGGTGGTTCCTCTTGCGGAGGTTCTTCTTGCGGAGGCTCTTCATGCGGAGGAGGTTCCTTCTGCGGTGGAGGCTCTTCCTGCGGAGGCGGCTGCGACAGCGGATATGACAGCTGCGACTCTTGCGGTGGAGGCTACGATTGCGGCTACGACAGCTGCGACTCGTGCGGAGGCTGCAACAACTGCTGCGATAGTGGCTGCTTGATGAAGCGTGACGATGCTGCTACTGCTGCTGTTGATGCCGCTGCTGTTGCTGTTGCTCCTACCGAACCCGAGAAGACAGCAGTTGTCGAGGGCGAGCAGAAATCTGTTGTTGAAGGCGAGCAGAAGTTTGGTTTCTGCGGCTGCGGAGGAGGCGGTAGTTCGTCTTGCGGATCCTCATCCTGTGGATCTTCCTCTTCGTGCGATGACGAGGACGAGTCTTCGGGCTGCTGCCCGTTTTCGTGCATCTGCGGTGGAGGTTCTAGTGGTAGCTCTTGCGGAAACGACGATTGCGACTCGTGCAGCCGCAACAGACGCGGTGGCTCTCACTCGTGTGGCAACGAGTACCCACCCCCTCCTCCTCCTTGTGCTGCTCCGGCCCCAGCTCCATATCCGGTTACTCCTCTCCCTCCCCCTCCTCCTCAGTGGCAGCCTGCTCCTGCATGTGAGCCGGCGCCTCTGCCGCCACCACCGCCCCCTCCTCCCCCTCCTCAGTGGCAGCCGGCTCCCGCTCCTGCTCCTGCTCCTGCTCCTGCACCCTGCGAGCCTGCGCCGCCGCCACCACCACCGCCACCACCTCCTCCTCCTCCTCCTCCTCCTCCTCCTCCTCCTCCTCCTCCTCAGTGGCAGCCGGCTCCCGCTCCTGCTCCTGCTCCTGCCTCCTGCGAGCCTGCCCCTCCGCCTCCACCTCCACCTCCACCACCTCCTCCACCAC
>JAJMIE010000022.1:0-233411 GCA_030575195.1 Sugiyamaella boreocaroliniensis | reverse complement strand
TAGAACCCTCGGCCTCACTAGACCGTTGAATTGTGTAATAATAATTGTGTTTGTTAATACTTTAGTAATGGGTTGGTCGGGTTTATCGGGTTTCTATCGGATAAATGTTTAACATTGCATCAGCCACTATAATGGCGATAGCTAAATACAAGCATATTTGGTGGGCAACAAACCGTTGAGCAATTGAGTTGCTAGTGGCACGGGCCCAGGAGGGAGAGTGAATGAAGCCCACATGACCGAAGTAGAGGACCATTGTAGACAGTTCCAGCGGCATTTACGGAAGTTCAACGCCTGTGCGTCTCGACCCCTTGACAGGGTTGGTAATCAAGTTGCAGGTGATGGAGGCGGGGTGCATCAGCGGGGCGAAGTCAGGACGGCTGCGCAATCGATACGAGTTCAGCCGCAGGTACCCGCCTAGTGTATATAAGTGAGAATAGCGCCATGTTTTTAGTTTTGTTTATTTAACATCTTACATTTGGTCTTGGAAGATTAATCAAAGATGCACATTTACGCGGCCTCGTTAGAAGTGCGAGCGCTAGAAGCACGACAGCAGCAGTTTTGCAGTGACGGGTTCGGCAATGTCTTTGAGTGCACCAACAACACCTGGAACAACTGGGGACGATGGGTTTTTCTAGGAGTGCTCATTGTGGCGTTCATCGTTCTACTAGGTGTTATGCGGTGTTACTCGTCCCGTCGTGTGCGTGCTGGTAAGCAGCCTGTTGTAGGTACTGGCTGGATGGTGCCACCCTCGTACTTCCAGAGCCAGCAGCAATATCACAACCAGCAGCCACCAGTGCCCGTGTACAATCCCAGTCTTGGCCAGAACGATGCCGGCTACTATGACAACAACGGCAACTTCATCCAGCGTGCACCCGGCGCGACGTACCAGCCACCGCCTGGACCTCCTCCCGCTACTGCTGGCCACGAAATTCAGGAACAGCAAGGTTATGAGATGCCCACATACGGAGACAGCAAGACAGCAGTGCCTCAGCCCGAACCAGCACATACATACGAGTACGGCCAGGCATCGAGTTCGCATTACGCCCCGCCGCCCGGTCCTCCTCCATCGCATTAGATGGGTTAATTTTTATTGTTGCCAGTTGTGTACAGTGTGTAGTTTAATGCGGAAGAGAGAGAAAGCGATTGAGTGATTTCAGTGCAAAATAAGTGTCAAGTCAAGCAGCAACCACCAACAGTTCGGTCCAGTGCCAGTAACCAGGCTGACCTAGTGACTTGTCAGAACTCCAGATACCACGGCTTCAAGTGCCTCGTGCAAGTCGTAGGTATAGGACTACCATGGAAAACGCGTTTGTCATTACACAGCTTCCTGACATCATTGACCGATGTGGGTGTTTTCAGTGTGAATGCACCGACTCACGACTGCGGATCGAGTACTACAGAGGTAAAGATGGCGCCTGGCCGGTATGGCGAGTCATTGTGTGTTTGTTAGCAGGTCTTGTGGGGCTCGCACTGTTGCCCATTGTGCTGCGTGTAGTCGGGCGTTTGTGCACCTGGCTCTGCAAGACATACGGCCACCGTTTCAAAACTGTCGCGCATTACTTTCGTCACTGTTGTGTGAATCGTCGGCAGTGCGCAGCCTCGACAGCCTCGTCTCTGCCCATGTCGAACCCACCGGCATACTCGATGCACAATTTGACCCCTGCATCACGCATGCGTCGTAGCGATGAACTGGTGGGACGTACTGCGCCGTTTGCGACAACTCGTTTTCGCGCCCGGGCGCAAAGTCTTCCACCAGCGTACTCTGTCGCTGCTGGTTCTGATATGGTTCTTCTCGTGGGCCCAAACCACCAGAGCGATAGTTCGACAACACTGGGCCCTGTGGGCGTGGGCTCCAGAGCCTCGGCTGTGTTTGCGTCGTCCATCTGGTCCAGCAACCCTCAAGCCTCTCTCACTGATCCAGGCTCCCCTATTCCGCGCAGTCAGGCGTAACATAGGGTGGGCATTACCCAAGCCAATGGGTCAATTGACGATAAAACAAGCATCTTATGACCGTTTCAATGGAACTAACGATCTGGACTGCACAGCCAATGGAACAAATGCTCATGTAACCTGACGTCACCTTCGAAGCAATGCCTCCTTCGCTGCAATCATGCGCCTCCGCGCTATCTCTCAGGATCTTGTCCACATCTCACTATCAGCCTGCCCTTCTGATGGCCAAGCCTCGTCACACGCTCCTCGCAGGCCTTGGCAAGGTCGGCCAAGCCTGCGCCTCCCCCAACCCGCGAACGCATGCTGCACCGATCGTCGACATACCGGCGCAGGTCCTGTTTTAGGCAGCGCGGGGCCAGGGCCCAGGGGCACTCCCCAAGCCCCTGGAGGCCCATGTGCTCCCCAGGCTTAACGGACATGCCGGCGGGGGGCACCGTCACCCCAAAATATAAAAGAGGGGGGTGTCCACCATCGCGGTTGCTCAGTAGCATTCGCGCCAAGCTCCAGCTACACCAGCTATACCAGCTACACTAGTAACACCGAAACGCACCGTATACTTAAATCTCAGCCAATCTTGCCCTACTGTGACCATGCACCTCTACGATCGCGCTGTACTGGCTGCTCGCTATTCCTGTACCTTTGACGGATTCTCGGAGATCTGCTACAACACCGAGAGCTCGTGGCACAAGCATGGCCGCTGGGCCTTTTTGTGCATTGTCCTGGCCCTTCTCGTAGCCCTCGCTGTTGTCTACTACCTATCGTACCAGAGGGTCCGCAACAGAATGAGCCCAATTCGAGGAACCGCTTGGGCAATTCCGCGCTCAGCATATGCCAACCCCACCGAACCACAGGCTCCTGCTGACGGCCCCTCGACGACCCAGCGCCCTTATAACCCGTACAACGCCAACACGTACCAGCCCAGCATGCAGCAAACGGGTGGTGGTGCTTCCGTTGTCCGCGCTGGTGCTGGGGCTGGTGATGCTGAGCCCTCGGGGTACTATGACTCAAATGGCAATTACGTTTCTAGCAACGCCAACTACGGCTATGTGTACAACACCGAGGAAACCGCTAGCAATGCCGAGTACTATGGTGCTGATGCCCAACCTCCAGAGGGTCCTCCTCCTGGCAAGTCGCCCTACTATCAGACTGCGACCAAGGAGGTCGAGGTCGATGACGTACCGCGTCCTGAGCCCACCCACCCCAAGGAGGGTTAAGTTCCGAGGTCGGCCGGCTCGAGGTAGCTCAAGGTATCTGCTAAAAACCTTTCAAGGCTTTCCAGGCTTTCAACGCTCTTCGAAGTTCTTCCAAGGCTTCCTGAATTGTTACTGCTCTCATCGCTTCCTACCTTCTCCCCAGTGTTGTTACTTTTCCTTCAGTCAATTTGTTGCTCTATAAATTGTTGCTCTATAAATTGTTGCTTAGCACGTAAGCAGGCTCGTATAGCACACGGGCTTGCACAACCGCAATATTGTTGTTGTACAAATAAAGTTAGATCCGTACCCGATTAACTTTTGAATGTACGGATTGATAGGCTGGTAGCCAATCAGAACGGTGTCTGCGCATACGCATCTCGCAAATGTTGTATGCTGAGCGTCGTATGCTGCACTGTATAATGCTTTTATTGTGCTTTGTGCATTTGAAACAGCAAGCTTGCCTACCGCTCCTATCGCCCTTTCACTTGCCCGCTCCCCCGCTTTCCCCTCTATTGTTGCGGAGATACCGGGGATACCGCCGGAATGCAGCCGATCAGCCAGTTAGACTTTGGGCGATCGGATTGTGCGGCTGCTCGCACGCAGAGTTCGTTATCATGCTCACACGAGCAGCACTGATCAATTGCAACGGCTGGTGATGTGGTCATGGAGTGACCCCGTGTACCAGAAATGCCTGGAGATAGCACATAGGTGTCACCTATGCATCGTCAAGCCCCAGTCCTGTCACTTGAGGTGCATAACTTGAACTCCGCGGCAGGGGGGCTGCACCAACCAGAAGGGTCACTAGACCAGATCTGGCTACCAGCCGCACGGCTCAGTAGTTTGATTAATTGCCAGTCTAATAGCGATGCAGTAAACTAGTGTCATCTAGTAAATATTGTGTGCTTGGCGTATCTACTTCACCTCCCTCTCTCTCCCCCCGCCTCGGCCTCCGAATTGACCCGCGTAATTGACGCCTACGCCTGAGCCCCGCATCTGACAAGGCGTCCCAAAAAGTCTTGGCGTCCTGTATAACTGAGAAAAGTACCCCTCTATCTGCCGATCCATGCCTTTTGAGGTCTGACTTCTGCAGAATTCTGCATCTCAAAATTCATCGCTTTGCCATATTCGGGAGTCATACATGACGATCTCTGCACTGTCTCTGTCACGGGGTGCGGGTGCTTTTATATCGTGACAATGTCTATTTAAGGGCCTCGCGTCCACTCTATTGAGATGTGCTTCCTCAAATCCCTAATACACAATGCACATCTACGCGCGTGACGACTATGAGCCGCTTGTGGCTCGCAGTTCTTGCTACAGTGACGAACTCGGCTACTACTACTGTGAAAGTGCCTGGACACGGTTCGGCCGCTGGATCTTCGTCGGTGTAATAGTCTTTCTCTGGGTCCTCATCATTTTGAGATTCTATAGCGTGCGCCGAAACCGTCAACAGAGACTCCTTGGTCTTCTCCAGCAAGGTCCTCCTCCTGGCCAGTACATGCCACCTCGTGATCCTCCCCCTAGTCAGGTATACAAACAACAGGGCTACACCCAGCAGGGATACACCTCAGATAGTTACCCCATGCACAAGCAGCCAATTGGTGCTCCGTCGGCTGTCCACTACAACAACGGTACCCTTGATACGCATCGTGGAGTTGGCTACGCTCCTCCTCCCGCGGCCTACAGTGGTTCTAGCGGCGTCAAGAGCCCCCAGCCCGCCGTGACCAAGCAGTAGTGGGACTGCCGCCAACATTCCTCGCAGGCAATAGCATCTGCCCTTGTATGCTATCGTAATGCCATGGTGTACTCACTCACTCAAGGACCGAAGCCCCATGCGATCTGTGGTATTTGTGGTGTCTCTGCAGAGATCTGCATCTCAAAATTGGTCGCTTTGCCGTATTTGGGAGTTGAATGTGACGATCGCTGTACTGTGTCTGCCACACACGGCGCGGTGCTTTTATATCGTGAAAAATGTCTATTTAAAGGCGTTTCCCCGCCCCCTATTCAAGTTTGCTTCCTCAAATTCTCCATACACAATGCACATCTACTCGCGTGACGATTATGAGCAGCTCGTAGCTCGCAGTTCTTGCTTCTACGACGCCTTCGGCAACTTCTACTGTGAGAGTGCCTGGCTACGATACGGCCGCTGGATCGTTATCGGCGTAATTGGCTTCATTTTCTGGTTCCTTCTCGGTCTTAGAATGTACACCCTCCGCCGAACCCGCCGTCGGAGACTCCTGGCCGCTCTCCAGCAGCCCCCACCACAGGGTCCTCCTCCTGGCCAGTACATGCCTCCTCCTGGCCCTCCCCCTGCTCAAGGATACCCGCAACAGGGCTACACCCAGCAGGGATACCCTCAGCAGGGCTACACCTCGGAAGGCTACCCCATGCAGGAGCAGCCAATTGGTGCTCCGTCGGCTGTCCACTACAATAACGACACCTTTGACACTCATCATGGAATTGGCTACGCTCCTCCTCCCGTGACCTACGGTGGTTCTAACGACGTCAAGAGCCCCGAGCCCGTCGTGATCAAGCAGTAATGGGGCTATCATCAATTAACCTTGCAGTGATAGCATCCGCTATCCTAACATCATAGTGTATTTTACTCGAGGACCGAAGCCTCGTTAAAAGGCTCTCAGCATGTCCCCATGACACCTTGCACGTTACCTAATGACATGCATTAATCAAGTATAACGTTAATCTCAATGCCTCTTTTTATTCACATTATGCTGAGCTTTTCAAATCGTTTCTCATTTCGTCTCAACTCTGTAGTTTGTTTCTCGCCGTCTCATTATTCATTATCGCGCTCACTGGCGTGCATTTTGTGGACGCTATCTCCAGCTACTTCACGGATAGCCTCTTCTATCATAGCACCCATGGCAAGAAGCGCTGTCTCGTCAAATGCGCGGTCCATACGCTTGGCACCTCGTGCATTATAGTATTCGGCAGTATACAGGTGAAGCGCCTTGAGCAGTTCCTAAGTTAGCGATAAACCTCGAACCTTGGTCAATACTCACACTGTCTGGGAGCTCTACGTGGTCTATGATAGGCACTCCGTCAGCCACTTGGTCGTGTCCACTAGTCAGAAGAATGTCATCTGGAGCCCTGACCTTATTCACTATTACATCCTCATAGCTGACTCCCTTATCGTGTAGCTTCTCGAGTTTATTGTCAGTTGTTGCTGGTGTTCGCCCTGCTACTGCATCGTATACAGTATGTTCTCGTAGCACTCGCTTCGGCTCCCCATTCTTGCCTAATGGCTGCGACATGAGAAGGGGAAGCAGATGCAGAGGAAAGATGAAGTTTATAGTAAAGTTCGAGACTTATGTTGGCGTATATCCGAATTCCTGGCGCATATAAGCATTTTGTGGATCCACCACACAATCAATGGCCTCGGCACTACGACATCCCGTCGTCAGTTATGTCCATACAATCACTGTTAAATATATATACACTAAATTAATCGGGTATATCTATGCGGCGCCATTAGCATCAGCCTCAGTCTCCACAGCAGCCTCGGCCTCCACAGCAGCCTCAGACTCCTCGGCAGTGGCCTCGGCAACCTCAGAGACCTCAGAGACCTCAGCAGCAGGCGTCGAGTCTCCCTTGACATTCTCAACACCAAAAATGCGGTGCAGTAGCTCATGAATGTCCTTTTTGGGCAGCATGATGTTAACCGAGCCTCGTCCGCGCCATAGAGGGTACACGAGCTTGTCGTGGCCTTCGCGAGGAACCTCCAGGAATGTGCATCCCTCGCTGAGAGCCATGACCTGTTCCTTGAGCTTAGCGTCAATACTCTCAAGATCAGAGAACTTGGGGAAAGCCTCAATACACAACGGCTTCAGTGTGTCCAGGCTCGATGCGGTGACGACTCGGTTAGGTCCCACAAAGGGGAACAGCAGGTCGAGACCCTCGGATTGCACACGCCACTTGCAGTCGCCTTCATTCTTCTGCTGGGCAAACATCTTAATACCAGCGTGCACAAACTTGTGGCTGTTGAGCTCCAGAAGCGGGCGAATGCAAGGAGCCACGTAGTAAATGGTTCGCACGGGGTCACCAGTAGCGTTTCGTACGAGCAAAGTGTTACGAGGGAACTTATCCGAAATGCCGTAGAACTTCCAGCACTCGCTAAGGGTCTCGTGCTCCGGCTTGATGAAGTTGAAGGGCTCCTCATTAGCATCGCGAGGTAGCTTCTCCTTCTTGACAACCTCGACAGCGGCAGTCTCCTCAGTCTGCGCCTCGATCTTGGCCTTCTTCTCAACAGGCTCGTCCTCTGCAGCCGGAGTCTCCTCGTTCTCACGCTTCTTGCCATCCTCCTTCTCAAACACAGCAATGAAGAAACCACCAGTGTCTTGCTGGTGAGGGTAGACACGAATGCATCGGTCGAGGTTGAAGCGAGCAGCCTCTTCCTCGTCAGGAGGGAACAGACTGCGGGTGATACCGGCGTCGTTGCGCTCGTGCCACACCTTATCCTTCGTCTGCAACTTCCAGTCGCTGACACCAGCGCTACGCACAAGACCAGGCAATTCCGACGACACATCGACAAGCGACAGGTTCTTGTACTGACGCAGAATCTCAGCAACAACAGCCTCGTTCTCAATGGGGTTCATTGAGCACGTCGAGTAGACAAGACGGCCTCCCTGCTTGAGGACCTGCACACCGCGGGCCAAAATGTTGATCTGAGTAGGGTGGAGGCCGAGACCGTTTCCTACAGTCCAGTCCTTCCAGACATTGACATTTTTACGCATCGTTCCATCTCCGGAGCACGGCACATCGCACAGCACACGGTCAAACTTGACATAGTCGTTAGGGCCGTCCTTCATCTTGGGGAACATCTGGGCGTCGTGGTTGGTGACAATGAGGTTGGGCGAGTTGAGACGCTTGACCTGGTGGATGAGCATGTGAGAGCGGCGGTAGTCACTGTCATTGGCGAGCACAAAACCCGACGGGTTGGGCTCGGCATGAAGAGCCTCAATGAGCTGGGCAGTCTTGGAGCCAGGAGCAGCACACATGTCAAAGACAGCATGGTGGGGCTTGATGTCGAGCAGCAGCGGAGGGATCATGGACACGGCCTCCTGGCGCGAGATGTTTCCGACCTCGGTCTCAACGACAAGGAAGCGCTGGAAACGGGCAAATGGCTTGTTCTTGCGAATGACCTGCTTGCCAACGTTGACCTGCCAGGCCAAGTTGTCGGGGTAGAACGACAGAGGCTGGGGCTCAGGCACCTTTTCACCTTCCCATTCAAGGTCCTTGAGGTCAGGAATGTAATTCTTCTCCATAGACTCGCGGACCTCGATGGCGTGCTTCTTGGAACCGGTGACTCGGAAAGTTAGGGGCAGCACCGCCTGGCAAGCAGTCTTGAATTGGTCCCATTCGTTCTCGGGAATGAGGTTCAGAGCCTTGTAATAGGCTTCCCACTGCTCGTTCTCCTTTTCAACAGACGTCCACGATGTGGTGGCCCGGGCACGGCCCATTTTGTTGCCGCGACGGAAGTTCTTCTTGCCCATTGTGGATGGATATACGACAACTATTGAAAAGTGAAAAATTCCCCGATCCAATTTTTTAGCGGGTTAGGCCAGCCGCACATGTGATAAGATAAGACCCTGAAATGCGTCTATAGTGCAAGGTTCTAACCGAACGACGACACACGCTTCATAACAATGTTAAAACAGTTCTACTACCCTGTCAGTGCTAAGTAGTAATGATGCAATCTTTTAAAGTCCAGGAAGTGGCCTTCTCAACCTCATCGCCATATCTACCCCTAGTATGCTAGACGAACGCTCTAGATAGGTCGTCAACTGGTTTAACAATAAAAGTCAAAATACAATAGTATATGATATAGCGAAGGGCTAGCAAGGGATAAATCCCAACAAATCTCTGTGAAGTAAGATATCCGACCGAATTTCTGTTGAACTACATGTTCAACCCCACCCTGTCACATGCTCCTCCCCTCGCTACTTTGAGCCCGCGGGATAGGGTACGGGGCTCAGCGCTAATCCATCTGACGAAGATCCAGTCTGCAACTAACCTACTTTCCTACCTCGACACCACTGTAGTCGCTTTGATCTGGAGGTGGAGACAGCTGTTGCTGGTAGTGGGCGCGTGTCATTTTTGGTGGACTCGTGTCCTCGGCGTCTTTCTGCGCACTTTTGTAAATGAAACGAGCGGTGCTGGCCAGCACCGTTTTTGGCGCCTCCGTCCTGAGGGCCTCGTGGAGTGGTAGTCTTGACGAGTACTGGGCCTGGTGGCTCGGATCCATCGACTCTTTTGAAACAAGCAGCGCTGTCGGAAAGCAATGGACGTGGCTTGGTAGCTCCGTGGTAGCGGCAGTCACGGGAAACACTCTTGCTGATGTATCTCCTTCAGAGAGATCGGGCGTGCTGGTGGCTGCTATCTTGGTGAAAGTGCTCCATACAGTGCTATTTGGACCGCTGCGCGTCGATGAGGTTGAACGCCTCATGGGCCAGGCCTGGTATACGGTTGTTGAGTTTGGTGTCGCCTTTTTGATTGTACGTGAGCCACTGACGGCAGGCACTCTGTGCACCGCGGCAGTTTTTTTGCTACTCAAATGGTTCCACTCGCTGAGCGCATCCCGTGTCATCGACTACAATTCCTCGGGCGGCACAAGTCAGCAATCCAAGTTCCAGTTTTGGCGACTGGCTCTTGTCGTGTTCCTTTTGCATGTCAACGACATATTGTGGATGAAGCATTATTATATGGAGCTGTTTTTACTTCGCGACGAGGTCACAGGAAACATCTTCATGTCGACGACCATCTTCGCCGTCGAGCTTTCCATCCTATACACAAGCTTGTTAGCGACAACGGCGCATCTTATCTTTTTGCCTATTTATTCCGACTCGTCATCGCAGTCTGCATCGACCTCGACATCGACGAGCGCCTATTCATCATCGACTAAGCGCCAGATCTATCTGTCCGTCGTCAACATCCTGTCAGAACTGTTCAAATTGACTATCTACATGGCCTTCTCAATGGTCATGCTCTCCAACTACTGCCTGCCGTTGCACATATTCCGCGAAGCATATCTGACGCTGCGCCTGTCCATCCAGAAGGTTCGCGCTCTTATCTGGCACAAGCACATTTTGGGCCAGTACGACATCAGCACCTTTGAGCCGGCCCTCGCATCCGACTTTGATGCCGGTGCTCCATGTGTCATTTGCCGTGATCCGATGCTGCTCGACGCTTCGGCGAGGCAAGTCGTGCGAACTAAGTGCAGTCATGCTGTTCACTACGAATGCCTTTTTGAATGGCTGCAACGTAGCTGCTGCTGCCCTACGTGCCGTGCCACCGTATGATCTTTTATTTATCTAACGACTTAACGACTTTATTGTATTGTTTTCCATTGTCTCCTCTAATCGTTCTCTAGATGTGCATTTACATGAATATAAGGATCCGATAAGTGTCAGTGCTTCTTGAACTTGCGCCACGCTGTAATCACGAGCTCCCTTTCGCTGACAGCCATTGTTGCTACAAGTACAACACCCAGCGCGGCCTGCTTTAACAGCTCCTCAAACGTGCTGACAGTTCCTATCCGCCAAGCAGCTGCAGCCACAGCAGCGCTCACGGCAACTACATACACGTTTGGACACGCTCGACGAATCCAGGCCCAGCTATCAATGGTGCTCAGCGCTGTGAGGTGTGTGCGGTAGTACCGTTCAATGTACCGTGTGCACCACAGAATGCGTAGCGTCATGTTGAGCATGTTGGCGTACACGAGGCCCTGGGCGCCGAGATCGAGGAGATCCATCAGCACATATCCAGCAACGCCAAACGACAGCGAGAAAGCTACCATGGCCGATCCCTGGCGTCGGATGTCCTCAACAGATGCCACGGACTGCACAAACGCCTCGAGGCATCCATTCACAGCGAGAAATGGAATGTAGCACGCATAGGTAGCCAGTACCTTGGGGGCGTCTGTTTCTAGCCACACTGGCGATACCACCCAACTCAGAAAGTATCGGGCAGCCAGCGGACCAAATACACAAACTACAACATCCAGGTATGCATATAGGCGCAAAAGCGTTGACAAGACTGTCACTGACAAGTTGAAGTCAGACACTCGGCTGGTGGCTGGCGTTGCCGACGGACTGCTGGCCGCCGACTTCTCGTCAGGCGTATGAGGCGTAGAAATGGGCTTTTCCTGAGGCTCAGACAAAAGTTTTGAAAAGAAGCCGCGGAGAGCCTCCTCAATAGGGAGGAATGCAAGACGGGCCACAAGGGAACCGTAGTTTGCCACGAGTGCATATACACCCTGGCTTTTAATGGGCAGCAAGATAGACACGAGGAACTTGTCACCCTCTGATAGGCAGTGCTTGAACACTGTCTGTAGACTGATACCAACAGCAAGAGTCGACGTCTCGTGGTTGAAGTACATCTTCTGCTGGGTGTTGCCGGCATCTTTCCAGATGGGCTGCGGCATTGTGATGCGGTACTGCTGATGTCTACTTGTTTTGAGTCCATGGATAGTGTAGAGAATAGTCGTCACCGTCGAGTATGCTAGCTGTCCCAGAGCAAATGGAATAAGACTGGGACCCCATGACTGACGTGACATCATGACAAACGTAAATGTTGCCAAACACCGGATCATCACAGTAGCCGACTCAATGTATGCACGCGTTTTGAAATCGACTAGGAGCTGCGAGAGAAGGAACGAGGGCTCCGACATTAGCTCAATGATGGATGACGCTGCAAAAATGATGATTGCTGTGCCTGTGTACTCGAGTTGCAGGTTCGACGACCACTTGTAGTGGTAGAGAAGCGAGATTGCAGTTGCTAAGGGGATTCCAGCCATGAGCGGCACAAAACCAATGTTGATAACTTCCTGAATCGTGCCAGACTGAGTGCCGTGGGCCACGCCGCCCTCGAATCTGTACACGTCTTGGGTCTTTCCTACCAGCGTCTGGCGCTGGGCAGCTAGGCGCACGGCCTCACGTGAAAAGTAGAGAATTGTGTTGATGAGAAGCTCAAACTGCGCGTTCGCTCCAATGAGTTCGGGGCTCGCGAACCGCAGCAGCGACTGATTGAGGCCAAACGTGACCAGCTTTGAGAAGAACTGCGCGCCAATGAGTAGCGTGGCACCGGATGCCAGGGCCTGGGGTGTCAGCACAGACTGCCTCTTGCGGCCCACACCGTCTATGTAGTTGTTGGCAGCATCGTCGTCGTCGTCATCTTCTTCTTCGTCCTGCTCGTCGTACTCATCCTCGTCCGCGTCCTCTAGCGCGTCGGTACCGTCGCCCTCAGCGCGACTGCGGCGTTTAGCTGCTGATTCCTTGACTGAACGGCGTCGCACCACCTGGATTGGCGGAATAAGCACCTGATTGGACCGTTTGCGCGAGTGTCGGCGGTATACGACGCGGTCAGCTTCGCGGACAGGCGAGGCAGAGGCCGGTGGAGGAGGCGGAGGCATCGACGATGTGGAGATGGCACTCAGCGTGGGTCGTTGCTGGCGGCCACGTGCCGTGCCTGAGTCCATATAGTCTGGCGACATTGAAGAGGGGCGCGAGCGCGAGTCAATGGCACTGTTGGACATCCAGGATCAAGCTGATGCTAGAATCGCTTGCGGTAGGAGGCTAGGAGCAAAAACACGGGAGGCCACACAAGGGAAGAGGGGGGAACAAGATCCCAGAGAAAGAATTAAGACGGCAGCAAAGAATAGACACAGACACTCACACGTACAAAGGTCCAGCCTCGTAATTAAATTGGTGCTCTTGTGTCTGGCGTAATGTCGTTTGGCGAAGGTCAAATAAATTGATGTCCCAGATAGGAAGTGATAAAGATGAGGGTACGGGGGAGCTGTCAATGCGGTAGGTGGAAGGTGGCCTACCATGTGCGAAGAGGGTGTATCAGCCAATTAATATTGTTGGCCATCAGTCAATTGATGTCTCTAGTGAATGTGTATGTGGCTCCAATAAAGAGTGGTTGAAGCTTTGAAGCTAGAGGATAGATGAACAGCCCAGTATAACCTTGAACCAGGTCACTTCATGGTTGACTAACGTGAGACTTATTGTCTCCACATTACAAAGTTTAATGGTAAGTATCATTATTTTCTAATGGCAGGTATGTTATGGCATGTTCATCGAGACACTACAGTTACCGCCACTATACCTATTGGGGTACTGTAGTTGCAGGGTTCTAGTGCACTTGAACTTGTCGACGGGAGTCAACTGCTCGAAGCTATGCTGAGAGGGTGAACACCCTCTCGGGGTTGGATTCAGAGCGCTGGTTACGAGTGCGGGCCAGAGCGCGGCGAAGGGCTTCGCGAGCATCGTCTTTGGGTCCCACGTACCCTTCGTCGTTATCAGGTGCGATAATCGACTCAGATTCTAGAGGCGTCTGAAGCCCAAGGTTCAGTCCGAGCTCGTTCCATCCGTACTCGGGTGATGACTGACGGGTGAGGCCCGGAGCTCGCGTGCGCTTAAGACTCTCGCGACGACCAGGAACTGCTGGCTGCACGTGGGCCACTTCGACGCCAGTACCGTCGGTGTAGGGCGACGTTGCAGCAGTCGAAGCCTCGGATGCGTAGCCAGAAAAGCCGACAAATGGCCCTGAGTTGAGTCCTACCACATTATCGTACGAAGCAAAGCGCGCCATGGAGGTTCCTGCCGTGCGTGGCAGCTCGTGGCCGTTCACGATCTCAACGTGCTCGACACAGGCGTGACCGTCGGGGCCCACACTCAGCGACACCCGTCGCTTGAAGCTGCTGGTGCGCGAGGCGTTTGGAATGGCTGTGGCCGGAGCCGAAGCCATCGCTGCCATGGATGCTGGCGTCGAAGTGTTGAGGCGCGTGAGCGTCAGTAGCGACGAAGCCGAGGCCGACTGTTTAAGGCCACGCGAGGGCGAGCTGCGACGTTCGCGCAGGGTCTTCTTGGAGCCTGGAGCAAACGAAGCCGAACTCGGGAACGTCAGTGGCTGGGACTGAGTTGGGTGTGCTAAGTTTGCTGCGGGAGCTAACGCTGGCGCAGGCGCCAATGCTGGAATGGGAGTCTCGTCAAAAGAAGACGACGTGAACTCGGGAAACGGTAAGAGGTCATCAGTTGGGCCCATGAGCACATGAGGATTCTGGAGCTGGGGAATATCGAGCAGCGGAATCAATTCGTCAGTATGAGGCATCAGCGAGTCCTGCAGGCTGAAGATGTTGTGCTGGTGCTCAAGGTGATGCTGCTGCTGCTCATGGGGGAGCTGAAGCTGAAGCTGCTGATGCTGCTGCTGAGCATCAAGCTTTAGCTGCATCTCAAGCTGCTGACCCATGTCATCGTAGACGTCGGCCGATACAAATGGCAGATCGGCAGCAAAGACCGCAGTGTCATGGTACTCAATGGGAGAGGGCTCGAGACTCTGAACAGTCGACAGCGACGAGACCGAATCAGAAATAGCCAGGGGTATGAGGGGAGTTGAGGGAGTGACAGCAGCAGCAGCAGAAGGATGGGGAAGAGGCATAGCGGAACCGGCCGCTAGGTTAGAGGAATGCTGGGACCACACAGAAGCGTCGAGCGGCGGGGCCGGGGGAGTAGGCAAATCTATGTCAAAGGCTGTGGTGAGCTGTTGGTGGGACTGATGCGCCGGCGCACGGGCCACCTGTTGCATGGGTTGCATCGAGGCATTGAAAGAGCGGAATGACTCGGGCGACACTGCGACGGGGACAGCGGTATGAGAAGGCATGTTCAGGTCGAGGCGAGTGTCGAATTTTGGTCTGGACGAGGGCCGGCCACGAAAGCCGGTGCGTCTTGCTTGGGGCCTCGGCCGGGGAGTCTGCGGGTCATTTTGGCTGGATTAGAGGAGCGTTAAGGAAAAAACAGGACAGACTCACAGTTGGTCGGACATGCCGTCACGGTAAAGAGGTTGCAAGGCCAAGTAGACAGGACAACTGGTCAGTGGGCAGATACAAGGCAAGAGAGAAGCCAAAGAAGGACAACCTACTGGTTGAGGCTTCAAGATAAACTGGTAGTAAATTGGATTCCCAATTGTGTCACTGGCAACAATGCCAAGTGGAACGACTCTAGTCTAGCCAAAGAAGCTACTGTAGCCACTTGAGTCAGTCGACTGAGTCAAATACGAAAAGAAAGGTCGATCACTTTAACGATCGAAAGATGCAGATGCAAAGGAGGAGATGCTTGACAAGATGCAAGATGAAACAAGGGAAGAGAAGGGTCGTAAATCGTGAGTTGAGGGAGAGGAAGAGGGAAGGATGAGAGAGTGAAGGAGATGGTAGGAAAGTTGCCGATGCTAAGTGAAGTGCAGAGGGTGGGCAGTGAGTGCAAAGGGCGGGTTAGAGGGGAGGTTGTGGGAGGTACGAAGGAAAAGGTAACAAAAATAGGTGGGGTACAAAAGGGTACCCGATGCTAGGAAATAGATTCTAGGAGATCCCTAGGCAATGGATGAGATTACAGAGACCAGCAGAATTGCAATGCTGACTCGTTGGGTGATGAAACAAAAAAAAACCAACAGCAGCAAGCAGCCCATATATAGTAAGTAGCAAAGGGGGGCCGCCGCCGGGCTCAGGGTATAGACTAACTGCGCAGCTCGAGGCTCGGCCAGTCACTGATAACCAAGCGAGCAGGACGGGGGGGTAGGTTGTTGCTTTTTGATGGCTCGGGATTCGGTGCTTTTCGTGACATGCAACTTTTCTTGTTCACGGCTTGTCAAAAGCAACGGCCTGTGGGGGTAGACGAGGGTCTAGGCACGAGGGTTGGCGTGATGCACACTGAGGGGTTGGAGGGGGAGTTGGCCGAGTTTTAGATAGAATGGCAAAGAGGGGCACAAAATTTTTACGTCTGGAGGGGTCAAGAGAGGGGGGAACCGGTCAGCTGGTTAGATCTCAGTACTGAAGTCGATGAAATAATATATGATATTAGATTGGGTTGGATACGGGATGGAATACGTAGGACACGATACGCACAAACGACAGTTGACTCTGAGTGCATAAGGCGTGCAACACCACTACATAGCTGAACCTTGGAGCAGGCTGACAACCAACCTTAAAGCACAACGGTTAGCAAGGCGGCTCAGCAAGGCCGAGGGGGGCTGAGGATTAGGGGGGACCTGACAAAATTTCGTCAGGGAATTTGATTGACGAGCGGCACGCCGATGGGCCACCCCCTCGTCTGCGATAACACAATCTCGATCGCACTGCCGACGAGGCGGGGCACCGGGGGGTTTGGCTCACTTGCCCTTTTGTGCTCCGGCCGAAATGGCTCAATACCGCTACCCTTTGGTTGCATTGATGGCCATCCATCTGAGACACCTGGCAGGCCCAGCGGCCTCCCCCGCGTCTAAGCGAGTCACCGGTGAAGCAACAGGTGGGGGAGGGGCACGCAGGCAACAGGCGGCACCAACTGCCGAAGCCGCTGAAGCAAACGCGGCATTTGGCGGCTGTCAAGCTGAACCAAAACTTACTCCCCGCCCACCTCAAACGCCCGCCTGTTCAGTTCACCCTACCTCCGTATGCCCACGCTGCTCCGTTAGGTGCCCTGCAGGTCCGCCAGTCGACCCTCACCCCTTGTGCAAACGGCTCGTCGGCAAAATCGTGCTCTTCTACTACCATTTGCCGATCGCTGAGGCGGCTGCCAGGGGGGCACGGAGAGGTTATTGCGACGATCTCCGGATGAGCTAAAGATTTTCTTCACGATCCAATTGAATGATTTGCCTCCCGCGTCTCTGTTGCCACTTCTCTTGCTCCAAGGCCGCCGGTTCATAGCCCCAGTGCCACGTCGGTACAGCATGGCCAAACGGGAAGGCCGCTAGTCTGCACTCTCCGCACCACGGTCCACGCAGCTCAAACCTAAATTCGCGGCAAGGGCCACACGATTGCAAAAAATTCCCCAGCCCATCCAAAGAGCCTGTCCTCTGTGCGCTATCTGCTCAATCGGTCTCGCAGACCCGACCAAAGCTCAATCGGCCTACTAGCCGTGAATTATCTCCTCATCTGGTCCTGTGCATGTCGAACAACAAAAAAAAAAGCCTCCCCCGCCGATCCGGTGTGCCAATCGTATGCACACGGCTGGCCGGAGGGGTCGGACTGTGCACCGTTCCTCGTTCATCGCAACAGCAAACTTAATGCTCACACAAACAAACCTTGCTCAGTTTTGCAGGCGTGCCCATCACAGTCTGCACCACCAGTTAGTTGCAGGGGTTGTCTCAGGCACCCGTGCAATAGCGTCGCTGCACTGCACCTCGAGTACAACCAAGAGCGGGGTTTTCAGGTGCGTATTTCCATGTACGTTGTCGCTGTACGGGACAGAACACTATAGACGCAGTCGATGCAGCATGCAATGGCACTGCAGTAGGCCGTCTCACTACCGTAGATAGTAAAAACAGCACAACAAAGCAAATTGCAATTGCAATTGCAATTGCAGACATAAGATACCGGAACGCTGGGGCCAATTGAGCTGCCAGCTAGCAGCGCGGCGCACTACACCAGATGTAGAAGAGTGCACCATCGCAGCTGCGAGAGCGCGCGCGGGGGGGACCATGCCGCCCAAAACACCGCATAGGGTCCGCTAGAGTCAGTTCAGCATCAGCTCACCCTGAATCCGCTTAGCCCATCCCGTTTGAGGGAACCCCTCTAATGGTTACCAGATACGATGTCTCGCGCATACGTCTCAAAGTCCTTATCACCCACGCGCTCCTGCAGGTTGGGTTGGCAGAATACGGCCAAAGTGCTTCGATTGATGCCGGGCGCCGACGGCGCACGCACATAGTGCGGAATTGCCCTGAAAAGTCCGCCAGAAATGACCTCTAGGGCCCCACCCGTCTGAAAGGCCAGCGCATCCTTGGGGATATCGACTTTGACGGCTGTTCCCTTGGCATTGCGGATGAACAGACCAGCGTCGGCAAATTGGTCGTGCTGTGGGATGAGCTCGGCATTGGAGACGCCCACGTCGGCCTCACGCATCAGGTACTCACTCGTCAGCGCCGTCACGCACGAGTGGTCAACGTGCTCTCCGCACCAGCTGTCGGCGGCTACAGCAACTGCTGGGTCGGGGGTCGCGGCAAAATAGTGCAGCAGGCGGGCCTTGGTGGTGGTGGATGTGCGCACAATGCGCTCCAGGTAGCCCTTTTCGCCATTAGGACCGGTACGGTGGTGCGTGGCCATGTAACGGTCGCAGGCTGCGGCCACAACGCAGGCTACGTCAATGATAAGCTTCAGCAGCTGCTTGATGTCGGCCTCGAATTGCGGCAATTCAGCCGACGGCCAACGGTTGGCTGCTGTATAACCAGCAAAAGCGCCAGGAGGAGCGACGTCGGCAGCAGTCTTGCCCGTGTAGAAGTCGCAATTGACGTAGAAGGAGCCCTTGAGATTGTCGGGTGCGCCAGAGGCTAGTTTCTCGCGCCCACGCGACCAGCCGACAAGCCACATAGCCTCAGGAGCCTCAAGCGCGGCCAGTGCAGAGTCAGGCAGGTGAGCGAGCGCCGCAGCTGAGGTCAGCACGCGCGCGCGCAGCTCGTGGAACTGCACCGGCAAGTTCTTGACGACAATGATGCCGAGGGATTCGGGACCAAACGCGCTAGGCAAAAGAGCATCGCAGCTACCAGCTGCCAGTTGCGCGAGGTCGACGGTGACGGGAGAACCGGCTGTTGTGTTGCCTGTAGCCGTCTCAACTACAGCTGCTTGTGCCGCAGTAGCACTAGAGGGTGTACCCTGTGATCCGGATCCTAGAGTCGACATTTTTTTGGACTATCGAGTGATTCGACGTGATTTTCTGCTTTTTTGTTTTGTCGCAGCGGAGAAATATTATTTGATGTAGCTTGTACCACTAAGCTGTTGTATGGAGACACTCGCAGTCTGGGCGCTCGGCTGTTTCACCTGCTACTTGCTTGTTTACCAGTCGCTGGCTGGTGGGATGTGATCGGAGATGGCGGCGCATTTTGCGAAAAATGCGCCAAACTAATGCAATGCGCTAAGGCGGTCTGTGCACGGCTGAGCGCCGCACAGATGTGCCGTGCATGATCGACGCGTAGCTTATTACCGTTGGGACGGCGGCTCTGGTCACCTATCGGGTGGGAGTGAAGAGGAGTGGTAGCGGGGATTCCTGGCCAGGGGTCAAATGGACCCGTACAGCGGGACCTGTCATACAACGGGCCGTTCGGGATGTCCAGCTCACTGGTATGAAAAAGAAACATTATTGGTTTATCGCTCGTCATAATGTTTGCTCTTCTCAGCCTCCTCCACTTGCCCTTGTCTGAACTACTTGAGACGCGACGCGACGCAATGTACTAGGGTAGCGGTGCCAAGCCGGATTAGGTAGCCGAACAACTGCGGGGCCCTACGGTGACAGTTGACACTGCAACGGCAGGATTACTCATCGGATATCCCCCCTCTGTTCTGTCCCCATTGGGGTGTTGGTACGTCAATTATGTCCTCTCCTTGACAGCGGCTCAGCCACCAGCGTCTGCCAAGCAGCCACGGCACTGCATCTGCTGTGATCGGCAGTTCGTATGCCGTTCCGACCCGGCGGATCCCCCACATGCAAGTACCCGCACACCTCCAACCCGCCCTAGACGCAGAAGTGACATCAATGGGAACCTAGGAAAAGGTGCCCAGGCAAAGGTGCCCAGACAAAAGGAGTCTAGACCAGAGGGACCCGAGTCGCACCTGAAGCCCAGGCCAAGAGGCTATAGCCACAATTCGAGCCGTCTTAGTCACGCTACCAGACAAATCCGGGGGCTCGAAGTCGCAGATAGTTGAAGAGTTGAGGGTTGAGAGCTTGAGGGCTGACAGTCTAGGGACTTAATCACTCAATGGACCGTATGAGAGCATTTGCTACAGTCTACAGGACTCGTTGATGCTACTTTGTGTCGGCGTTGAAGTCTGTCTGTTCATTACCTCAACATATTTGCTCACTGCTGATTATCTCCAAGCTGAGGAGGTCTCAACCTGCTATCACTGCCTTCCTCGGATTAGACTACCCCGTGTTACTCCTCACTACTAACAACATTGCTACTAGTGCACCTGTTCTACGGCTCTACTTTTCAGGGCAAATAATCATTGTCTACTTACTGTTGCCTGTTGACTGCTTTTGGCTGCTGCCTGTAGTTGCTTGCCTGCTGTGCGCTACATGCTGCCTGCCTATCTGCTGCCTGCTTATCACCTGCTTCGTGCCGTGGTGGTCCTGCAAGTCACTGCTGTCTATCAAACCCTTACTTCAACAGTCCGACGCTGTACTTGGCTGGTTGTCGTACACTGCACTTGTGCTTCCTGGGTCCATTCTGCCCTGCTGGTGTATGATTTGACCCCTTTTTCTTCCCCGCTTTGTCCCCACTTTCCTCGTATGCCGAGACGCATGAGGACCCACCGGGACTTTGGCCTGGATCTCCTCCTCGTCAGAGCTGCATCTCTCTCTCCCCCGCCCGCCCACCGCCCTGCAACTCTTTCTGCGTCCCTTTTTCAGCCTGCGTCTTTTCCGATCCAGGAACGACCCTGAGCTGTCGATCGATGATCCGTCCATGACAAAATTTTAGCAGTCCCAATCCACGACATAGGCCTATCGCCGATGCCTCCTCGATCTCACACTAGCTTCCGCACATCACCATCCTCCGCAGATATCGGCCCTCCACCGATTCCGCACCCGACCGTTTTGACTGATCGCCCGATGATCCTTGAACTAGTGTTAGTGGCTTGATGGGCAAACCCCTGTTTTGGCTCTCAAACTCAAATGGCGTGGTTGGCCCGTCGGTATTGCCTATCAGACCTAAACCGGCCACCCGAGCACTGGCATGTCTGTCACTAGTGGACGCAAGAGCAATCCTTGACTATTGAGTCAAGTCTGTTACCTTAAGCGGAAAGCTGCATAGCGTCTAGGCCGACCCCGCTATGCCAACCTGGAAACCCCATGTCGTATCTCCGGCAGTACCGAGTGAGCTCAAGTCGAAGGCATCCAACGGAGAGAGGAAGAGGAGGGAGAAAGTACTGCTGAATGCGAATTGATGGCTTGTGGTTTTCTCAAGTAAAGTGAATGGTCGTCCCGCCTTCATATTCGAGTTTTTTATGATCTACTTGACTTAACAAACAGGCAATGTGGGCCAGTTTGGCTCTGCCGCCTCAGTGACTCAATAGCCCATATTATTTGGTCTGAACTGCTCTCAGGCTTGTATGCTCTACGAATCTACCTGCTTCACAAAGAGATGCTGTCTGGTTATATTTCACAACCTGTCTGTCTTCGTTGGCTGTTCAATACCGTGTCAAATTCGCTGCTTGTCTACAAGCTTTTTGAAATGGTTGGGGATGCATTTCTTCTGCACGAAATTGGATTTCTGTACGACGAAAATTTAGTGTCAAGTCTGGATTACGAGTATACTCCTTCCAAACCAGGATTATGTTTGTTATACGACACTCTACAAGTTGATCAGTTTAATACTGTTGGCTCGCATTTCTCGTAAATGGCTTATTGAGGGACAAAAGGGAGACCTCTACTATTTCTCTTTTAGCTTAACTTTCTCGCTATTTATCAACTTGGTTGAGGGCCATACATCTGTATTAAACTATTCGCGGTGCCAGGCGCTGTACGATTCTATTTGCTCCTTGACTCCGCGAATGCTCATTCCATCTGTTTGGCTGTACAGTAAATTCTGCTTGAACAAAAAGCCGCCAACAACTAACAGCAGGCGCGCCAAAGTTCAGTCAGCTTTATGCTCGTCATACATCTACTAACTACAGATACGTCAGTCTCTTCGTTATCTTTTTCTATCTTTCACACAATTCCTTCAACACAATGGCCCAAATTCCCGGCACAAACCACTTGGTATTAGCACAGATGAAAGCTTTGTCTGGTTATCATCTTTGTTGTTTTTCCCCATCCCAAAGGACTGGAATGCATTTTCCTTCCTGACCGCCTACTCTAACATCTCGCTTCCTCACTTAAACCGATTTAACATCTCTGAGTTGCCAATCGATAGAATTTGCTTGAAGGCCAAGCGTTTTCGCTAAGTCCATTCATTCGTACGTATTGCCCTTCGACACTTCAGACTAGTTTCGTCGCTGAATTCGACTCCGTCAGCGTCTCGATCAAGGCTCAACTCCTATACTCTTCTATTCTGTTTCTCTTCCACGTTTTTCCCACTTCTCTACTCAACTACTCTACCACTCCAATCAAATCTCAAATACAGCGTCACCCTCAATATACTGTCTCTCGTATCCTCTATGCTACATAAATATCGTTCAGGCAGCAGCAGCCTTGTACTTGGCCACGATACTGTCAAACAGCTGCGACTTGGCCTCAAGGTCGACCAGCGACGGGTGGTCCTTGGCCACCTGCTCCAGCTTCGACTCGAGGTCGCTGTAGTCACGGCCTGCGACAATGGCAGTAGCAATCGAGTTCGCCAGGGCCTCGGGGTTCTCGGGCTCCTTCTCAATGGCCTCCTTGAACAGCTCGTCGGCCTCGGGAATACGTCCCATCTCGAGCTGCGCAATAGCCTGTCCGACAAGTGAGCGAGCAGAACTGACTCCACCAGTTGCCAACTCCTCAAAGATGTAGAACGCGCTCTGCGCCTTGTCGCTTCCCTCGCGCAGGTTAGTCCAAGCCTCGGCCAAGTTGAACACAATGTTGTCCTGGGCCCACTTCTTGGCTTCGTGGACAAGCTTCGCGGCCAGATCGACGCGGTGCTGCAGCAGGTAGACCTGAACGGTCAGCGACACGCACTCGAGACTACCCTCGTGCTTTCCCAGCAGACTCAATGCCTCGGTGAGCTTGTTCTCGGCAACAAGAATGAGTCCTCCCAGAAACTGTACTGTGGCATCGTCCGAATGGGCCTCGATAATCTTGTCTGCCGAAGCAACAGCAGACTTAACGCCCAGCGAGTACTCAGCATACGCACCCACAATGGACTGCCATGGCTCTGAGCTGTTCTTATACTGCGACACAACTTCGCGCGCCTTTCCAGTGTAGATTTTGGCGCGAGCAACGAGAACCGCGGCGCGCTGCTTGTGGGCATCAGACAGCGAAGATACGTCTTGCTGCGCGACCTGCACAAAGTCACCCGTGTAGAACGAGCGCTCAAGGGCGAAGAAGTCTATGTTAGCCTATGTACCGTCGTATCATCTTTACAATTGCCTTACCTCCTGATTCAAAGGCGTCCATATCTGATGGTGAAGTGACAATTGGCGTTTCGCTGGCATAGTGTTGTAGGGTTGGGGTTTAACCCTTGGATGAGAGAGCCATCAATCAATTTTCAGGTCATTTTACACCAACTTTTCATCCATTTCACACCTTTTGTGCACCAATTCGCACCCCTTTTGTACACCAATTCTCCACTCTAATCCCATGTAACTTCAATCTTTAGGTCATCATATTCTACATCTCGGGAATCACTTCAGATTATCCTCTTCTTCTACTATTTTCTCGCTATTACCTATCACATGGCTACTAGCTCTTACAATCAGACAAGTTCTTATAGTTTGTGTTTGTTTTTGGTTCTCCATTAATGAATTCAATACATAGAATACATGCTGGTCGCAAGACATGACGATTCCTTTTAGTTGAGGTCCTTCTTGAGGGTACCAGTGAAGGCGTGCTTCTCGGCAGGAGTCTGGAAACGACCCTTTCCGAACTTGGAGGCAGTGTCGATCCACTTGAGCTGGACCTTCTCGAGAGCCTTGCGCGAGGTGTGAACCTGCAGAGACTTACGCAGAGTAACAACACGCTTCTTAACACCGGGGATGGAACCCTTGAGGATGACGAAGTCGTTGTTGATCTCACCGTAACGGACAAATCCTCCCATGGGGGTGATAGTCTTCTTGGTGCGGTCGAACTCAGTGGCAGCGTTGGCCTCGTCGTCTCCCTTACCAATGCGGTAGACCTTGTGGTTAGTCGAGGTACGGTGGTGGTAACCGTCCTGACCAGCACGAGCCACAGTCCACTGGACGTGGCTAGGGTGCCAGGCTCCAATACAAGCAACCTTACGCAGACCACGGTGGGTCTTACGGGGCAGCTTCTTGGTTCCCCAACGGGCGGTCACACCCTCGTAACCGTGACCCTTGGTGACAGCAATGACGTCAATGACCTCATCCTGCTCGAAGACAGAGGCAATGTCAACAGTCTTCTCAAAGTTCTTGTGAGCCCACTCAACCTTGTCGGCAATGGAGCCACCGTTGATCTGGATCTCAGCAAGGTGAGCCTTCTTCTGGCCAAGAGGAGTCTTGCGGATCTGGGTGTGGGCAAGCACACGGACGACAGTGCAGTACTTCTTAATGCGCTCAAGCTCAGACTCAACAGAGGCCGAGTTGTCAGCAAAGGTCTTGGCGTACTTGGTGAAAGCCTTCTTCTTGCTCTTGTACCAGTTCTTGTAGAAGCGACGACGGACCTCGTCAGACAGGTGCTGGGCCCACACAGTGGTCAGCGAACGCAGACCACGGGGAGTCTCAACGTATCCGACAACACCAACGACAACGAGAGGAGGAGTGTCGACAACAGTGACGGCCTCAACAATCTCACGCTTGTCCATCTTGGATCCACGACGGTCAAGGTCACGGACAGTGGTGGTCATACCAGCCTTGTAACCAAGGAAGGCAGTCAGGTGAATGGGCTTGGACTTGTCGTCAACAGGGAACGACTTAACCTTTCCTCTGTGACGGGCAGCGCGCTTGCGGGGCAGGAATCCCAGCGAACCGTGACGGGGTTCTTCGTACTTTCGGTGAGACATTGTTGTCGAAGTTGTTGGTCGAGAAAGTTACAAGGTGCGAAATGATGCGACTGAAATTTCGCTTTGGGAGTGCAGAGTCCTCGCGCGGCTGCATGCTAGTCTGCATTCTGTGGTGTACTGTGGTCCTGTATGTACCGTGGCTACACCACAGTCGGGTACTTGCCTATTTGGGTAGTGATTGTGACTGTCTTTTTAGCCTATATGCATATTGTCAGCCGTCCCTTCGATATCGTAGGGCATGGCTATCCAGTGATAAGACGGGGTTATGCCCATCTGTATGCCGTTTGAATGCGTTTATTTTGTTTATAATTCTTCTAAAGGCACTGTGTACAAATTAGGTCGACTTCCATATCCCCATTACCTAGAGATCAAAGTATGTAGCATGGTAGCAACTGTGAAGTTGGCTCTCTAACTGAACATTTCCAGTGAACCTCCGTAATGCCTCAAAAGAAATAGATACTCGTTTAAGTCCATTAGTACAGGTCCTCTTCTACAAAGTGTATGTCTTCTCTGAACTACCTCTGGCTTCATTCGAGTCTGTTGATTACTGTTTCAAACCTCGTGATCATATCATAAATGGCGTATCCAATGTACTATATACCGGCATGACACCCCTCTCCAGTACAACACAACCTCCTTTTTCGTGCACGCATTTCTACGTACTCTATCACTACTCTGGCAGTGCCAATGCAATAAAATAACGGTTCCGGCTCTTAGGCAGCCACACGAGGGCGGAAGCGAGAGATCTTGTCACGCTGAGCGTTCTCGCGAGCGTTGCGAACAACCTCCAGCACGTCCTGCAGACTCGACTTCCAAGCATCAAGACGCGAACGGATGACCGACCAGTGCTCGGGACCAAACTGGCCAATGGGCGCAGCTCGGTGGATGATGAACTCCTGGTCGATTTGGCTGAGACGGCCCTCGACAAGACCAGCGCGGATAGCATCAATGACCCACAGTTCGACCTCGGACTCGGCAAACTCGATGGAAGTAGCAATGGCCTTGTAGGAGAGAGTGCGGTCTGTCGTCTGCGAAGCGAGCTTGGTAAGGGCAAGCACCTTGATCTTCTTCTCAAGAGCTTCCCAGTCCGAAAGACCAGCGACATCGTGCGACACCGACTTGAAAGCCTGGTAGTCGCCATTGGCAAAGATCTCGAGCACGCTGAACAGCGGCTTGTCCTGAGTAGCAAGCTTCTGCACAGCCTCAACGCCGAGGATCTCGTCAAAGTCGTAGAGGAACTCAGACTCGAGACCAAACGACACGAGCTTCTTAGCAATAACAGATCCATCCTCGTCCGAGCCAACCGCCTGAGCGGCCTGCACAAGGAACTTGTACGACTGCTCGAGGTCCTGGGAGCCAGCAAGCAGCTCTGACACCTTGAAGAAAACGTCCTTCTTGGCCGATTCGTCGACACTCCACTCGTTGAGCCACTTGGGCAGCTGCTTGAGCTGGCCGACTAGCAGGTGCAGGTTGTTCGACTTGTCAGCAAACGTCAGAATGGTGTCAAACACGTTGTATCGCAGTGGTGACGAGGTGGGCAAAATGTTGAACAGGTTGGCGAGCACCGACAGCACCTGTAGCGAGCCAACGGCTGAGGCAGGCGGGTGCTGCGACAGATTTGACAGCAGCACCGGCAGTATATCAGAAAGGTTCGGCGAGAAGGTGAGGATGTGCAGGACGAGGTTGTAGGCTGGCTCAAACTCTTTCTCGGGAGCCTTGGACAGCACGGCGCTCTTGTCGGCAATGGCGGCAAAGATCTTATCTTGGCTCTCGTCAGACTCAGTCTCAATGAGGCCTGTGGCCAGTTTCTCAAAGCTGGCGTCCTCGGACGCGGGAGGATCCAGCTTGTCGATGTATGCAGCGATCTCCTGGACGTAGTCGCCCAGGACGCCGTCCACGATCATGTAACTCTGCTGTGAGTCGGCCATGTTGAGTGGGATTACAGCAATGGTGGTACTAGTGCTGGTGACGCGAAGTTTCAAGAGTTTTTCACTCGGTTACCCGGGAGCAATGCCAAGTCTCAGCCGCGCTGTGGGGCCAGTCTATGCCGGGCCCCAGTAGTGCGTGCTAAAATAGAACAGAACAGAATCGATTCTCATCAAAATTATAGCTAAAAAGACAGATTATGAGGAAGGGATGTATACTATAAATGGACTCTTTTAATCAGGGCAATTGAATGCTGTTCGGGACAACTGGGCGACGGTGGAGGGGTGGAGATGACGCAAGTGGTGCCGTGCATTACTTACTCGCTCTTCAGCACATCCAAGATTAGAGGAACCTTGTTTCCAATCCAGATGGCATGGTCTGTGTGGTCCTTGAAACCGTCTCCCGTGTGAGGGTGCACGAGAACACTGAGAGTGCCGTGGTTCAGCTGGAACCTGAGTTAGTAGCTGTGGGATCCCATTAAGAGCACTATACGTACCAGGGAACAACCTTTGCGAACATCTCGGGAGTCGAGAAGTCACACTCCCACATGCCGTACGGATGAGGTCCTAGTGGGTAGTCGTGAAACTTGAACACTCTGACAAGGCCCTGCTCGAGCTCCTTAGCGAAGTCGACCTGGAACTTTTCACGCAGAGCCGCTCCTTCGCTCTTGGTACCCTCGTGCGATTGGAAGAAGTAGGTGTGTACGTCAAAGGACGAGATCTCGTCGTTGTAGCGGGGCCGAGCGGACATGTTGTTTGAGTAAAAGTGGAGATAGGAGTTGCTAGGAGTTAAATATTTAAGCGGCGAAAACCTGGGGTTTTATACGCTGAATCAGCGGGCAGCCGGGGTTGCAGGATGTACGGCATCGCAGATCACGTGCCGTGCGTGTCGTATAACGAGCGCAGGTGGAGACTCAGCCAGAGAGCATCAAAATCACCACGATAGCCTAATGAACGCAGTATCCAAGTGTTAGTAAAGTATTTAAGGAACCTATTGTCGGGTTTTTTTGGCCATTGACTTGATTGTGGTCTTGTCAACGACTGATGAACGTACCAGTTACTCGACGTAATGGCTTACCTATAATTACCCAAGCATTAGAAATAAAATGCATTGCGTCGGGTACCCGGATTCATTTGTCATTGTCAGGACTATACCACGTTTTGATAAGTTCGTGATTGTATGGCATTTTCAGGTCTCTTGACTTTAGTAGGATTATTGATTTGAAGTTTGAGATTTATAAGGGACGGACATCCAGTTCCGCTAAGCACTATGCAGCGTACATATCATGTGCATAGATGGTTGAGCTGAAAGAGTAAGCTATACAGACAGCCTCTTCAAGAGCCATATGTGTTCAAACAATTCTTCCAATCAAGCAACGAACGTATTTATTGCAAATAGCCTTACTATTCGGCGGGTCCATACATGAACAGTTGATGATTCAGTAGATATGTAACTGTTAACACCCAAGATCGCTATGACGACCGTCTATTACTTTCGCTGGAAGCTGACTGGTTCATTGAATTTAATCGATAATGGCCTTTTCATTCAACGGACATCCACTAACAACCCTCAATTCCACATCTCAACTTCTGTATCTCCGTCTTCACCGGGTGTATCTCAATAAGCTCTGGTGAGTCAGATGCATCTCATCCGCTATCTCCGCTACTGCCATGGTAACTAGCCCTAGATGAAGCGATGAGGTCCTCTGTAACCCTGCCTTCTCAGATGCCTTGCTTGTTCTAAGCTACTCCTTTCGGTCGTTATCTTACCTTTTGCCCCGTTATCAATTACATTGCCTGACCCTCAATTTTATCATGTTATCTGGTGCTCTGTCCATCCTCCTCCGCCGATTCGATTGTAACCTGTCCCGGAGCGGTTAGTGTCATGTATAGACTTCCTAACTTTGTCGGATTAGCCGAGGGTGAACTTTCAGTGCCAGAGGTGAAACATGTCGGCATCTGGGCCTCTAGATCAGCCCACACCCGCTTCTACCCCACACGATAATGTATACAGCCGCCGGCGCGTGCGCCTAGCAGTTGCATTTTTTTCGTCGTCAGTTCCCCACAAGTCGTTAGGCGGGCGGGGAGAGGGAACTTTTCCAAGCGCTCAGATTCCAGGGCAAGGGCAGCGGCAAAACCTGGGCCCAGGGTACGGTCTCTGCCAGTTTCGGAGTCTTAGTTCCGTTTCAACCAATGGGAAAGCCTTTGTCAGTTTCGCTATAATTGGCTTACGAGTAGCCAATACAGTCACCTCCTTCTTATTGTATATTAATTTTTTTACTATGAGCCACCCTAATGCCCGCCTTCTCCTGCCTCGACTCGCTACGCTGCCAACCGCATTCGGTAGCTGGATGCGACTGCGTCAGTGATATCCCCCTACCCCCGGTTCCCGCTCGCAACTAATTTCCTAATCAGGTAAATGTGCACCCCGACGTATCTTATCAGACCCCCCAATCCACCCTCTCTATGGACCGCCCAGTCCACTAGTCTGGCGCTTATATAAAGGCCCCCTCATCCCCCAGTGATTTCTGCTTTTCTCTCCTTAGATTCTTGAAGCTCTTTTCCAGATCCACAACCAATCTTCTATTTTGGACTTCATCATGACTTCAAAACAGGAGACTACTGCCGTCGAGGCCCACCATCCCTTTGACCAGCTGACGCCCAGCGAGCTGAAGCGTGCGGTCAACACCATTCGTGGTCACCACAAGGGCAAGCGCCTTCACATCAAGTCGGTGCAGTCCGAGGAGCCCAGCAAGGCTTCAATGATTCCTTACTTGGCTGCCGAGAAGGCTGGAAAGCGCATTGCTCCTCCTCCCCGCATTGCCTACGCCGTCTACTACGTTATGGACGACAAGTACGCCGAGGAGATGTGGGTTGACATGACCACTGATCGCATTGTCAAGGTGCACGCCTTTGCTCACGGCACTCACCCTCCCTTTGACCAGGACGAGGCCAACGCTGTCGAGAAGTTCATGTACAAGGATCCCATGATCATCGAGGCCCTCAAGGAGTGCGGTATCGAGGGTGATCACATTAAGACTGTTGCCTGCGACGGTTGGATGTACGGATGCGTCGACGAGGGCGCTGTGCCCCGTTACATGATGTTCCTCATGTACTCTCGTGACCCCAAGACCAACCACCCTGAGTCCAACATCTACGCCTTCCCCCTGCCCTTCGTGCCTGTCTATGACATTCTTGAAGATAAGTTTGTGCGTGTTGACTGGTGCGCCACTGGTGGCGACAATGACTACACCGAGAACGGCATTGACTACACGACTCTCAACAAGTCGAAGCCCGTGCTGAGCTCGTGTGAGCCCAACGAGTACCACCCCGATCTGCAGAAGTCTATGCGCACTGACCTCAAGCCTTACAATGTGCTGCAGCCCGATGGACCCTCGTTTACTGTATCCGAGGGAAACCTCGTCCAGTGGCAGAAGTGGCGCTTCCGCGTTGGATTCAACCCTCGTGAGGGTCTTGTTCTGCACGACGTGGACTACGACGGGCGCAAGACTTTCTACCGTCTATCTATCTCGGAGATGGCTGTGCCCTACGGAGACCCCCGTCCTCCTCTTCATCGTAAGATGGCCTTTGACTTTGGTGATGTTGGTGGAGGAATTGCTGCCAATGAGCTGGCTCTCGGCTGCGACTGTCTCGGAGTCATCAAGTACTTTGACGGCCACCTTGTCGAGCCCAACGGAGAAGTCGTCACACGCAAGAGCGTCATCTGCATGCACGAGCAGGACGATGGTATCCTGTGGAAGCACACCAACTACCGAACTGAGGAGGCTGCCATTGTTCGTCGCCGTATCCTGGTTCTGCAGACTATTCTGACTGTTGGAAACTATGAGTACATTTTCGCTTGGCACTTTGACCAGGCCGCCAACATCAACATGGAGATCCGTGCCACTGGTATTGTGTCTACTCAGTTCATTGATGAGGGCAAGACCTCGCGTTACGGTAACGTGGTGTCGCCCAGTGTTCTGGCCACCTCGCACCAGCACATCTTCAGCATGCGTATTGACCCCGCTATTGATGGATACAAGAACTCTGTGTCTGTTCACGACACTGTGTGCACACCATGGGACCACAAGAACCCCAAGGGAACTGGATTCATCAACACGAAGTCATATGTCGAGCAGTCAAGTGCTTTTGATGCCAAGATCGAGACAAACCGATACATCAAGATGGTCAACGAGACCAAGAAGAACCCCATTTCGGGCAACCCTGTTGGATACAAGCTTGTGGCCCAGCCCACTGCTCTGCTGATGGCTCCTCCGGGAACCATTGCTCGCAAGCGTGCTGCCTTTGCTACTCACCACTTCTGGGTGTCCAAGTACCGCGACCAGGAGCTTTTCGCTGGTGGTGTGTGGACCAACCAGTCGTCGCTTGAGGCTGGTGGTGTGCAGGATGCTGTCAACCGTAAGGAGAACGTTCGTAACGAGGACGTTATTGTCTGGCACTCATTTGGTCTGACCCACCACCCTCGTGTCGAGGACTTCCCTGTCATGCCTGCTGAGATGTTGAAGGTTGCTCTTATGCCCAACGACTTCTTTGTCGGCAACCCTGCGCTGGACGTGCCCCCTAGCACCCAGCAGTTCAACCGGTCGGTTGAGGTCATGAAGACCCGTGCCTGCCACCGCATGTAAGCATGACTCTATAGAGTCCCTAAAAGTGTATGATTCAATGGATGGTTGATTTGGTTTTATAAAAAGCGTAGCCAATTAATTTAGTAGACTGTCATGTTGCTCAGTGTCGGGGGGTTGAATGGGCCAGCAGATATGGTATCATTGCAATCATGTAAACTAAATCGATCGATTCTGATAGGACCTTGCGTATAGGCTAAGGTGTATTGTGCTTTTCGTTCAGAAAATGGTGGGCGTATGGGACTAAGTAGGTAGTCAGTGGATTAAGCTGCACTATTCAACTACATTACAGTGGTGATCTCTTTGAAGTCCGCGGAGGTCCATTCCCGCAGACTAGATCTTGGTACTAAATCGGAATCAGAAATTAGAGAGGCTAGTGCAAGCCCACTTAATCGGGATGTCAAAAATGTTTTACTCATACGAGCAATCACAATGCAATCGTATGCATGTCGATCAGGGGCATGTTCAGGGGTCTAGCCCCCCCAAATCCCTAAAGCACGCAATATGCATTGACAGCTCGTTTAGTGGAGTCGAATTGCCCGAGTGCGGAGTAATGTGCAGACTCGCGGAGTGGTGGGTGCCCATGTATGAAGTGACTGCTGCGTACGGCAGTAAAGTGGAGCGGACTGGAGAAACCAGTATAGAGAGCGGACTGGGGAAGCCGTACTGAGTACCCGGAGAAATAAGTGCGGAGGTCGAGTTGGAGCTGAGTCCATGTATCACGACAGGCAATAAATTGAGTTACTTCACAAGAAAATGGATTCGTGGAACAATGTAACCTACTCTCTGACGCAACAAGTAGTGATGCACGTTGATGTCTAGACAATTTGCTCGTAGGACCAGTGAAGGGTGTCATCATTAGTAAAATCGAACACCAAGCTGCTCGAGGGGCTAGAGCCAGTCGGCGACCCCGCTGCCATGTGTCGCAGCCACACGGCTCTTGAATATGTTCTATTGCTAATCGTGGCTACAGAGCATGGGAGCCTATCGATACGAGGCATGTTACTAAAAAGCTTTAGTTTAGTGCATACGAGCGGGGAGTGCATCTCCGCTGTGTGGCTTGACCATTGTAACCCTGACATCGAGTGACTCTGGTCGTGTGTTACCGAGTTACCTTGAAGGTGATGGGGTTGCTACGAGCTGGCAAAAAACGAGAGGGGCATGTGGATAGTAATATTATGAGTGGTCTCAACAAAAAAAAATCTTTGTGTTTGGTGCTGTGGCCGCGATAATTACGGGGGTCCTACGCGAAGAAGTTGTAGTAGCTTGACTCATTTGTGACAGCTCGGCCGAGGAACTGCAGCCTAACCAATAACAAGGTGCTACACTTGGCTACTGTGGCTTCGTCTAGCAGATTGCGCTGTGGCTTGACCAATGGCAAGTAGAAGGTCTCGATTAATAGCAATACGCTGTGGCTTCCACATGTGGCGGTGCAGCCCAATAGTCGAATGTGGCTCTCTCCCAAATGTGGCGGTGCAGACGAGGAGGGTCAGGAACTTTTTGTCAACAACCAAGAAAAACCAAAACCAAAAATGCGCTGCGGCTACGTGTCCTGCCTTGTTCGCTCTGTGGCGGTGCTCGTCGGTGACTGTGTTACTCCGCCGCCCGCCGCAGCGAGGAAGCTTTGACAATCAACGAATACGAATACGAGGCGCAACAAAGGGGCATCATCCTCGAGTTTCGTGTTCATGCCGTAATCTGACGTGTCTTATCGACATTTCCGCGGGGTGGAGACCATTATGGGATGCTGACTTAACGCCATTCTGCTTACTCAAATTATTTGATCGAACATTTGTCACCCACCGTTAAGTCCGTGGGCTCAAACTGTAAAGGGGTGAGTCAGCAGCCGTGTCCGCAGCCGCGGGCGCAGTGTCGAGGTACGGGCCGCGGGCTTAGAGGCGATTAGTAACTGGTCTACCACCACGTAGCCGTGCGGCGGGCTGCATGACCGTTATGCCCTTTCCCACAAGCGATTAGTCAAACCACGCAATACTCCTTGACAGAGCCGCAGTAGATGCACTGCCTGACAAATGAACTGACACCGACGCACAAATGGCGTCTTGTCTCAGTATTGCGACGGTCTGGATATGTTCACCTCGTACGATACTAACGGCCGCCCACAAAAGTGACACCAGATTGTCTGCCCCTGGCCTTGTGTGTCGGGCCCCCTGCTGCGTAAAGTGGCCTTATTTACGAGCTTTCATCGTATCAGGGTCAGGGCCAGCCGCGCGGGGACAAAGGCTGAAACTAAGCCCAGGACGGACACGGCAGCCGCACTTCGTATTATGCAGGCACTAACCATCTCGTACAAGCATTAGCAGCATAGCCCGAAAGACGAGACACAACGATACGAGGCGGAGCTCGCTGTTGAACAGAGATCATGACATTGTTTATTGTCGGTGCTGTCGTTGCAATTATCGTCGTTCTCGTGCCTGGTGATCGGGTGACCTGCCAGCTAGTCTCGGGGGGTTTCTACCCCACACTGGCTTTCGGCGGGCCGGGCCTCGATCCGGACATGTTTGGACCGTCGGACCGGGGAGTAGTTAATTCCGCTACTCCAGGGGGGACGGGCGCCCAGTCGCTCGGCCGGTCCCAAAGACCGTCCGGCCCTAGCCCTATGCAGCCTCGCTGTGTCGGAGCGGAAAACACGAAGGCCGACGGGGAAGGCATGCGGAGCGGGGAGGGAGATGAACGGACATGTGAACAACGGAGAACTACAGGAGTTGTTCGAGCAATTGAAGTTCGTCAAACACAATTAGTACCTACCTGGTTAATTATCCTCATGGGTCTTCTACCGCCACGGTAGGTACCCGACCTTACCTCAGTCCGCGCACAGTCATTGCTAAATTACTAAATGTTGCGCTGCTGACTCACAGCAGCAAAAAGCAATCATCGAGCGCGGCGGACTTGGTCCTAAACTCCACCGACAATTACGGCATCGCCGATGCCGACACGCAAAAAAGCAACCATGACACTAGTCAGCATCTATCGCGATGCCCAGGGCACAGGCGATGTATAAAATAAGGCTTCCCGCCCCCGAGATTGGTATCATCAAATCCTCTTCTCCCTTCTACACATCTAGTACTGGCTACTGGATTGAATCTGTCTCACACCTGAACAGTCTACTGAACAGTGTCAACAAACACTATTCTCCCTTGATCTTAATACTTTCTACCTTCACAACGTTGCCACTCTTCCCACCTCTCTATCCTACTTCACAACAATGGCATCTGTTGCATCTTACGCCCCCTCGGACATGAGCCAATCCGAGATGTACTCGCTGGCCACTCGCGCTCGCTCTAAGCTTTCGCGAGAGGCTTCGCGAGGTGATCACGACCTTCGCGTGCTTGTTTCGCACGCCAACCTGCTTGACAACCTTATGGATTCGCTGGCTATGGCTCGCGCTGCTGCTCGCAAGGCCCAGCTTGAGCAGCGTCGCCTACAGCTCCAGACTCCTCCCTCGGTCACTTTCAAGCTCCCCACTGCTCACCGCTCGACGTCGGACGTTGTTCACGTCACTGAGGCCCTTGAGGACGATTCTGATTCGGAGTCGGATTCCGACTCTGACATTGAGTACGAGCCTGCCCACGTCGTTGTCATTGAGCACGACTCTGACAACTCGGTCTACACCTACACCGGAATGCCTACTATTGGCGAGGATGATGAATCGGTCGATGAACCCCAGCTGTGCTACTCGTCATCAGACGACGATGAGGACGATGAGGATGACGAAGAGGAGTTGCACTCAACCACCCAGCCAACGCTTGTTCGCGATGCCAAGGGAACTCTGCAACCTCAGTCACTTATCATCCCTCCAGTCTATGCTTAAACCACAAGACTCTGTGCACGAAGCTATTTATTTTGATGACCTATTTATTTGTACATACGCATCTCAATCTACGATTTATGATCTATTTCCGGTACCCTTTCAGTATAATCAACACGAAAAGCACCAAAAAAACATACAAAAAAATCTAAACCAATTATATAAACAGTTTAATAGAAGTGTTCAACTTCACAAGACACAATCTCGCTGGTACTTCGTAGTTCCTCGTATATTTCGTAGTACCCCACCACCTCATCGGCCGGCTTAGCTAACCGCCGCGGCCGGCCCATCTTCAGGCCTCCATCGGCCAAAACATGACCCGGGACGCGGCTGGCGTTGCTTTTTTGCGGCGCAACTTTTCGTTCCGCGCTCCGGGCCGACGCTCGTCGCGGTTCCGACCCGTTCGCTGCGCATTTACTCTTTTCAAATCCGCCTGTGCGCACTTGCGCATGCACAAGGATTGTTTCCGACCCTTTGGTACTTTGCAGGAGAAGGCTCACTTGTCATTTTTGCATCTCCCTTTTTTTACCCCGACAGAACAAGGCCGAAGACGAACGAGTCACCGACAATCGCGGGGTTAGGGCAGGTCTGGAGACCACCGTCCATCTAGATTCCGTCCCCTGAGTCCAGATCTCGCCCTTTTCCCCTACCTGAAATGGGTTACGGCCGGGGCCCCTTCTGTCCGGGGTACTTGTGTATTAAAGGGCTGGCCTGTCACATGAGTCGTCAGCTGGTCGCGACAAGTTCAACGACATTTTCGAGTCGGCCGAACCCTCGACGTTCAAGCTTCCAGGATATCGGAACGCCGATGATTGTCCCTAAGACCGCCCACCGTCTGCGTGTTGACGGCGATGCGTCGGAGTCTTATTTCCGCCCTGCAAGAAGAATGAAAAAAATTTCTTTGAGCAAAATAATATATGCTCGGCTGGGCGCATATTAGGACATCTTCGTTCCGCCTCATAACAATCTAGCAACTGATGCTCGCCAAGTCCAAACTCTAATTTGAAGGGCGGTTCACCGTGTCACATGCTGTCCAGCCGCACGGGCATGACAGGGGTCTCTTGAAGTCCCAATGGACTGCATTTCATGAATTCGTCCGATATAGTGTAACGGCTAGCACGGTCCGCTTTCACCGGGCAGTTCCGGGTTCGATTCCCGGTATCGGAGTTTTTTTGCCAACGTGATATACAGTATTCTGATTCTCTACATATCGAAATATCGGTGGTTATTTGGCTGTCTATTTTTCAATGCAATTTTTGTTATTTATTCCATTTACATGTATTTCATACCTGTTTAGCTCTAGTCATTTCTCAACTCTTATGGCGTGACTACCCCATTCCGATTTACCCCACAAATGGTATGATCCCGATGCCTCGACGTTTGCGCCCGACGTCAGTTGCGCTTATCACCAACAGTTGCTGGACGTCATGCCGATCGGAGCCCACCAGAATTGGTATTGAGCTGTTAGCTAAGCTCTCCGAATTGCTCATTAAGGTGGACGTTTGCTCTAATTAACCTTTAAGTCGGTTAGTTGCTTGCTAGAGTCACTGCGTCATCCGTCCCTTGCGTTTGACACTTCCGCACCGCAATGTATCGGCGTAGCCCGATCCCGGGAGCCGACGCTGCAATCAGGCCATTCAAGGGTCTAGCCCGACTCAAGAACAGGTGCGGAGGCCGACGCATTGCCTGCACCCCACAGCACCTGCTCCGAGTCCAGTATCTACAGACTTTGCTCCTTTGAGTAACACGCAATCCTCTACTGCATACTTCTTGAAGTCATTGACCCTCGTCTAGAGGCTTTTAATGAGCTCACTGTCACCCAGCTATTACTCTACGTACTTTTCTAATGCTCTAGTGACTTAGGCTACAGAAAGAACTCGTTAACTTGCGTAACTCACTCTATACTCGCTGTACTTGGCGAATTCATACCAAGCAATGAACCTCGCGCTTGATGCTATACGACCCCCCTCCTCCCCCCATTTAACCTCCTTACAACTAACAACTGCCTTCAAACCCCGCAAATAGAATCGAATCATTTCTGTTCTTGGTAATACCCCTCATTTCAATTCCCACGGCTAACTGGCTAACTAACTGCACCCCTGAGTATGCATGCTGCAAAGCTGTGGCGGTGCAGATAGCCAGACTATCGCAACACAAGCTTCCTCGAACCAAACCTTTAGACCCTTTCGTCATTATGCTCGATTTTACATATAGGGCCTGTAGCTGATCGGGTCTGACAGCCAGCAACCCGTACAAATAGCACCCCACGCCGTGCACGGTGTGCATACCATGCTGCCCTAGTGCATACTGACGTCATGCCCCTGACAAGGATAGACACTTGCCACATCATTGCGCTTTCTTCCTCTCAACTTACCCACTCACTTCATCAATCATTCACACCATGTCTGTCATATTCCTTGCCACTCACCCGCGGTCAATGTCCACGGCGCTAGAACGCAGCTTCATGACGCGCAAGGACCTCGACTGCGTGCACGAACCGTTTGGCGACCCATTCTATTTCGGTCCAGAGAAGCTCTCGGATCGGTACTCCGCAGAACATTGCCAAGAGTCAAAATACAACAACACGACATTCGCAGACGTCGCCAGTGACATCCTCACCAAACAATCGCAGGGTCGGGCCACTGGCAAGCGCGTCTTCATCAAGGATATGGCCCAGTACATCATTCCGCCTACAGGCGTAGCATCCGTCGCCAAGTCGTTTGAAGGGTTTGAATTAGCTGAAGAAGAAAAAGATGTCAATGGCGTTGAAGCTGATGAACAAGACGCGGGGGTCACTGATTCGCAGCCACATCCTGTTACACCAACAGTACTGCCTCCCGATATCCTCCACAAATGGAAGTATGTCTTCCTGATCCGCGCACCTCACCTGTCGATTCCTTCCTACTACGACAAATGCCGACCTCCGCACTCAGAGCGCACCGGTTTTGATCACTATAGACCGTCGGAAGCAGGATACCGGGAACTGCGTCTACTATATGACCATCTCGTCAAAGCAGACGATTCCAACACCAACTTCAACCCGCTGATTATTGATGCGTCGGACCTCCAAGCCAACCCCCGCAAGGTCATTGAGAAGATCTGTGAATCTGTCGATCTGCCATTTGACGAGTCGATGCTGACCTGGTCAGATCATGAACCGTCGGCTGTAGCCAAGTTCGATAAGTGGAATGGATGGCACGACGACGTCCTCGACTCCAACGGGTTTCGACCATCGACAGCAACTGCTGGGTCTGAGTTCGTCGTCGACTATGACGCCTGGCAAAAGAAATGGGCTGAGAAGTTTGGACCTGAGGACATCAAAATTATCAAGGAATCTGTCCAAGACTCGCTCGATGACTATTTGTACCTTCGCGAGTATAAGCTGGAGGTGTGAGGGGCCCTAAACTTCACGTTGGTGATCGTTAGACGAGTTTACGGTTGAATTGGCTAGGGACCGGTACACAATTGTTATAGACATTGGTGGTGTCTCCATGTACATGTTGTAGATTATTCCTTTTTCATTACTTATAAAGTGTAAATGCATCGTGGTATTAACTCTTGTCATTGAAATAAATATGGCCTAATAGGCATTGAACTGGCGCTCCAGCTCAAGGAACTCAACGAGGCTGTTGAGGCCGTTCACCTGGCGCTCGAGCAGGCATCGCTGGAGATCCGATTGATGGAGCTGCTGCGATATGGTCATCTCGTCAGTACACGAGCTGGCACCACGACGTTTACCAATCTTGGCTGTTGACAAATTCAGGGTGATCGTGTCATTGCGGTCATGAGCACTGACAGTAGAGTCGAACTGCTGTGAGGTTGCAGCTGAAGACTTTGTGTTGCGAGTACCAAGAACTCGTCGCTTCGTCTGACGAGGGCGCGTCAGTGATGGAGTCACTGGTGTTGACAGGCCGCGCTTTCGTGGGTTAACGGCAATCTGCCCCGTAGGAGTCGAGGGACGTAGAGTGATGGTGGAGTCTGCCGTCTTTACAGCCGATAGCACCACATCTTTGTTTTCTTTACCAACAATATCCATAGGCGTCACTGACTGTGATTTAAGTGGCGAGAGAGCAGCCTGGTAAATATGGGAGTCGTCAACCTCAGACTCTTCTTCAATAGACTCGCGTGTAGGCAGCAGCGACTCTTTGCGACGCTTGAAACATTCGGCCAGAGCTCGCGACAGCGTCGGGGTGAACTCGGCAATGACGCCGCTTCGCACAGGTGCAGGCGTGGAAAGGTCAATAAGAGAGCTCATTTCCATAGATGCAAACAATTACACAAAGCAGTGGTTTGAGAGGAGTTGACATCAATATTGGACAAGTTGGAGATCAAATACTCGTCCCAATTAGGCAGTCGCCAAACAGAGGGTTAGGGCACATCCGCATAATAGACCTTAACGAAGTTGATGAAGGCACCATTACACCAACCACCACCACAACAATGTTGATATACAAGGATGTCGAGGTCATAACAGACAAAGAGAATATTCCGCCGGCCAATTCACCTGTGACAAGGCGGTTACGGCGTGCCGGTGAGAACCGCACGCCTCTAGGCGAAGTACGCGATCGCGTCGATATGCTAAGAGATGCCAAAGACGCCATCAAAAGCGATCCAAAAGAGAAGCGCGCCTCAACGAGCTACGTCACATTTACAGTAAGTATTAAGCAAAACCTGGAGAGGCACTCGAGTCCTCTAACACAGTCACAACTAGCCCTTAGCTCGGACGAGAACGAGGAGCGGATGAATCAGAAGCTCAAGGCCGTGCCCGCACCAGTGCGCGTTCCAGGCCGTAGCAGCGCGTTGGCACCCAAAAAGAAGATGATTTTGATGCGGTAGTGACGATAAGATACCAGTACTTAATGATGGCCACTCTGCGAGTTGATGAATGATGATGCAAATTAATCGGGAATGTAAGCTTAGGAGCCAAGGACCTGGAAAGGTTTGAAGGGCTCAATGCGTAGGGACGTAAGACTCATACAGATCATTGTGTACCATCTGTAGGAGCAATCGATTAAGCTGTGTTTAAGAGTCGAATGTCGAATATTTCCTCTTGGGTAGAATTCATTCCTCAGATGAATTCCCCTATGGTGATGCAGGAGTTTCCAGGTTACTCTTCATCGTCGTCTTCACCTTCGTCACCATCTAGTATCTTTTTCTCAAGATCTTCCTCTTTAGCTGTTGCTGGCTTCTCTGACTTCATCCGTTCGGTGAGAAACTGGTTCACGGCAAGCTGCATGCGGAAGATGTCTTCACGAAGCGTACCAAGAGTCGTGGTAGATGACGGCACGGGTGCGTCACGGTCTGAGCCAAGGTCAACACCTGACACATCGGACGAGTCGATGGTACGCTTGAGATCGGGTGAGGAATATTCGGCCTTCATAGTACAACTTCAAGTGTAAGAACAGAAAAGACGGCATCGAGACATTTTTAATACCCGGGGTGCGGCTGACGTCAGCTGTATAATAGTGCTGCTTACGAGTGCCATCAAACTTGCCTTTCTCACTTACTAACTTTGTTGGTTTTGCCCGCAAGATGTCGGAAAACGAGGTCATCGTCATTTCCGACTCGGGCTCTGACTCGGAATCGGACGACATCATCGAGACCTCCGTTCGCCGGCTCAGTCCGCCTCCACGACTTCAGCCCATGGAACTGCCGTTGAATCTTCATCTTCCAGGAGGCGTGAGCACTTTTGATTACAGTGATACAGTGGAACCACGACTCGACAATAGCACGCTCAACTCGGTGATTGTAGCAGCACTCAACCGTCTTAATGGGCGCAGTCTTCGGGATATGGAAGACGAGTGGGATGAGGTTGTCGTCCCTGCTGGCTGGCGGGGCCCAAGTTTCTCGTCGCAACGGCAAAGTGGCAGTCCAGGCGCTGGCTCGGCTACTAGAACCCGGTCCTCCTGGCAGAGTAATCAACAGGAGCGTACCAACCCCAGAAGGAGGCGTCCAGCTCGTACGAGTCGAGGCCGCTCGGCTCATGACATTCGTACGATGTCGGCACTGTTTCAAATGTACTCACCTGCAGCGATGGACGACTTAATGGCACGACGAGCGACATTGGAGCAGCGGGTGCTCGATGAGGCTCTACGACTGAGTATGGAAGATCGTGGCTCGGAGCGGCCGTTACTGGATGTGGACGAGCTTGACAAGCCTGCATCGCCTCTGGAGACGAGGCCCGGGTTCACAAGATCGCTGACGCCCACCACGCATCCGCTGTGCGCTTTTTGTGATACGGAACTGGGTGTTGGTATTGAGACGAGTACTGAGGGTGATGTTCAGAATGAATCGGAAGCCGAGGAACCTTCACCTAAGAAGAAGTCGGCCAACATGCTCAAGAAGCAGCAGCACGAGTATATCACTGCATCTGGGGGTGTCAGTGACACGGACAGGCTACTGTCGAAGCGTGTATTTTTTGCTCGCTGTGGCCATGTGTACTGCGGACGCTGTGTTAACCGTATCGTCAACCGCGGCGCTTCTAAAGTAGGGCCACATAAGAAGTGCTGTGTTCGGGACTGCAAGCAGAGTTTTGCACGGTCCAAGGCTCCTTTCATTGAGGTTTTCTATTAATGTGGTTGCTCGTGGAGACAGTACTTTTGTTACGAGGAGCCTTCACGACTTTTTTCTCTTTCTTAAGAGACTTCTCGACGGCTTTGATCGAGCCCGCCATCATGAAACATTCTGGTGTGTAATGAGTTGTATTTATTATCTGCCACATCGTGGCCAATGCATGCATTAATTAATGAGGATGCTGGTGTTTTACAGTCAGCAGTTAGTACCATTTGAGGGGTTCCAATAAGTTGTTAATGGCACTTGAAATCAACCGCTCGTGGTACGCCTTCTGACTAGGAATCGCTGAGGCTCTTAACGATGTCATCCGCAGATAAACGAGTGGATGATTCAAACCGTAGACATTTAGAGATGAGCTCTTGGATCCTAGGAGTCGCACTAGGAGCAAGTTTGGCCCACGGGTTTGTAGGTACAGACACAGAACTCATATCCATGCTGCCGAAGCTTGAGCTCTTCGCAATTTCAGGCCAAGTTTCGGTCGATGGCGGCCCTAGTTCCTCTGCTTGGCTAGCAAACAGTGCAATATCGCCTCGGTATGGAGTGAATGGGGCTGTTCCAGCTGCACTGAATAGCAGACATGCAACACAGCCAAACGACCACACGTCAACTGCCGACGTATAGCTTTGTAGACCGAACAAGAGCTCGGGAGCCTTGTATGAACCCGTACAAACGTCAGTTATCTTGGCATCTGCGGGCTCCTTGCCGCTGTTATCAGGCATCTGCCATGCAATGCCAAAATCAACGAGCATCGCCTGCCCATCAATCGAACTGAACAGCACGTTGTCAGGCTTTATATCTCGATGAATAATTCCCTCGTTATGTATAAATTGGAGTGCAGCGGCCAAATCACCGAGAATGCTGATTCCTCGGGCCACAGGAAGCGCATTTCTCCATCCGCTCGGGTACTGGGCCTTACTGTTGGCTTTCAGCACTGCTTCAAGGCTAAATGGCAGGTACTCGAGTACCATGACTCGCTCTACCTCCATTGTAGTATGCTCAAACGTCTCCACCAATCGCACAATATTACGACACCCCTTCAACTGTAACTCCTTGAGGATACGAGCTTCAGCAGCTGAATCATGAGGAGGCCGCTCATCGTCGATATCCACAATCTTCAGCGCAACGAGCTCGCCTGTTCGCTTAGATGTCGCCTCGACAACACGGGAGAACAGCCCGCGGCCAAGCCACTTTCCGGTCTCATAGCCGTCCATTGCTAAGGGCCAGCGTGCAAAGTGGCACTTTTCAGGGGGTTAAATAGACTACTGGATGCGGCGTATCGCCATATCCGCATATGAACCTGAGATGAACCCTGACGTCCTACACCTCTTGCCTCCGTCCTAATTCCCTCTGTCCTCTCTGTTCTCCATTGCCTCTTCCACTGCCTCTTCACTCTCACTGCCACCGCAGCCTTTCAGCATGGCAATGTCCTGGGTAGATATGCCCAATGAGATGGGCCCCTCCATGTACACGGAGAAGGAGCCACTGTCCCAGACTGGCTGCGATCTCAAGCGCAACAGCATCGAAACGGCATATCGGCTCCAGGATCTGGATCTTCTGCGAATGCTGGCAAAGTCTCGTCAGGGTCTTGTCTCCGACGATCTACGTCGCCAGACTTGGCCTATACTGCTGGGAATAGCTGATGACAATGGCGACAAATGGCCCGAGAAGCCAAGCTGTAAAGACTACGACCAGGTCCAACTCGATGTCGAACGAGCCTTTGTCTTTTATCCAAAATCACCCTCACGGGATCTCTACGATGATCTCTCCTACACCATCTGCTCAGTGCTGAGCAAGAACCCGGACCTCGCCTACTACCAGGGCTTCCATGACATTGCGCAGGTCGTGTTGCTCGTGTTTGGCCGTGACAAAGCACCTCCGATCCTCGACACTCTGGCGACGCAGTTTCTGCGCGACTTCATGATGCCTAACTTGACGCCGTCTCTCGCACATCTCGACTTCATTCCCGCCATCCTAACACTTGAGGACCCGACACTTGGCGAGATCGTGCGCCATATCAAGCCCTACTACGCTCTATCGCCCATCTTGACGCTATTCTCCCATCACATCCGCACATACAGTGATATCTGTATCGTGTTTGACTACATCATTGCCACGGGCAGTCTGGCACTGCCTATCTACATGTACGTCGCCATGGTTAAGTACCATCGTGCACAGATCAAGGAAGCTGCAGGCAGCGAAGACATCCTGCATTCACTGCTGTCAAACATGGCTGACAGCTTCGATGGCGATCTGTACGAAGATGTCATGCGTCCAGCCATCGATATGAGCGAGAAGTATCCGCTCAGTGCACTACCAACGCCATGGGCTGCTGTGTCGTCGCACTCGGTACTCAAAACAGGCACTTCGTCAACTTATTCCCCCGACGTATCGGCGCAAGCCGCTGAATCTAAGCTGCAAGCAGAGAAGGAAGAGGAGGAGCGCAAGAAGCAGTTTGAAGAGCGTGCTGCTGCCAAAAAGCTTGTCCGCCGCAATAAACAGCAAAATCTGTCGCGCAGGTCCATGGCTCTGGCGTGGATACGGCTCGGCTCCGGTCAGCTGTCGACAACGTCGCTTGTCGGCGCTTCTGTATGTGTTGGCGTTCTCGGATTCCTGGCGAGCACCTACCGAACGGATATCCAGCTGGCCTGGTATCGTGTTGTCGGTCATCTTGGATGGTAATAACCTAAGTGTATATTTGCACATGTTTTAATTTTGAATGCATTTTCGGGACTTTGAACTCGTTAGATATGAGCTCAACCGTTTTAACTCTTTGATACTTTCAGCACAAGTTTGCCGAGCCCTCTAATCACTTGACCCCTTGATCCCTTGGTCATTTCGTTCCCTGTTCCATTTGTTCCCAGACAAGGTAGCGGAACAGAGACCACAGGAAGAAGGAGTTTCGGGCACCCATGTTGCGAACCCGCCATGCACAGTGTCTGTGGACAAGTTCGCATTGGAAGCTAGTCCCGCTGGCCTCGTAGTCGCTCCAGTAGACGTACGGTTGTGGAATATGAGGCGGATGTTCCCGTATAAATAGATCTTGCCTTTGCTAGGACGAACAAACTGCAGGTGGATGGCTTTGAGAAGCGTTTTCTTGTCTCCTTCAAACGTCTTTTGACGAATAAATGTTTTTGAAGCGGGTGGTAGTTTGCGCAAATTATATGGCACAAGGAAGAAATGCACCGCTGTCTTTTCGTAGTTTGAAACAACAATTTGGAGCTGGCCCGACCGCGGCAATCTGTAACCAGGGAAATGTTTGCCGTTATGCTCAGCGTACACCTGATCAAGGTCGACATCCCCAACATACGGTGAAGCCCGCGTAGGATCCAGCTCCCAGTCATAAAAGTTGGCCGAAAAGGCTGTCTTCAGGTGCACGGGTAGCTGGCCCGAGTATTTGCCGGTCCCTATTACCCCTATACTGACGTTGAAGGACATAGGAGGGGACATCGAAGAAGCAGCGAGTCGCCGTGAGAACAGACTCTCCTCAAAGGATCCCACAAATGATTCACGGTGCGAGGACTTGCGGCGGCCTCGTGGCGAGTTTCGTAGTGCGTTATCAAGGAAGCTGTGACCGCTATCTGGTGAGGCTACTGCGCCTGGCGACTCTTGAAGCATTCGTTTGCGACAGCTAGAACACAAGTTAAGTGGATTTCTCACCTGTAGAGGAGAACGTTGTGGGGGCGTTGACGGTTCGGCCATAGCCAGATCATCAGCCGGTTCAGAGTCATCGTTGGCAGATTGCGACAAGAAGAGACTTGAGCGCCGGCGGCCCTTGCGTACCCCAAACGGCGAGCCAAAGGAGGTGCGAACGTCCTGCCCTGTATCAAAAGGACGTGGTTCAGGCATTAGTAAGAGATTAATATGAAGTTATTAGTCCCGAGAATCGTCAAAAAATCATGTTAAAAGGGTACAGAGGGAAATCCCAGCGGGAAAATGCCGTCATCTATTATATATTAAACGATAAGGTCTAGGGTTGACTTATCGCGGATACGGGCTGACAGGGACAAACTGGTGAAGGAGGAGCCCACAAAAAGTTTTTCCGTACCAGTCTTTCTTGTCACATCCCAGAACCTTCTCTTGTTTTGTACACAGTCATTCTACTGCGGTCGAACCTCGTAGACGAGAGCCACCTCGGTTGAATTGCCCTGCCAGCCGCGGCTTCCTGACGCCGAAACCATGTAATGACAGGCTGGATCCACAAAGATGGACGAGATGACACCTCCATGGTGACCAGGGATGATAAAGAATGGAACACGCGACTTGGACGAGGCCTGCAGATCGTAGAGGCGGATATTATCATTGGAACCACAAAGCAAGTGTCGGCCATTGGGCATAGCTGTCACAGCAGACACAGCTCCAGATACAGCAGGGAACTTGAATGTGCGTGAGGGCTTGTTTATTGACGAGCGGATGTCAAACTCATCAACGGTGCTGTTTCTGCGGCCAGCAAACAATAGGTTACCGTCGCACGACCAGCATGCGCTCATACACCAGGGGGGAGTTCCGTCCGGCACGGGGACGTGTGCGACGCGAGTCTGCTGACGCCGGTCCCAAATATCCATAGTACCATCTATACTTGAGGTAAAGAAAACAGCATTCGGCTCTGTTACCTTTTCAGGCTCCTCTTCGGGAGTTGCGATCGTGGCCTGGTCGTCCTCGGGTGGTTCCGACTTGACGGCTGCCTCCGAGTCCTCGGCCGTGGCTTCTGCCTCTGCCTCCTCATCATCGTCTCCAAACAGCGAGCCCAGCGATTTGCGGTCGTCCTCATCATCCTCCTTTTTCTGTGTGCTGCTGAGGCGGTCGCGCTCAAGCACTTTTGCCGAAACCTTGGAGCCGCCAACTGGCTGCCACTCGAGGCTCGAGATCTGGCCGGTACTGCCAGTGTACTGGTGCACAGCGGTGCCAGTATTGAGATCCCACTCGATTACTGTACGATCCCAACTGCCACTCAGCGCGCGGTCCTCCTCGTTGTTAAGAATAATGCAAGAAACAGCCGATGTGTGCATGTCAAGGTACGCGTGGATCTGGCCCTCGTTGTGTCGCACTGTCTGTAGATTAATGCCTCCTGACTCGAGGCCTGCAAGCATCCACAACGCCTCTGACTGCACGGCCATCGAGTAGACAGGGGAGATTCTGGGTTCGTAGAGGCCGTCGGAGCCTGCTTTGACTTCCTTTTGGTACATGGGCTGCTCGTTCTCCCAGTATGAGACCAACACGCCTGATTTGGTAACACTGTCGACAAACGGATGCTTCTGAGCAACGGTCAGCGGCAGCTTGCCGTTAACCGAGTCCATGAAGTTATATTTGCGGATAAAGCCGTCCATGCCTCCAGTGAACATCCACTTGAGTCCCCATGAAAACGACATACAGTAGACGGGGCAGCTGTGAAGTGCGGCCACGTAGGGAGTGATATCGTAAGTCGAGCACTCGAGTAGCGCGGGGTCTGTTCGAATTGGATGGCGGAGCTTGAAGCTTAGATGCTCATCTGAGCCTGTGTCATGCTCATGCTCGACGGCGTGGCCATTGGGGCTGCCATTGACGCCTGGTTTGCCTTCGTTGGCATCCTCAGCTTCGTCTTCATCCATTCCCATGTACGCTGATTGCTCTGTTATATCTTCGCCCTCGTCCCCTTCGTCTCCCTCGTCTCCTTCGCCGTCTCCATCAGGATCACCGTCGTCGCCCTCACCGTCATCCTGGTCAGCGTCCATGTCCCCCTCATCGCCTCCTCCCGTGGCGTCGGCATCCATGTCTCCCTCGGTGGCGTCCTCGAACAGGTCGTCCTCCTCCTCATCGAGATCGTAGTCCAGGTTCTCGCTGCTCATGGTGTCGCGGCGTACTTCGTGACGGTAAGTAAATGTCAACCCCTTAACCTGGGAAGAGGAGAGAGTAGCGAGCGACGAGGATAGTGACGACACGGCCAACTACGAGACAAACGGGCGACAGAAATTAAATATTATTTAAATGCTGACATTCTTTGACTTGTAGAAGTCGATGCTTATGCTATTAGTACTGTTGGTATATGCTGGGAGATTCAAACAGTGTGGAGTGTTAATCAATAAGATACAAGCGGCTCTTGACCTCGGAGACGACCCAATCGAGGCCCTCGGCAATATTGTATCCAGTGTAGGCACTACAACCAAGAACTTTCCAGTTGTGGTTGCCAATTGAAGATAGTTGTAGAGCGTCGGCCACTTTCTCGACTAGTTGCTGTTTGTGTTCTTCGGATCCACTTATACTGTCAAGCTTGTTGACCCACACGAGGAGACCAGCTCCCATTAGTCTGTCTTCATCCAGTGTCCTGTGTAACTCGATTCGACAGTCTTCAAGACGATCCAGAGCAGAAACATCAACGACCCATACGAGGAACTCAGTTTTTTCAAAATAATTACGCCAAAACGGCCGCAGACTGGCCTGACCGCCTATATCCCAGATGTTGAGTTTGTAGCTGATTGAGTTAGACGAAAGTCGGTTCACGAGAGACAATGTGCGCTACAACGGCGACTTACCCCAAATGCTCCACGGTCATGATGTTGAACCCCAGTGTAGGGCTTACCTTGTGTATATCACGACCTGCTATTGAATCAACAATCGTCGTTTTACCGGCATTATCTAGACCCCTGTGTTAGGTGAGCGTGGAGGTATACAAAGCAACATACAGCATCAGCACGCGGATCTCGCGGTCCTTTATTCGTTGCTTTCGCAGCACCGTTAGTAACCCCATGTCGAATTGAGAGTGACTGTAGAAGAGAAGAACACAGTAAGTGAACTCAGGGGGGATATCAACTACGCGGCTATACGGCCGTTAAATAGGGGATTTAGTTACGATAAGGTGATAATTGTAAGGTGATATTGTGGGTGACATAAACTTTATCAGCTAGTTGTAAGGCGGCAATTAAAGGGTTAACCTTTTGTTAAAACATCCGTTACAGGGACAAGAGTTAGTATTAGGAAGATCAATTAACTGTTATCGCAGTTTGAGTGAACAGTCTTTGACGCCAGATAGAGCCCCATACGGTGTAACATTATAGTACACCTCGTTGTACCAATATGTACTATCACTTACAGGCTACCGGCACTTACACGAGCTCAGTCCAGTTGACAGACAAATCTACATCTATTCCACACTAACAGTGAGCATTTGAGAAGAGCATCCAGTAGAAATGCCTCTTCTTGTGCGCAATGTGCGTGCACACGCCCTCGAAGAAAATGACGTTCATTACATATACAAACTAACCATGGCAAGTAGTTGCATTGGGCAGGAGCCCTTTTTGCGAGAATAAATCACCCGAGACGAACGACTTACTCGGCGTCGACACCGCTCTTACGCTTGATGATGGCCTTGCGGTCTTTGTCCAGCTTCAGCTTGGTGATGACAACCTTGGAAGCACTGAGGTTGAGGGGAACAGAGGCACCGTTAGCCTTCTCCTTGGTGACCTTGTCGACCTGGATGGAGTACTTGAGACGGTAAACCTGGGCAACACGGCCCTCACGGCCCTTGGCCGAGCCACGAACCACCAGGACCTCGTCGTCCTTGCGGATGGGGATCGAGCGGATCTTGTACTTCTCACGCAGCTCCTTGGACAGAGGAGCCGACATGATGACGCGGCGAGCCGACGAGGGGGCGTTGAAGTAGGCAGCGCGCGACTTTCTGCGCGAAGAAGAGACGTCTGACGAAACCTTGGCCATTGTTGTGGATGAAGTCGGTGATGGAGGTCGGGTTAGTTGATTCAATGTAGCGGCATGAAAAGTGTATGGGGCACCGAGTCGGGCGAGTGCGTATATTTGGGGACGGCCAGTATACTGAAATAGGAAGTAGCAGTCACTCAGTACCGAAACTATCAGCCGTGTAAAACAGCCGCGTAACCTCAACATGGAGCCTCTAAAAATGGCCCACCCTACAAGCCCACTAGTTAAAAAACCCCCGCCCAAGTTTCTGCAGCAACGGCTGTTGATACCCTTGAATGCATCGCTATTCTCGGCTTTCTGATCTGGCTCATAGCGATCGAATACGGCAGATATGAAGGGAATACGGCTAGAGGAAGCTAGGGCTAGTTGATTGTATTGAATAGCGTTGAGATAAATGCCGGTAGTAGTGTATATTCGCTTTGTAAGATGATAGATCAATACTAATGGGCTAGTTGGCTAGTTTATGCAGTAGTGAGACAACGACGAGCCAAACAGGTCAGTCCAAATGAACGAGTCGTCGATCAACAGGCAACAGACGACCGCCACTATCTAAGCTCTGCCGCTAAGGTTGCATACTCAGCAGAGTACCCGAGGCATTTGGTAGTGCACAGTTCCCGAATGAGGCAGGATGGAATTGCCTTTGCACGGCTACGTTTACAGTCGTACAACAAACTGGAAGGTGGGGACGATTTGGGACAGGTGCATGAAGAACAAAGTTCACTGTACACAAACAAGCAGGCAGGGCAACTCGGCGAGGTGCTAGGCCTCCCCACCAGCCGGGAACCGGGAACCCGAACACCATCCCAGGTAACTGGAACTCACGGGTTCCCGTCTGCGCGTGTACGCGGGTGTCTACCGCGCAGTGCCAATCAGCGCGACGATCGTCGAGGGATTCGCGTTCAGGTATGGTTAAAGGGTGCAAAGTTACACCCGCTCCTCCCCAATCGCCGGACCGGTTATCCTGTGCGCCCCGACGGTGCATCTGAAAGCAGGCACACGTGGATTTAGTGAGATGGAATGTACAACCCTCAAAGCAAATGGGTTATAATCTAAGACAGTAGCATTCGAGGAAAGTCAAGTAGAAGGAGCATAAAGTGAGTACATTACAGGGCATAACTGCCTTACAAAAGCACAGGACCAACAAGTCATTCGATAACAAGTGCAACACGCAGTTTCAACAGTGTTTTACCCCTCTCTAACATCGGCCTCGAGCCTCGTTCGCTCCCCCCATATTACACTGCCCTGGATCCCCGTTACGTTTAGGGTCCAACAAAAGCACCGCGATCGACACCTCTTTCAGCCGATTCGGGCTACGCGCGTGTGCCCCTAAACATTTCCACATCTAAGCAGCTTTTGGCTTATTGGCTTTTGAAACTCACATCTTCCCCGTGCTTTTCGGCAGTTTGATAGCGTGCACTGCTCTAGTTGAGTTGCCCTGACTGCTGCTGAGGCCATCTTCCTTTGTGCCCGACATCCACGCGGCCATTGCGCTCGCTCTGTCTCCCCCCCCCCCGTCGGTCCCTTGCGTCGGTGTCTCAAGCTGAGCCACTCTTCGTTTGGAAGCCTCAAACCGCTGCTGGCCTGTTGTTACACGTCGGTTTTCCTCATCTCCGGCCCCTCCATGTCTCTGTCCATCTAAACATTGTTGCATGTCGTAGTCTCGCCTTTGCTACACTCCCCCACATCCTGTTCTCTCACTCTTATTTGCCCCCTTCAATCCCACCAACTCTCACTTTAAACTACACACCAGTCATTGTATTGGTTGCTCGCCACATACAATGGAGGGAAGAAGCCTCATCAGCCGGCCGTCGCCAGCTCACGCCAAAAACCGTCCCGGCGACTCGCCCCGCCATCGCGACTCGCCGTTTGATGATGCTCCCCACCTGTCGCCTGTCAGCTCCAATTCGCTCAACCGTATGTCCTCACTAGGCTCGCCCGTCTTCACAGAACATGTACCATCGCCACATGCGTCACCCATGCACACACCGACCAACCGCGGCCGCCGGACCTCACTGACGGCACTCACAGCCGCAAACGACAAGCTGCGCGACGCCCTCGAGTTCGAGGAGATGGAGACACAGCGCCTCGAAGCTGCACTCCGCGACTACAAGGCCAAGTATAACGAGTCCTTGACGCTACACAGTCAGCTCGAAGAGGACCTCGTGCAGCGGGACCGAACACTGGACTTGGTGCGCAAGGAACTGCGCGACACAAAGCGCGCTAAAAACGAGCTCGAGAGCTCTATGTCTCAAGAACTTATGAACTACATTAATGAGAAACAGCAGTGGCTCGACAAAGAGGCAGCTTATGAGGCCCGCATTGCGGCGCTAACCGCCAAATCAAAGTTGCATCCGTCTTTGTCGCTGTCCCAATCCGTTGTTTCTAACAGCACCATCACTACTACCACTTCATTGGCATCTACCTCATCTGCATACTCGGCACCTTTGCCATCTCCTACCCCCTCTCTTTCATCAACGCTGTCTACTGTGTCGTCCAACGCTACTCTCGATGGCTCGGTCGACAAGGCAGCGGCCAAAACAATCGACCGTCTACGCAATGAGCTCGACATGCTACACCAGCAGATGGAGCTTGTGTCACGCGAGTACACTCTACGCTTTGATACCGTGAAGAAGGACATGGAGCAAACACAGGCCGTTAACGCACGTCTCATGGAGGAGAACGAAGCATTCCAGCTTCTCGTGGCCGAGAAGACCATCACTGGCGGCTTTTCTCTCGCTGACGAGCTGGCATCCGACGCTGACGTGAGTGTCGACGGTAGTAGCATAACAGGAGCCACTCTGGCTGATGAAATAGCCTCTCAATTCTCCGACGGCGTTGCTGATGATGACAGCGAGCTCCACAAACTCTGCCGTAACCGCGAGGCCGAGCTGAAGTTTGAGGCTCGCGCTCAAAGCAACTATAACCATGCGCTTCGTCTCTCGCTGGAGCGCCTCGTTCAGCGTCTACTTGAGTACAAGGAGTTTGAGAAGGTCGTCGAACTTAATGACCGCGTACCACGGCGGTCCATCTCAAACTTCCACCAGCGAGTCGCATCCTCAGCTTCATCATCATCTGGCCGACCTCCATCACCCACAGGCTCGCTCATTATACCGAAACAGCGCGGCTCCACACGGGCATCGTCGACAAGAGAACCGGCGATGTCGTCACCAAAATCATCAGCATACGCTGAGCCGCTAAGGGGCCCGCTGCGTAGAGCCATTAAGGCACCCACTGCCTGGCCGTCGCTACTGTTTGCCCCCAATCCGATGTTGACGGCACCACAGGACCCAAGTGAGAGCCACCGCGTTCCTTCGCTCGGCATTGACGACAGCTTCTCATCGTGCTCGTCAGCAGCCAGCATGACGGACACAGGCAGCGACATGTCACGCTCGGGTAGCGAGAGTAGCCGGTTGAACGAGGCGCTTCGTGACGATAATAAGCGTACCGTCACGAAGACACGAAGCCAGCGTCACCTGCGGCCGCTGCGGCTGTCGTCACCCAATTCGAGTGACAGTAACCTGTCGGCCACAGCCTCGGCGTCAGCGTCACCCTCGTCCAACCACAACTCGTCATGGTCCTTCAACCTAATATGAACCTCGTGAACAAGGTCCTTCAACCTCATAAGAAACAACTTTATGAAAGAGACGGATTCTACTGTTACTCAACGACTATTTAATGTTTAATTGTTATGCTAATTCATTCTGTAGGGGAATTGTGCGGCGCGCGCGAAATCCGGGGTAAACCCTACCCTCCGGAACCGGCGCAGGCACGGCCCGATAGCCGGGGAGTTATTAGGAGCGCTCAAAGAACCGAAACGACACGTAAAACACGGCACAGATAAAGGCGATACTTGTGTCAACTGCTAGTAGTGTACTCGTCAACCAGCCTGCCTCTCATGGCAGTTCTCCTGCTCCCTAAACTCCCCGGGACCCTAAACTGCATGCAAAGTGGGGTTCTGCAGGGCTAGGGTAAAGGACCCCGTCATAGGGCCAGGACAGGGCCGGTCCCGGCCAAAATACCAGCTTTATAAAACAGCCCCCATGGGCACCTGACTAACTTGCCCTCCTGATTTTTAGGTCTCGCTTGACACCATAAATTGGCGCTGCCATTGCACGCACCCCTAACAATCCGTTGCTACGTTTGTACGACCCTATCTTATCGGTGCTGAATCGAGATCATCTTGCTCAACCAGCAGGTACAAAGGCGTATCTGCTGGGATTCAACGAGTCTTTATATTGTGCAGCTCAGTATTGAGCAGTTTCCTTTAAGCCACTAGGCCCTTGCATCTCCAATCTGTAATGCCCTCTCCATCTGACAAATTTGAGCAGGCGTCGTCGCCTATTGACGTCACGCCACCGGACGGCCATCGCCGGGGTTCCATTTTTGAGTGGTTCTCTACGCTGTCGTCATCGCCTTCGTCGTCTATGGGCAGCTCAACGTCGCCGTCTGTGGCATCGGCTATGGCCAACTCGCAGCATCAGCGGGCCAGCTCGTATTCGGGACCCGAGCGCCCGTCATTTGCGCTGATTGAGGAGGAGCTGGCGCGCAGCGGGTCTGCGCTCAAGTCGACGGGCGTGTTCCAGGCTCGCCAGTCCAAGCCTCGGACCATGTCGCAGTCGGGCATCTCGCATGACGAGGCGCTCAACTTGTCGCGTGCTGGTCTTGCGCGGGCCTCTTCGCTTTCGTCACGAGGCACGGGGTCTAGCGCAGCTGCCTCGCAACCTCCAGTGCCTGTTGAGGAGCTGCGAAAGCCCGTCAAACCGCGCCCTCGTGGTGCGTCCAAGTCGGGCTCTGCCTACGAGGGTATTGGCCTTGTGGCAGCCTATTCTGGCGGTCCCTCGTCGTTTTGACAAGAGGGTCTGCTATTACGATGCATTACACGAGTATATGATGAATTTTAGTGGGATGATGATGATGTTGGTGATTTGATGATTTTTTGAGAACGGACAGGGCACGACGCTATTTCCATGGACTATGACAGCTCCTTCGGAGTGCGACTATGAGAAACGAAACATGGGCAATTCTTTGGCCCCATGACTAGTCAATGTTGAATGAATTTTTGAGCATACGCAGGAGAAATGAGAAAGAAGGAAGTGGTAGTAGGAAGAGGAAGCAAGGAAATAGGCACGTAGAAGGGAATAGGGACGTTTGACGATGATAGTCGAAGCAAGACAACGTGAAAGGCAGTCGGTAGTATATGTTGAAGCATGGAACTGGAGGTTGAGGAGGTAAGACAAGAAGGGAGCAGAACGAGGGTATATCGTTTCCTCAAGACGTGAAGATACAAACAGTTCGGAGAGCAAAATCCAAAATTAAAGGTGCCTATGACTCAAGCAGCTAGTTACAAAACATTATACATTCATTATCATAAGTCATAAAAGTTGGTTCCACAGCTAAATAACAGGATTGGGCAACGGGTCCGAGATAATGTAACTTGGCATTATAACACCCTGCTCTTGAGAGCCTGGCGGCACAGGGATGGCCGAGGCAGAGCCATAGGTGCGCTGCGTAGGATTACCAGCATCCTCAAAGCCAAAGTCTTCATCCCCACTGCTGTCATCGTTTGGATAGTACGACTGACGGCGTGTCGACAGGCGTTGTGACATCTCGGGTGACTGCGACTCGTCCACGGGCTGGGCTTCGGCCGTGTAATCGGCTTTGGCAGGGCGGGGACGAGGCAGATGGTCTGCTGGTGTGGAGAGGTCCATGTCGAGCGACGAAGTGACCTCGATGTCGTCTGAAGGGCCACCAATGTACTTCTCGGCCGAGTGAGCAAATTGCTCGTCACTTGACGCTGAGTCGCGCGCGTTTGACGGCCGCCGCTTGAAGAGGTTGCGAATTGCGCTGGGGCGCAACAGTGGTCGCAGCACGGGAAGATTGACACACACGGCCAGCGTGAACTCCTCAATGGCAGTTACAATGGCAGCGTGCGGGATGGAGCCCGAGACGGCAATGATGGCCACACGCACTATGTTTACGACAATGACCATAAATCCAAAGCCAAAGGTGACAATAAGACCCCAGCGCTGGCGCTTGTTGATGTTGGTCAGCTTGTTGATGATTGAGAAGGGGATGCAGAAGATGAGCAGGTCGGATATAAAGTTGAGGACCTCGGACACGATAAAAGGCGTAGCTGCCGTTGACGAATAGCAGTGGTTGACTGGGTTGAGATCCCAGTTGAGAGAGATGGGGTGGCACAGCAGCAGGTTCATGAGGATGGTGACGAGCAAAGAGCATCCGCAGAAAATAGTCGTGAAATTGAGGGCCATGCGGGTCCTGGAGCCGGGGGGAATAAGGCGGTAGTAGAGGCTGATGAGGGAGAATTTGACGGACCACAGTGAGATGTAGTAGATGACACCCGACGAGTAGACGACCTTGAGCACGGTGATTCGCACTGAGTCGGGCACTGAGTCATAAACCTCCGGCAGCTTGAGGTACGACATGCCTGGTTCCATAAAGCGGCGAGTGATGGTGAAGGTATCCATGGATATCCACGCAAAGAATAGGATTTGAGCCACAATGAGAATGGCCTCTTCACGTTGTAAGCCGACCTTGACAATTCTAGTTCGCACGTAGATGCGAAGCAGTAGCAACGCAAGACTCAGCATGCACATGAGCCACTCGACGGCCACGACATGACCTGCTTGGTAAACAGCCATTGCGATGAGGAAGAGCAGAGAGGGGAGCAGTGACACTAAAGTATGCGAGGCAGAGGCCAAGGATAGTTGGAATCAAGCAGAGAGATGGGGAGTGCTGATGAGGGGATCGAGATAAGCAGCAGCAAGCAGCAGGAACACAGATGAAGCGCACCACAGCTTATATATACATGAAAAATGGCGAAAGATGCATAGACGACACCCAGTCAGCGCAAGACACTCAATCGAGAGCAGATCGACAGCGCGCCTGCATGAGCAGCGAGTCTTGACGAAAAGAGGAAAAATTGACTATGATGACCCTGGGACCCTGGGAAAAGATCCGCTGAGGGCCGGGGGATAGCGAAAAGCGGTAAAGGGGTAAAGGGGTAAAGGGGGTGTCTGGTGTAGTAGGGTGAGAGGTAGGAACAGAAAACATATATTTGTTGAGGGACTAGTGTCACAATGTCTTGACAACAGACCTCGCTTATGTCGATTCTCAGCACGGACCTCCACCCCCACCCGCTGGAGTAGGGCACACTGGACAACCAGGCAAGGCCACCTCATGCATGGGCTTATGCACGGTGCAGGTGGTTGAGATAGGAAAACAGGGGCGGATGCTGAGTGAAGTAGAGTTTGTGGTGGTGTTAATTTAACTGGTCGGCTGCTGCTCGTGGCCACACGCATTAAGGCCAGCACATGGTGCGCAATCGACCGAGGCTCGATCTTCGATCTCCACCTATAAATCGTGATGTGGGGTTATAGGGCGGTCTGTGTCGAGGTTGTTGGGTCCCAGGGTTGCAGCTGTATGAAGTAGGGTGCAGGGCTTATTAGGGCTTGCTGGGGGCTGTACTACAGGTGTAGGGGCTGTGGGGTATACTGACAAGTATAAGAGTGTAGAGGGCAAGATATCAATCAGGGAGGCAGTGTATTGTTACTACGCAGAATCATTGGCGCACCTCAACAGTCGAATGTTTGGCTCAACTCTCTGATCGAGTGTTGGTTGTCTATCTTTGGACTAGTACTACGCAGGGGTCGATCGAACCCACCTGCCTCCACATCGGGCCCAAACTTACCTTCAGGCACGCGGCTCGGAACACCACCAACCAGCACCATTAGCGTACTTTCAAGTGTACGTCTAGGAACAGGTTGGTGGGTCGCACCCTACGATGTAGGCAAGCTGTGACTGGCGAGCGACAGTCCTCCAAACGACTGCAAGTACTCCCTGGTCGTCGCTACTGTTAACTAGGATGTTAAAAATCGACTTTGTGAGTTCCAGTTGATCGTGCTTGCCTTTTCATTTTCAATACCACAGCGAAGTTTCCTCTGATATTTTCGTGCCTTCCTTCTTGCTCTCCAGTCTGTACTACTCCCTGCTATACTACTCCCCTGCTACCTCTCTACTCCTCTTCTCAGCTCTTGGGACTGGGACCCCTAACCATATACTACCTGATTAAGTCTGGCCCGTGCCCTGGCACTATCTCCGATAAGCACCAGCATCCATCTTATACCCCCAATTAATATCTAAATCCTATAATCTCGCCATTATTATCAAGCTTTGTCGTCGTCTTGTCAATTGTTGCTCCTTTACTGCCAACGACTGTCTCATTTAGGTTTCTGGCTCGCATCAATGCTGCTGTAGCGCACTCTCGACCAGCCCCACACTCGGCCGTGCATCTTTGATCTGGTGGCCAATTTCAGTCCATTCTCCGCCTCAACCATGAACTCGGTGCGCTTGGGTTTCTTGGTACCTATGCAGGCCCTTGCCTGTAAGAGGGTTGCCACCACAGCCACAAGTCGTACCGCCACTTTGCGCGGCTCCTCGGTGCGCTACAACGCCTTCCATATATCTCGGCGTGTTGCTACTAAAGCCCAGCGCCCGCGGCCCCGCCAACTCGAGAATCTAGAGGCTCCTTCGCCTAGCTCACTCCCCAAGGCACGTAGACGGTCCAAATGGACATCTAGGCTACTTGTAGCCGGCGCTGTTGTCGGCACAGGCTATGCAATTGATCGCTACTTTTATGCGTCAGCACTGACCCGTACCGTCAGAGCCGTCTACGACATCATCTACATTGGCCTCGACTATAAGTTCAACTTTGTCGAGGGCAAAGACATTGAGGCACTTCACGAGCGCTCCTCAGACCGTCTCTATTCGGTCATCACCCAGAACAAAGGTCTTTACGTCAAGATGGGCCAGGCAATTGCAATTCAGGCTGGCATCTTTCCGCCCCAGTTCCGTGACAAGTTCTCCAAACTGTTTGATTCAGCACCCCAGGACACTTGGGAACAGGTAGAAGGCGTGTTTATCTCCGAGTTCGGCGTTTCGCCAGACGAATTCTTTGATTACATTGATCACCGCGCCTTTGCATCCGCCAGTATCTCGCAGGTTCACAAGGCGCGCTTGAAGGGCTCGGGAGAATGGGTCGCTGTTAAGGTTCAACACTCTGATCTCAAGAAGCAGGTCGCCTGGGATCTCGGCGCATACAAGTGGCTAATGTACGTGTACGAGAAGTTTTTGTTTGACTTCCCCGTGTACTTTATTGCTGAGCATGTAGCGGGCCAGCTCGAGAAGGAGGTTGATTTCCTCAACGAGGCTAAGAACTCGGACACTCTCAAGCAGCTTGTTGCCAACGACTCTGAGTTTCGCAACTCCGTGTACATCCCTCACATCTACCACGAAATGTCGAGTAAACGAGTGCTTGTCGCTGAGTGGATTGACGGAGTGAGTCTCAGCAACAAGGAAGCGTTTAACCGCGGACACTATTCCAACTACCAGGCGATTGATATACTGACACGATTGTTTGCGCGCCAGATCTTCTCGTGGGGTCATGTACACTGCGATCCGCATCCAGGAAACATCATCGTTCGTCGCGTCAACGGCCGCCAGCAACTGGTGCTCATTGACCACGGCTTATACATCAAGGAAGACGACAAGTTCCGCATGCAGTACAGCAAGCTGTGGCAAGGCATGTTTCTGCTAGACACAGCTGCTGTTAAACAGGTGGCTGAGGAATGGGGCTTTGGTGACGCTGACATGTTTGCGTCAGCAACCATGATGCAGAGCTACAACTCCAAGCCGCCTGCCAATGGTGAGGATGTTGAACTTCAGCGGTTCAAGGAACAAGAAGATCAGCGAGATCGGTTCCAAAACTTTATGAAAGATACGACTAAGATCCCTCTCGAACTCATCTTCCTTGGCAGAGCAATCCGCATTCTCCAGGGCTGCAACCGTCTGTATGGCTCTCCTGTCAACCGGGTCAAGATCTTTGCTTTTGCTGCCTCGCGCTCGACTACTTCGCTGCCGTCCTCGACATGGGCAGAGACCTGGACAGCCTGGCGCAACCACCTTGTGTTTTGGTTGACGGTCACAGCCTCAGATATTTATATGCTGGTAGTGCGCGTTCGACAGCTGTTTGGCCGTGATTCGTCTGACATTGAGGATCAGTTTGACGACGAGATCCGCGAAGCCCTAGAACAGCTGTGAACAATTTATGCCAGTCTTCTACAGGGCTTGGCTAGTGACTTCCTAGGGCATGTCGAGTCTTATTTAGTTAGACGCTCTAGTGTGGCGATCTAGTGAGTCGTGAGCTCCGAATTGAGGGCAGCTGTAAACTTTTATAGAGTCAGTTGTTCTATAACCCGTGTATATATACTGTATGTTTAACTCACTCACTCTTCTGCAAATCGCTAGATTGGCCCGTTACTGTTGTCACTCTGGTCTACATAATGCAAACCCTCAGGTTAACCCACTTGCTGCTTCCTATATTTTCCCCACACGGCTAAGTTGACTTACTTGTAACTTCACACAAAATGCGATTCGTCGAAGCGGCAGCGCTGTTAGCTGGTCTGGCCGTCACGCAGGCGACTGTAAAGGGTGTAGACCCAGCGAGTAGGTCTTTGATGATGCAATTGACCCACTACTAACCTCAGATCAGGGTCTCTATGAGGCTGATGCCAGCGGGAACTGGCATTGCTTGGGCCACCCTGAGATTGTCATTCCGTTTGACCGTGTCAATGACGACTACTGCGACTGTCCGGATGGCAGCGATGAGCCTGGTACGGCCGCATGTGCCAATGGTGTGTTCTACTGCGCCAATAAGGGCCATTTTGCCGGAACTCTGAGATCCACGCGAGTCAATGACGGTGTATGCGACTATGACGTGTGCTGCGACGGCAGTGACGAGGCCGACGGCGTGTGTCCTGACAAGTGCGCTGAAATGCACACCGAGTACGTAGCTAAGGCTCAGAAGGAGTTGGCAGCACTGAAAAAGGGCCTTGCTGCTCGTGAACCGCTCGTAAAGAAGGCGGCAGCAGCACGCGACGAGCAGCAGAAGGACATCACCAAGAAGCAGGGCCAGCTGGCAGAGAAGCAGAAAGCACTTGCGTCATTCAAAGAGCTGTATGATCAGGCTCTCGAAGAGCAGGCGGCTCGTGGCATTGTCGAGAAGCAGACGCCGGCCGAGATCCTGGCCGTTGTTGACCGTCTCGATACCGTGTACGCTGGCGTCGAGACTCATGTTAATAATGCCCTCGTGGTGGAGACGGAGCGTGGACGGTTCGACTCGATTCTTGAGACGCTGAAGGGCTCGTACAACCCCAACTTCAACGACCCCGCCGTCAAGGAGGCTATTCGCGCTTGGGAAGAGATGAAGGTCAACTCGGGCTCGGTCGTTGCACCCGTCGACCTCCCAGCACTGCGCTCCGCTATTGACGAATTACGTGAGTTTAAGGTTGCAGAGGGCGAGCCTGCCACGGGTCTCAATGGCCAGCTAGGCAAACTGGTTGAGTCGGCACGCGAGTGGCTAGCCAACAACGGCTTTGTAGCACATTCGTCTCACGCAACAGAGAGCGGTGGAGAAACCTACGAGGTGCGCAAGGCGCGCGAGTCTATCGAGGCCGTAGAGAAAGAGGTGTCTGAGCTGACGCAGTCCATTGAGTCCAACACCGCCGACCTTTCGTCTAACTACGGCGCTGACGACGTTCTTCGCGCGCTGAAGGGCTCATGTGTGCAGAATACCATTGGAGAGTACGACTACGAGGTATGTTTCTACGGACAGACCACCCAGAAGGGTAAAGGAGGAAACACCAACCTAGGCACGCACGCCACTACGACTTTCCAGACAGATGGCAGCATTACGCTCGCATACGAAAATGGTGCACGCTGCTGGAACGGACCTATCCGCCGAGCAACCGTCGAGGTGACATGCGGCGCTGTCAACGAGGTTCTCACGGCCAGTGAGCCTGAGAAGTGCGAGTACTTCCTGCGCATGACCAGCCCTGCCGTGTGTGTTCCGCAGCACGTCGACAACTACATCATCCACGAGGATCTGTAGTTGTGAATGATTTGGTAGTCATCTTCTGCCGACTCTTCCTTCCTAGTTCCCAACTCTGCATATCCGTCCTGACGTCATTTCGTTGTACCCAGCTGGTTGAGCTGTCTTCACATGCCAGCGCAATGCGCGATACGACAATCTATGCCATGTACCTAGACAACCAATTGCCTTGTGTGTCTTGCCACCTGCTGCTTTAAGTCAGCAAATGTAGCACGTTTTTTCTCATACAACTCTGTTTAGAACTAACGCGTCCTAGTGTGTCTAAATTCCGTTGATCTGCCATGGGTCACCCGATCTTGTCGATGCCGAGCAACCAAACTCTTCCCCTAGTCCAAACTTCTGCACATGTCAACCTTGATGACATGCTGCTTCCGAGAGGCTTCCGAGAGGCCGTTAGAAGTCGGGCCTCGGGGCATTGCTTTGACGTCATGGTGCAGATCTACTTCCCCTTTTAGGCAATCGGAGAACCCTGGAGATGAGATCATTTCAGTGGTAAGATCATCTCTAGCCATGGCTATATTAGAGTGGCTTCCGCCACTGGCTGGTCTCAGTTGATAACCGAGCATATCCGTCATGTCAACTACTGTAACTGCCACAACAACTGCCAACAAACGCGTTCACTCTGTGAAACCACCGAGCCGTCAAAGCTCCATGTGCGAGAAGAAAGAGATGCTGGACCATCCGCGCATTGCCTCATACGCGTTTGCCTTTGATATCGATGGTGTCCTTGTTAGGGGCCCCGATACAATCCCTGAAGCCCCTGTTGCTCTACAGATGCTCAATGGCAAGAACAAATATAACATCACCATCCCATACATCTTGGTGACAAATGGCGGAGGTAAGACCGAGGAGCTGCGCTGCGAGGACTTGTCCAGCCGACTCGGTGTCCCTATCGAACCTCACCAATTTATCCAAGGCCATACTCCTATGAGGTCGCTTGTCGAGAAATTTGGAACTGTTCTTGTAGTAGGTGGTGTAGGAGAGGCTTGTCGAACTGTCGCTCAGAACTATGGCTTCCGTGACGTCGTCACACCTGGAGACATTCTCAAATGGAACGCCAGCGTGTCGCCATTTCGCACACTGACAGACGAAGAGAAAGCCAATTCGGTAGCTCGCGACTTTTCTAAGATCCAAATCGAGGCTATTCTTGTGTTTGCGGACTCACGAGAATGGGCCTCCGACCAGCAAATCATTCTTGATCTACTCATGTCGAAGAACGGCGTCATGGGAACCGTGTCTCCTACGCGGGATGAAGGTCCTCCAATTTTCTTTGCCCACAGCGATTTTGTTTGGGCAACAAACTATGGCATCAACCGCTATGGCATGGGAGCACTTGAAGTGTCCATTGCTGCTCTTTACGAAGCGCACGCTGGAAAGCCTCTTACAAAGGTCACTAAGTTTGGAAAACCCAACGAAGAAACGTTCCAGTATGCCACCAGAGTGCTTGCCGACTGGCGCCAGCAGACTTATGAGACGCAGTTTGGCCCCGATCAAGTCGATATGATGGGCTCCGAAAATGCAACTAAAGAGCAGCTTTCCAACGAGAGATTCCAGGAAGAGCCTAATCAGGAACAGACAGACATGGAAACTCGCCAGAAGATTTTAGATGTCCTTCCTGCTGCCTCTAATGTCTACTTTGTTGGTGACACTCCAGAGTCGGACATCCGATTTGCCAACACTTTCGACAAGACGTGGCACTCGATTCTCGTTAAGACAGGTGTGTACCAAGACGGTACAGAGCCCGCATACAAACCCAAGACTATTGCCAACAATGTGCTGGAAGCTGTCGAGTGGGCAATTGAACACGAGCACCAGAAAGAATTGGAGTTCTACAACAAGGCCGTCGATGCTGGCGTCGAGGTTCCTGTTGAGAATATCGAACAGCTGCACCCTCATATCCTTAAGGAGGCCATTGAGCTGTCTGAGGCCACCACTCCACTTGCATCTCCTCCTCCAGAGGGAGCTCCTATTGAGGATAGTTTGTGATGGTGTTATATAAGTGACATACAATTTAATTTATATTTTCAATTTGATTCAAACATGGTCGCATTCATTTTCATTTAAAACAAGATCCTTCTAATGATTACAGCAATATAGGCTCGTTATGACTAGAACATGATAGGCCAAGTATTTGCTCTCCAGTCAGGTTGAGTGTAGATTTCTTGTGGAGTCCAGATAACGTCATTCTTAGAATAGCGGCTTAGAGGCAGATCAAATGGCATGCGAACAGGCAAGCGTGCTGCACTGCTGGTATCGTCATCAGGGGCAGTGTCACGCTTGTATGCAGGGACCAGAATAGTAGGTTCATCAAAGAGTTCGGGATGGATCAGAACTCCGCATTCCCATGATTGGATCCACTGGTTTTTTTCCTTCTTGTTGTAAGTTCCCCATGCTTGTTTGGATAGGTTTGCAGACGTCAATAGCACCCAGTGAAGCTGTTTTTCATCAAGCGAAACCTTCATATATGTCTTGATATGTGGAGCGCAACGATCCCGGCCAGCTTCAATAGCCCTCCATTGACGTAACTTAGGTTCGATATATGACAGCTGCTTCATCTGAGGTGGTGTCTGCCGCTTGAAATGAATCGAACTTCCAGATTGGTATCCATTTAGCGAGTCAGCAACGTTGTCGACAGTAGGAAAGACGATGTGAAGCTTCGAGCTTGGAACAGCAGCATTGAACTGATTCCCTGACATGGCGTTCTCAACGATCGGCGTTAAGTACGAGTCTGTTGCGCCGAGAGTAGCGATGGACGAAATCTGTGCAATGAGGTTACCCGATTCGCGGCGAGACTCAAGAGCCGACAACTCTTTTTGTAGGCGCACAATACCAAACTGTGAGTAGTTGACGTCAGTCGTGTGATAGTTTCCAGGAGCAGATGCAATAAAGGTAGCCTTGATGGCCGAGAAGTCAAATGGAGTCAGCAAAGTAACCAGCTGTTTCGCAATGCGATTACGGTATTTGCGAAGATATATCGAAAAGTCCTTTTTGAACTGGGATCCAGGACTAGGAGATGTGGTGGTGCCTATGGGAAGACGGGGAGATACCCAGATGCCCTGTGTCATATTGCCCCAGTCAAACGGAATCATATTTGCCGTGTGCACGATGATCTGGGCCGTTTGCTGAGGGCCAGAACCAAACAAAAGAACCATGAGCTTAGAGTGGTGAGTAGCGTACCCGTTCATCAAGCGCTCGCCATCGACACTGATGTTGGCGGGGTACTTGCACTGTTTGGCGTCATCGAGCAAGTCTTCGTTGGTCGTGGCTCTATCCGGGTGAACTCCGTGCACGAAGTAGGCTTTGAGCGACTTCTCGGCATCTGGGTGTACGTTTGACATGACAAACGGAATGTTGATCATGAAATTGAACTGCCACTGACGTGTTAATAGGTCGATCTAATCTTCGTTGAACTGTCTACACTTACCATCGATGTGAGATCCGCATGGTGGAGGATATCTCTCAGGCTGAGGGCGTCGACATTTTCTTCTGACGGTAGATCTGCAATAGCAGTCAAGTGAATAGGTGAGTGACGAGGCTCGCGCTTCGGTCGCTTGATGTCTTTGGCGTGCTCGGCCTCGAGATCACGTTTCATGGTGAAGCAGGCATTATTGCAGGTTCCTTACCTTACGGGACCTTGACAGGCGGAGGGAGCAGAGACGAGAGTGCAGGGTTGGAGAGCAACAAGGCGGGTCCTGGACAACATGCCACAAGCGAATTACTAACACCAAGTATGCAATAGAAAACAACTGTAGCCACCTGGTAGAAGCCTCCCACTCCCCTCATTGCTACTCGCCAGACCCTGCTGCCCTCGGCTAGGATACGTCGGATTCGGGAGACGTGCATCAAAGCTGAAACACGTCCACAGGCAGAGGGTTATTTGGTTGAAACAGCGGCTCTCTAGGGTTGTAGAAACAGCGCTTGTAGAGCCAATCTTACGGCTTCATCGTAAGTAGAGCAAAAAGAGAAGGAACCTAGTAGAGGCCGTTTCATCATTGTATGCACCAACCTCGTCGATAAGCTCTGTGCAGTGGGACGCGGGAGTGGGGGGAAATAATGTTTACAGTGGGACGCGAGACTCTGAGACGAGATCCCCACAATACCGGGCACCCGGCAACCAACGGCTATATACACATTACCAACTATCGAGAGGAGGTTGATAATTTGCTACAAGTGCTTATTTTAACATCTCCTCTCACGTCCTTTCTCTGTTCATCTCCTTGGCACAAATGCACCTGCGAAGAGAGCTGCGCGGCTGCCGCATGAATGCGTAGACCCCTGCCCTGGTACCCAATTCGGACAGGGTTGTCAAAATCAAATAATTGTGACCACACGACTGTTACAATCTGGTTATTTAACTTGTATTTGCCCTTATACAACTCCACAACGCTCGTGTTTGGTGTTATATACTCGTGTCCACTGCGTGGATATTTACTGCGTGCCTGCTGAGACCCGCCGTCTGCTGCTGTTTTGCGCGCCCGCCCCCTGCTCCTTCTCGCTTGTTGTGTTTAGGGCCTCGCTTGTCCCATAATCGTGGCGTTGGCCCTCTATATCGCTGTTGCCGCGCTCTTTGACGCACTCTACTCGCGCCTGGACCTCGAATCTTGTATCTTCGCCTGTCTGTAGTGCCGGGTCTCCGTTGTCGTGGTATCTAGCTCGCCTGCTGTTGCGCCGATCGCCCGATCCACTCAAACCCCCCTCTTCTCGCTGAATCATGAGCGCTCCAACGTCGCCCCCGCTCCTCCTTGGAGTCCACGACTTCCAGGCCCGCTCCGACGATGAGATCACCGTGCTCAAAGGTGACCGTGTGCAGGTCATCGAGACGGACCAGGAGTATGGAGATGGTTGGTATATTGTAAGTAACCGTTGCTCGCTAACAACAACAAAACAACTGGTTTGTGAATCCGCAACTAACTCAAGGGCAACAACCTCCGCACTGGCCTAAGTGGTCTATTCCCGAAGGTGTTTACCACCGAACTCATGTCCAAGAAACCTGACTCTGCTAAGCAGCGTTCGCGATCCACACCAATAACCCCGTCGCCCTCAAGCCCTATTGGTGCCTCTGTTCACGAGACTATCTCGGACATCGACGACGCCATCAACGAATTCTCGACACCGGGAATCGACTCACGCCTTGTCCACGGTCCGCCGGGTCAAACCCACAACGCCAAGAGTGTCATGCCGAACCTCGAAAATGTGCTGTCGTGGTCGCCCTATGAGGTTCGCCAGTACTTTGATGCTCGTGGCTATGAGCCTGCCATCGGTGACCGCTTCCTCCACCACAAAATTACCGGCTCAATATTGCTGGAGCTAGACCTGTCGTACCTTAAGGAAATCGACATCACGAGCTTTGGCACCCGATTCGAGATCTCCAAGGATATCAAGTACCTGAGCTCACTCGTTGCTAACCCGCAGCAAGTTCATGCCGGCCCACCACTGACAAAGACACGTACTAACAGCGCTTCGTCGCCGTCTGGCTCAAGTAAACCTTCTCTAAACGCCGTTCCCCAGTCGAGTTCGCCCTCGTCGATGGCCTCGTCGCCTGCTGCAAAGTCTTCAGCCCCCACAACCCCGCAGATGACGTACGACGGACCTTCGCCTCTGCCGAAACAAGTACAAAAGCTGTCGGGAGTTCCTTCGCCACTCACAAACACTGTTTCGCCGCGAACCTCTTCGCTTCGCTCCGAGTCTGTCGACCCCGAAGTGCCTCAAGTCTCCCAGCAGTACCCTCAGCGCATGTCGAACCAGCCTGGCGGTAGCCGGTCCTGGCAAACTAACGGTAAAACGACGCATGTTACCGATGGAGCGTGGCCGCTGGCTGAGACGTCACAGGAATCGCTGCGGTCTGCCGATGGCCCTCAGTCAGCGTTCCCCGGATCGGCACCCATCTCAGCAGGTGTGTCGAGTTTCGATAGCCCTATATCGTCTACGAACTCTGTTGACGCCGCCTATGGGAACCAGGTGGAAGACCCAGAAGAGGACAAGTTGCACCGTGATAGCCGGTTTGGTCACAACCGTGTGCTGAGTACAGATACAGTGCGCACGCAGAACAGCTCGTTCTACGGCCTGTCGAAGCATGCGCGGTCAACGTCTAGCGTCCTCATTGGTGACGATCTCCATATTCTCGGTACTGATGAGGTGCGCAAATCGCACCGCCGCCATTCAAGCATTATGTCGGTTCTTAACAACCCTCCGCGTCAGTGGTCTACGGGCGGTGCTATTGAGGGTCCTATAGCTCAGCAGTTCTCGAACAAGGCCCAAACGCCAACTCTCAACAGTGAGGGTAAGTTTGAGCTGAAGCCGGGCCGCGATCCTCTTGCCGCTGGCGGTAAGCGTGTCAGCACGGAGCCTGCACAGCGATCACCGCGTCAGCCGTCGCCCACTAAGGCAAAGGCTCTGCGAGCTGCATCCTCGCAGCATAACCTACGCCGACCTACTCTGTCTAAGCAGAAAACGTCGGCATTCCAGGAAGGAATCCGCACTGTTGACCCCAAAGAGTCGGCCAAAGCTGCCAATTTCTCGGGCTGGATGCACAAGCGTGGTGGTATTGGTGTGGGTACTTGGAAAAGCCGGTACTTCACGCTGCATGGAACGCGATTGTCGTACTTCACCGACCTGTCCGACACCAAGGAGCGTGGTCTTATTGACATCACTGCTCACAAAGTGTTGCCAGCCGGTAAAGATGATGACAAGCTGATCTCGCTGTATGCAGCTAGTATGGGTGCTGGACGTCATTGCTTTAAGCTTGTTCCCCCTGCCAAGGGATTCCGCAAGGGAGTCACGTTTACGGCGCCAAAGGTGCATTTCTTTGCCGTAGACACCAAGGAGGAGATGCGCGAGTGGATGGCTGCGCTGATGAAGGCCACGATTGAACGCGATGAGTCTGTGGACGTCATTTCGTCGTACTCATCGCCGACTGTGCCTCTTCCACGAGCACGTGAGCTGTTTGCTGAGGCCCGTGCTCGTGATGAAGACCTCCGCGCCCGGATGGTTGCTGGAGGTCTTGCTAACCACCAGGCTGCCAATGGCACGCGTCCTCTTGTTGGCAGCTCAAGCGGAAATGGCGGGTCGTCTGATACGTACCTTCCGACGCCTGACTCCCCTGCAGGATCATCGTTGCAGTCGACTCAGACGGGTTCGAGCACGCACTCGACGTCGAAGCTTGGTGCCTATAATAACGACTTTACCAACGAGTTTCGTCACCTGACGACGAAAACAGCTGGTCTTAAGATTGTCACTGATCTCGAGGGAAGCTCCTAATGTGTTTGGTTAAAATTGGCCGCAAATATTTATCTATATTAATGTACTGTACTTTTTGTAACCTGAGAAAGTCCATGACTTCTGCTCGTACTTTGGTTGCCTCGTTCTCCGATGCCATCGCTCAGCCGCGCGACATCTCCCACAATGTATATATTGCCCCACATTCGCACCCGTGAACCCCCCCAAACAGCGCCTTTCGAGTATTGACACACGACAAGCCATTGGACGTGCACTTGCACCCACGTCACATCACAACCAAATATTCTCTTGTTAGTTATCTGACAGACTTCCCCCGTGGCGACCTCACGCATTGTGGCGCTTTGCAGCAGTGTGATCCATGGCCGAAGGAACAAGCTTCAGCCTTCCGGCGTCAGTGAAGTTCCCCGTTGTGATCACAGGCATCCTGGAGGCTGCGGATGCGCAAATCGACAAGCACACGCCGTTATTGCGATACAAGTACTGGGATCTTGTTGAAGAAACCATTGATGTGCAGGACGAAGTAGAAGGATCTGTCGAAGATGATGAGCCGATGCCAGCACCAGCAAGCCGGCGCCCGTCGGTGGTACCCCCGAGACGGCGCAGCAGCGTGGCTTCACCAAGTGCCGATGGTGGACTGCCGACTCGCAAGGTGAGACACGAGTTCTTCTCAACTTTCGAAGCGCCTGTAAGCGGCCTGATTGACTGCTGGCTGGTCAAAACTGGAGACGAGATTCATGGCCCGCACCAACAAATCGTGAGAATCGTCGAGCCCTGTACTCACTCTGTGCAATACGGTGGTCTGTGTGCGCTGTGTGGATCGAGTCTTGACGAAGGTGACTACACTGAATTCGATAACCAGGCACGCGCTCCGATTGCCATGTCGCATGAAACGAGCGGTCTCACGGTGTCGTACAACGAAGCGGAACGCATTGAAAAATCAATGACAGAACGCCTAATTTCTGAGCGGAAACTCATTCTAGTCGTCGACTTGGATCAAACCGTCATCCATGCCGCTGTCGATCCCACCATTGGTGAATGGATGCGTGACGAGTCGAATCCCAACCATGACGCTGTCCGCGACGTCAAAACCTTCAGTCTTACTGAAGTAGTGGGACCCCCAAGACCGACAGGCGCCAGTGGAGGGCAGGCACAAACAGCATTATGCTGGTACTATGTCAAACTGCGACCCGGCCTTACCAAGTTCCTCGAAGCCATGGTTGAACTCTATGAGATGCACATATACACAATGGCTACCAAGTCTTACGCTAAAGCTATCGCCAAAATCATCGATCCCGACGCCAAATACTTTGGCGACCGCATTCTGAGTCGTGATGATAGTGGCTCGATTCTGCAAAAGAGTCTACAGCGACTGTTCCCTGTGTCGACATCTATGGTGGCCATCATCGATGACCGTGGCGACGTCTGGAAGTGGAGCAAGAATCTTATCAAGGTTGTACCGTATAACTTTTTTGTCGGTATTGGTGATATCAATTCAAGCTTCCTACCTACAAGAAGCGCAGATATGGTGGAGTCTGCCATGAAGAAGAATGAGAAAATCACCGAAGTTGACGAGTCAGAGTCCAAGAAGACAGAGAATGACAGCAACAAGAGCAACGACGAAACCAACAAAGACGAAAATGAAGACGAAAGCAAGAAAGATGCGTCAAAGTCACCGCCAGAATTACAGTCGACTGTAGACCAGCTTGTGGCTCTTGGAGGCGGTGAGGATAATGCAGAGCTCCTACAGGTTCAGGCCAGCGAACGGTCGGCATCATTGGAAAGGCAGCAGGAAGAGCGCCCCCTGGCTAAGCTACAAATGGAGATTGAAGAGCATAGTCGACATTCCAGCGATAGCTCCGAAAGCGGTGACGCCAATGGTACTGCAAAGACCAAGCCTGCCGAATCAAATGCAAAAGCAGCAGATCATCTTCTCAATGACAACGATAATGAGCTTCAGCACTTGGAGCATGCGCTGAGGCTTGTTCATGAGAAGTTCTACACGGACTACGATGCTGGAGCAAAGACAACACCTGAGTTGACTCGCATTATACCCCATATCAAGAAGCAGGTTTTTGATGGCTGTGTGTTTATGCTATCAGGAATTGTTCCACTCGGCAAGAGCTTTGACACGGCAGATATAGTGCAGTGGATCCGCAGTTTTGGAGCTGTTGTTGTTGCTGAACTAGTTGGCTCCGTGACTCACGTTGTTGCGACTTCGGGCGGTACCAAGAAGGTGAGGACCGCAGCTTCTATTCCACGGATAAAAATTGTTTATGTGGACTGGGTATATGCGTGTATTGCTGCTTGGAAACGAGTTCCCGAGACGGATTATATAATCGAAGTAAAGGACCCGCTTCCCGTTGATTCGACAAAACTGCAAACGCCAGATGCCGAGCAATCGTCGTCTTCTCAGGCAGAAGAAGTCGTGGAGCGGTTTCATCAGTCATTGAACGATGGTGATATTGACTGGGATGAGGCCGACAAGGAATTGGAAGAGTTCATGGGATCTGACGTTGACGACGATGATGAGGATGAGGATGAGGATGATGATGATGATGATATTGCTGAGAAGACAGACAGTGCTGCTGTGGATAGCGGGTCACCGAGTGGAAGTTCGTTGAAACGTTCACGGTCGTCAGATGAGAGTGAAGACGAAGAGCGAACGAAGCAGCCTCGGGTAACTGAGGCCGATAACGGTGATAGCGATTCGTACGATGATGACCTGTTTGCCAAGGAGCTCGAGGATGATCTCATGTAACTTGCTGTGTAATATAATTAGAATGCCCATTGGGTTGAGATCCCGTGATGCGGGGGGCAGCTGCCCTGCATATTTTATTCTATAAGAGCCGCGTGTGTGGCACTCTCGAGGCTTGCTACATTGACAATGAGTCGAATCGACCAGTTGGTGACTTCATGGCTGGAACTTGACCGAGTAGGTGGACAACTTCCCGTTATGTCCTGTGCTAATGAAGAATGAGAAGACGCGCCAGGAGATAAAGGACCTGCACGCGGCAGGCAACCGTGACGAGCTGGAGAGACGTCTCAGCCACAGTAAGTAGTTGACGGAGAAGCGGATTCGAAGGTTCAAGGCTAACATGAGGAATTGTATTTGGAACGGCAGGACTGCGAGCCAAGATGGAGGCGGGATTCAGTCGGATGAACGACCTGACGGTAATCCAGGCGTCGCAGGGCTTGGCGTGCTACGTTCTCAACACAGTGCCAGAAGCAGCTTCGCGCGGTATTGTCATTGGCCATGACCACCGACACAATTCTCAGCGGTTCGCGCAGCTCACTGCCGCTGCCTTCGTCACCAAGGGCTTCAAGGTCTACCAGCTGGGTATGGTGCACACACCAATGGTTCCGTTTGGCGTTGATCATCTCAATGCTTCATGCGGAGTCATGATCACCGCCAGTCATAATCCGGCCCAGGACAATGGCTACAAGGTGTACTGGGAGAACGGATGCCAGATCATTCCTCCACTTGATGCAGGCATTGCCCGCACGATTGAAGAGAATCTGGAGCCCTGGACCTGGGATGTTGAGCTGCTGAGCACCAGTGCGCTTGTTACCAATGTCGGCACGGTCTTGATCCCGAAGTACTTCGATCGAGTGAAAGCTGTACTAGGATCCGAGGAACTTGCTAGTCCTGTGAAATTTGTGTACACGCCTGTTCACGGTGTCGGTCTGCCGTTTTTGCAGACAGCAGCTAGCATGCTTGGTCTCGGGGCGGGAGCCGTTGTGACGGTTAACGAACAGGCCGAGACAGATCCCGACTTCCCGACAGTGAAGTTCCCCAATCCCGAGGAGCATGGAGTGCTCGACCTCGCCATGAAGCTTGGAGACCAGGCAGGGGTGGACACCATTCTGGCCAATGATCCTGACGCCGATCGGTTCACCGTAGCGGTACGGGATACCAACGGCAAATGGGTCCAGCTGACTGGAAACCAGATTGGAGCGCTGTTTGCCGATTACTGGCTAGAGCGGTACAAGCGGGAGCATGGCCCTGATGTGTCGAAGCTGGCTATGGTCAACTCGACGGTGTCAAGCCGGCTTCTCGAGCATATGGCCAAGAAGCACGGGTTCCAGTTCCGCGAGACGCTGACGGGATTCAAGTGGATCGGCAACCAGGCCATCACGCTCGAGGCAGACGGGTACACGGTTCCATTTGCATACGAGGAGGCCATTGGCTACATGTCGGGGGTCGTGCACGACAAGGATGGAATCAGTGCTGCATACGTATTTATTCAGCTACTGGCCGAGCTACAGCGCGACGGGGTATCGGTCCTCGATAAGCTCGACGCAATCTACAAGGATGTGGGATATTTTGAGGAACACAACTCGTACTATAAAGTGCCTGATCCCAAGGTAGCGCAGGGAGTGTGGAGTACCATTTGTATGAAAAACATGGCGCACCCCGATGCCATTTCACCGACGCATTTGGGAGAGTTTGATATCCGAGGCTGGCGCGACTTATACCGGGGCACCGACTCGCAGACCAAAGACTTCAAGTGCCACCTTCCACGCATTCCCGACCAGATGATGACAGGTATTGTTGTTCCCAAGAACCGTCCTGACTTGACGGTGCGGTTCACGGTGCGCGGTAGCGGTACGGAGCCTAAGTTGAAGGTGTACATTGAGGGTCAGGCGGATTCATCGGCCAAGGCCAAGGCTATTGCCGACGAGGTGTGGGACATGCTTGCGCGTGAATGGTTTGAGCCAGATAAGACGGGTCTTGTGCCTGCGTAGTAAGCTACAGCATGAGTGAACGCAACAACGCTCTTTCTTTGAACCACAGTACATGCCATTGAAGGACACAATTGACCTTTAATGTGCAGTATTAAGCAGCACAGCCGTTGAATTATATAAGCACTAGTTATTTAACTACGTTTGTTGAACCATTTACTTTAGTGACTGGCTGTCCCAGCCTCTGGCCGTCCCAAATAACCCCCTTGCAGATCACGCCCAGATCGCAGCCTCACCTTCCACGAAGCACTTCACGTGCACTTGTACTTCTACTTGTAACAGGCACGTTCCAACACACAACTAGACAGTTCAGGTGTTTGGAGCGGTACGTGCACATGTCACAAAAGGGCCATTTGCGTCACGGTAGCATGTCACTGCCGCGGTTTGCTAGCCACGACGCCGAGTGAGTGCAACTGTCCTGTCGAGCGCGCCAGATGACGCCAGCTAACAAAGTGATAAGTTCAGGCCCAAGAAGTCACAGGGCCTGCGATCTTGGTTCGCGCCCGTCACGCGCCACTGGGATTCGCAGCCATCGAAACGGCGCAGCAACATCGTCAAGATCATGGCCGCAGTCGTGAGTGTTTTGGCGCTGCTACGTCTGTTGTTGATGGGCTCAACAACGCTCATCGACCCGCTGGACCGCGTCGAATTCTACGATCTCGGCGAGTATCAGGGCCATACGGACGGCAAAGACCAGGGTGACCGCATTCTCATGTGCATTCCGCTACGAAACGCGGCGCCTGTCATCCCCATGATGATTTCGCATCTTCGCAACCTCACATACCCCCACGAGCTCATCGACCTAGCCTTCCTCGTGTCGGATACCGATGACACCACATTGGCTGACCTCAATTACTTGGCCCGCCAGGCAGCTAGGAGTGATGGTCGCACCCCCAAGTCTTCGGAAAACAGCGACGGCGACCCCTACTGGGGCTACAACTCGATGACCGTGTATGAGAAGGACTTTGGCGCTATTGTTGGCCAGGGCTTTGATGACCGTCACAGCGTGCAAGTGCAGGGCATTCGCCGCAAGCTTATGGGACGTGCGCGTAACTGGCTGCTCGCAACGGCCCTCAAACCATACCATTCGTGGGTGTACTGGCGTGATGCCGATATCGAGACCTCGCCGTCAACAATCATAGAGGACCTCATGAAGCATGGGCGCGACGTCATTGTGCCCAATGTGTGGCGTCCTCTGCCGGACTGGCTGGGTGGGGAGCAGCCCTATGATCTCAACTCGTGGCAGGAGAGCGAGGCGGCCATTGAGCTGGCTCGCACACTTGACGAGGACGACGTCATTGTCGAGGGTTACCAGGAATACGCAACGTGGAGACCACATCTCGCCTACTTCCGGTCACCAAACGGTAACCCCGAAGAGGTCATTGACCTTGACGGTATTGGAGGAGTATCAATTCTGGTGCGCGCCAAGGTGTTCCGCCAGGGCGCCAACTTCCCTGGGTTTGCGTTCATGAACCACGCTGAGACCGAGGCGTTTGGCAAGATGTGCCGACGCATGGGCTTTTCTGTCGGTGGTCTCGTGCACTACACGGTGTGGCATCTGTATGAGCCCAGCGAGGATGACATCAAGAAGATGAAGGAGATGGAGGAAGAGGCTGCTGCCCTTTCAGCTGCCGACGCCGAAGCCCAAACCAAGGCATGAGCCAGTAGAAAGCTAGTCAGCATTGAGTCCCATTGATTGGAGCTACAGACAACGGTGGCTGGCCTTTCTGCGTGTCGACGCAACCTTCGACTGTCGACAGGACTTTGAACAGAAATTTGTATGTAGCATTTGACTATAGAGAATGGTGTACATGAGAGCGCTGGAATAGGGAGACATAATCGTAGAATGAGAGAAAGGCTTTGATGAACATAGGAGAAGGCAGGTATCACAAGGAGCGAGACAGGCTAAACATAGATACATCTCCAAATTCACTGTTGTACATTCATAATCATTCATTATAGACATCCAGAGGCAAGCAACAATAGCCAAGTACAGAATACACCGGGATTAGATAAATAAGAGCTGGCGGTGCAGCTAATAAATAAGGGGGAAGAAGCATTGTGGGCATCACACGTAAAGTCGTCGTTTGGCTCACCGAGCCCCGCCGAAGATGGCCTGAGAAATAATAATGACCGGGGAGCAAACGGCACGAAGAACTGTAAGAATGGCCTGAGCCAGTGAGAACACATGGTAGGCGACCCACATGAGGATACAGAACTCGACAAATACCACAAAGTGACGGAGGATCATGGCGTTGGGGTTAGTCACGGCATCAGCAATGTCGGCCATGAAGCCCATGAACGGCAGTTGGCGCAGAAATGCGACAAAGCGATCTTCAAACATGAGCAGTGTCATCTCGGGCGATTCGCCGCCAACTCCTGCGAACATAGGATCAGTGCCGCCACGAGGGCCTTGGGGGCGGCGCATAGACGACTTCTTGGGCATGGCAGTGGAGCGGGATGAGGTTGTCGAAGATGAGCCGCGACGCGAAGAGGCAGTCCAATCCTTGAGCATGGATACTCCTGAGTTGAGGACCGAGGCCCAGCGCACGTTGCGCGGGCGACGAGGCGAGTCGAGGTCGGGAGTGTCATTTCCCGTGAACCGTACGTCGTTGGGATCCGGCATAGCCAGTTTGGTCTGGTTGGGAGGAGCCTGTGACGATGAAGTCTGCGCACTAGCGTAGCCCGGATGGTCGTGCAAAATGCGATTGACCATGTCCGGCGACTGGGATCGGCGCGAAGTGCGGATCCAGAAGGCGGGCTTTGGTGGAGCACCGTTGGATCCGCGACGCTGCCGCATAGGCGACGACGACTTAGCTACCGAGGCAGCCGGGATAGTTGGTGACGACTTGGTGGCCGTGGTGCGACCGTCAATAGGCGTTGTCAATGTGACAGGAGCGGGACCGCTTCCCTGAGTCGTCGGCGACAAGACAAAGTCGGGACGTGACACGGAGTCCGACGGTACGTTAGACGAGGGGTTCATATCACGGCCACGGTAGTACTGATCCATGTACTGGTCATAGGCGGATCCAGACAGTGGGTCGGCTGAGGCCGTGTGTCCGCGTGGTGGCTTGCGCGTAGGTGGTTCTGTTGGCATGTGTTGCTGCGTTGCGGAGCGCACGGGCGACAGTTGACGGTCCGAGAAGGATGCCGGCAATGCCGTGTTGACAGGGACGACTCGTGGTGAAGCATAAGGGGTTGACTTGGAGGGCATTGGCGTGTAGGCAGGCGGGTTGGTACCACGCGATGATAGCGATGACGTAGGACCGTAGCCATAGGCCACAACGTCGTCATCGTTGTCGAAGGTATCCCAGAAGTCTGTCATGAGACTTTGTGAAAAAGATCAAGTAGCAGCGGGGTGGGATAGTACGACAAACTGATGAGGATATGTCAGATGCTTGGTCAAATAAGGACAAGCACAAATAAAGGCTGGAAACAAAGTACAGCCAAACTCTGTTGATGGGTCGCCCAAGCGGTTGGTAGAGAAGGGAACAAATGCAGGCAGTCGTCACCCACAGCAGGGCAGGGATAGAGCTGGGGGGTGGTAGTGGTTGTGAAAGCGATGAGCCAGACTTTAGTGGATGTGGTTGTTACGCTCACGGATTCAAGCTCAAGCTCAGAAGCAGGGTGCTCGGTTCAAAGTTTGTAGTTGGCGAACTTGCAGTGTATGGGACAAGCTGCCAGAAAGGAAGCAACAACAAACTCGAGGCGGGCAGGGGCAGTCCTAAATAGGCCGGATGGCTGTACAGGAGATGGCAGGTGCGGCGGTGCAGGAGCAGGCAGTAAAAAGGCAGTAGCAACGGTCTGGGTGCGTTGCTAGAGATCTGAGATGGTTGCTACAGGTAGCGGCCGAAGCGAATCCTCGGCTTTGTATGACCTGTGGTGTCAATGTAATGGAGAGGATGGGGCCGTATTTATAGCCAACAGGACGCCCCCTTCAAATGCCGGGGGGCACTGAGCAGCGCACGCACCCCAGCACATGCACATCTACCTTGTTCCTGGCCCTGGAGACCTTGTCACGAGGCTGGCGCGCAGGACTAAAGTTAGCGCAGCGCATTGTTAGACAACTAACCAATACGAGCGAGGGGAACAAGGGGGGGCCATAAACCGCTACAAGAATACATACAACAACAGTCTTGAATACAAATCGCCTATTAGCTACATATTAATGATTTTTTTATCTCCCTGTTACGTGCCTGGTATCATATCTCTCGGACTCCTCGTTATACCCTACCGCCTTTACCTACCCCTTCTACTGCTACCAAGCTATAGCCTCAAGGTTTAGGGCCAGGCCGTTGCCTGCCGTTAACTGAATGTTCCTTGCATGATCTTGTAGGCCCTGCAGCACCGCCCATAGCCGGGCATGTGCTGATGACTCTACGATAAGCATGTGCTGCTAACGGTAGACCCCTGTTCGGTAAGCCATCGGTAAGCCATTGGATAACCATTGGATTAAGGTCCATTTACTCGTACCAATGCCAATGGGCACTGTACCATGGGACCATTGATTACTCACCACTACAGCCAACTCCACTGCTTCCCACCCTGACGTCATTGTACTACCCCGACGTCACACCGGTACCTACGACTCTGCTACAAGGTTGCATGGAAAATAATCGTCACTCATTATTGGGTCTGTCAAGCATTATACCGTTGCATATCCCACATCACCAGGCCTGTCTCAGCCACGGGCACGCGCTTGGCGTCGTGCGACTTTTGCAGGCCTGCAAATACACGCCGGAAAGCATGCTCAATGGCCTCGGGGCCCGACAGCTCGCTGCTGCTACTAGCCATGTTGGTGCCACTACTAGGCCCACGGTTGTCCCCGCTACCTGGGACCGGGGCCTGGGGACCCGAATCGGGGCGTGCGCGCTTGGCCTGCCGCTCTGCAACGTACGCAAGGACGTCACGCCGCGGTGTGGCACCAGTGGCACCCTCCACCACCGGGTCCGATTCGGCTTCGGGCTCCACCGTCACTTGGCGCTGGATACCTCCTAGCGACAGTTTCAGCGACAGCTTCTTGGGAGGTGTAATCTCCACAGGGACTGTGGGCTCCGCAGCCTGCCCTGGCTCGCTTGGGCCTGCTGAATGAACTGGCCCCACTGGCTCAATGACGTCCATGGCTGCTGCATCCGAGACTACATCCCTGGTCTCGCTGTCTGCTTCCGTTGGCAGCTCGCCTTCGTGTTTCACTAGTCCTAGTGGCACAGATTCGGGGGTAGCAGTGACGCTGTCTTCGGTTTCAGAAATTGCAGCCCATGTTAATCCTGTTCCCGAGCCTAATCCGGCTTCTACGGCCGAGGCTGTTCGATGAGATACATCATTGCTGACATTGGCCTCGGCTCCGCGGTGCTCGATAGTCTCAGAGCTACCCTTTGCTTCTACCTCGTCCTCCTCTCCCTCTACGTCATCAACCTTGACGACACCACCTAGCCGCCGCAATGCAGCTTCGGCGAGCCGGCCCTCCTCAACAAGCTTTTCGCGCAATTGCCGCGGTTCGGAGATCCGTGTCACGTACCGTCCTGTAGACATAAACGTATGATCTGGTGGTAGTTTGGGCATCCATTTGGGGATATGGGCGCCGCGCTTCTTGCGCGAGGGCACGAGCCTGTCGAGGTCCGATATCTGCGACCGGAAAAACGCCTCGGCATGGGGCTTCAATGGCTCGTAGTCGCGCTCCAGCTTGATGCGGTTCAGTGCCTCGGTTGCAGGGCTCGACAAGCGCATCTCCTGCTCGAGGTCCGTGATGCGTAGTCCGAACGCGTCCATGGTCGCTCTCACGTCTGCTATCGACGGGCCCAGCCGCCGTTGGATTGTCGACATCTTGTGTATCCGGCCAAACAGCCGGTTCATATGTTCCTCTGCAAGCACTAGAATATACTCAAATGCCGGTGCTGACACGGAGATACCGTGGGACGCGATTATAGCCGCAACACTGCGTTCAAAGATGGCTTCGAGCTGGCTTGGTTCGTGATGATGTGCGCTCAGTGGCACTTGGCTTAGTCGCACCGTACGCTTGCCGGTTAGAGTTGTTGTTTTTGTTGCCGCTGCCGCACCTGTCGGCGACGTGCTGCCACTGGCCTGCTCCGCATTGGCCTCGCTCGTCATGAAGCGGTCTGATGCCAGGTTTGTCAATTTGTGTGGCTTGAAAGGCTCATCTGTGGATATGCTAGTAAGCGCATCAGCATATGCTTGTATACGCAGCCTGCTCTGCCCCTGTCTATCGGGCCGCAGGGCTAATGCTACATTGCTGCTGCAGGTGTATCTCCGAGTCGCAACAAAATTGCTCCCGTCAATCTGTTGGCCTGCTATTTGTCAGGACAACTACCGCATAACCGCTCGGTTGTCACGCCACCGTTGTCAGCCCCCACTCCGCGGAATTAAGTCACGCTGGAACTACTACTGCAACCCCCCGCCTTTTGTGCCTTAGCTATGCTAGGCAACGATCAGCAAAACTTGGCGACAATTAACTCCTTTGTGGGGCAATGCGGAACGCATCTCCGTACGATGACGTCCATACCCGCTCGATACCCGAGTGGGGGATGAGCACTCTGTCGATACCCGCTGTACAAAACCCCACGCTAACGTACGCAGCTCGACGCTAGACGAGAGACACTAAACCAGAAGTGACGACCGCGGGAGGAGTTAACCGCTCGATCTTTGCGAATACCTCATCACGAGCATCTTCTCCGCGATGCCTAGCCATATGCCGACGGGCAGAATCTCCGCATTGAGTTTCCCCTGTGCATTATATGCACTTCCTCGTCTGTTGAATGTGGGGGTGCAGGTGCGATGCCAATCAAGGACTACGTCTCAGTGGGGGTTTTTTACCCCACATTTGATATAAAATACGCCGCCTCAGGGACCCAGGCCAGTGATTTGTTCTTTCTTCTAATTCATTCTTGAAGACTTGACTTCTCTCCCGTGTCTTCCCTATACACACACACAAAGAGTCGTTTTTGTCAACATGGTCAACTGGCGAATTGTATCTCTGACTATCACGGCATGTCTCGGTGGAGTCCTGTTTGGTTATGACACAGGATTCATTGGTGCTGCCGTTACTCTGCAGACGTTCAAGGACGATTTTGGTATAACGCCCGACAATAGCGCAGCTATCTCGGGTAACGTGGTGTCGACGCTGCAGGCTGGATGTTTCTTTGGTGTCATCTTCATGTCAATGCTCACCGACAAGGCTGGACGCCGCCTCAGTTTATCACTGTGTGGTGTTCTGTTTGATATTGGTGCTGTCCTGCAAACGGCCGGAAAAGGCCAGATTGGCGTGTTCTACACGGGCCGCGTTATCAGCGGTCTCGGTGTTGGTGCAGCCAGTATGCTGACTCCCACGTTTCTGTCGGAGATGGCTCCCAAGAAGATCCGAGGTACGATGCTCAACATTTTTGGCTTTGCACTGTTCCTGTCCATTATGCTTGCCTACTGGATTGACTACGGATGCCAGCAGCACCTGACTGGTACTAACCAGTGGCGTGTGCCCGTGGCTCTGCAGCTCATTCCCGGCACTGCGCTCATTCTCGGTATGATCCCTCTGCGCGAGAGTCCACGTTGGCTCGTCAAGAAGGGCAAGACGACGCAGGCCCTCGACAACCTAAGGTACATTCGCCAGCAAGACACGTCGGAGCAGGACATCATCGAGGAGTTTGCCGAGATTTGCGAGTCAGCCAACATGGAACTCGCCCTCACCGAGAACCGCAAGTTTAAGGAGATACTTCTGCCCGAGAACCGTTCGCGCATGATCCTTGTTGTGGGCCTCATGATTGCCCAGCAGTGCTCGGGAACAATCTCATTCACCTACTACGCACCCATCTTCTTCAAGTTCGTGGGCATCTCGGGCGAGTCAGCTGGTCTGTTCGCTACTGGAGTCTACGGTGTCGTCAAGAGTGTCACCTCGCTCGCCTACGCATTGTGGGGAATCGAGCGTGTTGGTCGTAAGTGGTCGTTGATTTGGGGAGGTGCTCTTATGGGAGCGGTGCTACTTGTTGTGGCCATTGTGTATGCGACGCTGCCTCCGGATGCGGGCACCGGTGCCGTCTCTCCTGCAAGCTATGCCATGATTGTCATGATTTATATCTACGCCGTGGGTTACTCATGCTCGTGGGGCCCTGTCCCCTGGACCTACTCGGCCGAGATCTTCCCATCGCGCATTCGTGAGTACGGAGTGACGGTGGCCTCGGCCACCCAGTGGGCCTTCAACTACATCTTCTCTAAGGTCATCCCATTCGGTATCAACTCGCTGAAGTGGCGCCTATTCCTGATGTTTGCCATCTTCAACTTCTCCAACTGCGTCTTCACGTACTTCTTTGTCAAGGAGACAAAGGGTCTCAGTCTTGAGGAGATGGAGGAGCTGTTTGGCTCGGCTGCTGCCATTGATGTCGGGGATGCGCACGCGCGGGCACGCAAGATTGCCGGACTCGACGAAGAGGACGACGACGAAGCCATCGTACCCACCACGTCCAAGAATGTCGCTGTTATTGGTGAGCACGTTGAAGAGGTCTAGATTATAAGCCCAACAGGCTTTCTACAGTCGGTTGATTAGGTTTAGTTTTCTACAATAACGAATTCGATGAACTACCATCAGTAGGGATGTAAAGACGTATCAGGGTCCAGGAACTAGCACGCGCGCCTTTTTTGACGGGGTCAGCCAGTAGCGATTTCATAGTCGCCATGAAGAGATCATTTATATTTGGGCATTGCAGGATTAGACGTCGCCATCTAGAAGAGCGTTGATGGCGGACTGGACGTTGCCGCCTGAACGACGCAGGGCGCGGACATTACGGTCAAAGTCAAAGAACCCAAGGTCATTGAGCTGACGCAGTTCCGACTCGTAGCGCTCCTCTGGTGGACGAGTGTCTTCTGGCTGAGCAGGTGCAGCAGTGCCCTGGTTTCCCCACAGACCAGCCAGCAGTGCCGGGTTGAACAGCGGGTTCTGGGCCGCAGCTCCGTCAGCAGGGGGTTGGTTGAGCAGAGCAGCAAATGGGTTGACAGCTCCAGCTCCTGCTCCAGCACCAGTTCCAGCACCAGCTCCACCAAAAAGAGCAGCATATGGGTTAGCAGCGGCAGGAGCAGCCCCAGGAGTAGCAGTAGAGTCTGTGCCCGCAGCACCAGTGGCGCCTGCTGCCTCAGTGTCAGCGGAACCAGGAGCAGGGAATGCATTGTTGGGACGGAGACCAGCACCAGTCATGGCCCGGTCGAGTTGGAGCATTTGACGCATGAGCTGTGGGTTAGACAGCATGTTGCGGATTTCCTCGCTCTGCAGCATCTGGCGGAACTGCGGGCCCATCTGGCGCAGCTGTGGGTTTGAGTTGATCATCATGTCAACCATCTGCGGGTTCTGCAGTGCCTGTTGCATGCTTTCACGGAACCCGGGCATCTCCATCATGCTAATAACGTCCTCCTGGCTCGGCGCAGGGCCCATTCCACCATCCGGACCGAACATGCTAGCACTGGGCAGCTGAGCAAGACCTGCGTAGCGAGCCCCTGTTAGGTCAGCCAGCATGTTGCCGGTTCCCTGGCCAGCGCTCAGGTTTCCTGGGATCTGGGCCGAAGTGGGCGGCTGTGAAGTGGGCGCCGACGTGGAATTGGATGAGTTGGCAGTTGCGGCATTAGCACTGGGCAGAGCTGCGCTGCGAACAAGGTGCACAGTCTGGCCCGACTTGATCTTGTATGAGGCCACGGTCTCTGTGTCCTTGAGTACACGACCTCCAAAAATGAGGCGCTGACGGTCTGCAGGGATGTCCGACTTCTCGGCGACGAGGTCCTTGAGGTCAGCGATTGTGGTACTGGGTGTGGCGGTGACCGAGTACTTCTGGTCAGTGGACCTGAGTTAGAATTGTTAAGAAACAAACAGGCAGTAAGCTTTCCACAAATACTCACTTGATGACCAGTTCCAGCTGGGAATCTGCTTCTTCAGCCATGGTTAAACTTATCTAGAGAGCTGGTAGGAGAGAGGACAGATGAAGCTGACATCTTGAGACGCCATGGAACCATCTTGGACGTTCGTTACCCGGCTCTGCGGCCGTGGGGTAGGACAGGTATAGGGATATTTCGCTTACAGGGTATGGAGAAGCACGGGGGCCGGGCTCTGAGTATCTAGATAGGAACGTAACTATCCAATTATACAAGGAATGACCGATATATATTTGACTATTTTTGTTTAAGATATAACTTGGATTTTTGCCTGGTGTCGTATTGTGTGTTGTTGAACTTTGTCGCATCGGTTATGTCAATTGCTGTACACTATGCAGATAACATGACTATGGATATACATTGCTCCGGTAACACGCCATTGAGGTATGAAATAAATACAAGAGCACCCGTGTAGTTTTATGGGTAGCAGTGCATGCTTCGAGATTTTTTTTTGTTTGAATCGTTTGAAAAAAAACTGTGAAACAGGCTTCTTGGCTCTTTTGAGACAGTTCAAACCTTAGTAAGCATACGATGGAGAATCGCTGCTGATACTGAGACGGGGTCCACGGCGCGAGTACAGGATGCGCAGAGGCGCACGCACCTGAACAGAGCTGGCTGTGTCAAAGGAAACGGACATCTCGAGCTCGTAGCCCCGCTGTACAAGACACGACTTGAACGAAGGCACAAACTGCAGATCGTCCTCAGGTAGGTCGAGCGGCACCGTCAGCACCATGCGGAAGCGGCCACGGCCCACGGCTTCCCAGCTCCAGGCGCGGGCGGCGTCGAGCTTGCGTAGGTGCACCGTGCGCACAGTGGAATGCAGAGGAGTGGACGAAGTGATGTCAGCGCCCAATACTGACGAGTTGGTGATGATGCGGATTTTGGTGGCTAGCGAGCGGATGCGTGGAGGAGGCAACGAGCCGTCGGCCATCTCAAAGTACATGCGGGCCTCGGCGACCGATGGTTGCTGCGAGTGCATCAACACTGGCGCCGGACGGTCGAGCTCCAGCTCTACCGAACCCAGTACCTGGCGGCGGAGCAAGCCCGACTTGATGACCTTTGGTGCCGTGAAAGTGGACGAGGCAGCGCTGTTGATAGACGCCGCTGAGGGCATTTGGCGGGTCTCGTTGGTGGTGGGCACCACTCGAATGTATCTGAACTCCTCCGACAGACAGCGCTTGTTGTCGAGAATGATTCGAGCCCGGATAGCGTATACGACCGACGCCGACTGGTCGGGCACGTCTAGATAGGCATCCCACGACGTGGATCCGTCGGGTAGGGAGCCAATGGATGCTGGCAGGGAGAGGTGATCACCGTGCTTGCACATCTCGGGCGCACGATATTCAGGTACGTACATGGAGAAGTCAAATGAGTAAGCGGAGCCCTTGTTCAGAGTGACCGGGTCAGTGGTCTGGCCGAACATGGTCGGAGTGAACGACACAAGGGTGGTTCGGCGTACGTTGCGAGTATCAGGGAACTCGGGAGAGCGCATGACGGATTCAGTCATTTGCAGGTCAATGATGACGGCGGCTACCGACAGTTGTGAGTATGGCTGCACAACGACTTCGCCGGCAATAAGGCCGCCCGACTCGTAATATTTCGGCATAGAGCCGAGATCGATGCGTAGCACCGGTAGACTGTTTGAATGGGCCGTTGAGATGCGCACACCCGACGAGTAACGAGGCAGAGCCGCCGAGTCATGGGAGTCGGCCGATGACGAGACCGTCACCGTCGAAGTATGAGTCGACGCCCGTGCTAGTGAGTTGCGGGTCGATGTGGGGGATACCGACATGACTGGCGAGACGGGCTCGTATAGTGGTGGGTTAGCGAAGCCACTAGGAGGTAGAGGGGCGATAGCGGCCATTTCGTAGGTAGGAGGAAGAAGAGATGGAAGGGAAGGAGGGGGAGAAGGAGGCGCAGAGGGCCGTACATCCGCCGATGCACGCGGCTCTTTATAAGGCATGCTTGATTGGAGGCTCTTGTGTCCCAACATGTAAGTGCATACGAGGATCCGGCTGAAGATCTAGCAAGGGAGGTTTGAGAAGAAAGGGAGGCGGAAATGCTCTCGTTTTATATTCGCCGGACCAGGCTAATGGACAAGCGCAGTGTTGTGCATCGGCGCCTGCAGCGTATGCAACCTTTTACTTGGCAATAGTGTCGGCTGCTCAGAAACCGCACCATCCCAAGAGACTAGGCCCACCATCAATAAGAGGGCTAGTGCGCCGATCCTTGCAGCGCAGTGCATGAGGCAGTCCCCTTGCGGCCTACGCCGGGCGGTTCGCTGGTCAGCCCTGCGTGGTTGCCTAGTTTGAGGTCACTGACTCACGACCGACGCTAATATGACGCGAGTTGCCACGGGGCGAACGGGTACGCTTAATAATGGCTGGCAACAGCAAGTACAGCGGCAAACTTACCATCGTAGCCAGTTCAATATCCATGCCAACCCGTACCCGCCGCGTGCTTCGTTCGTCTCGTACTCTCTTTCTTTATTTCCTCCTCTGCCACTTCCCCTACCCGCCAATTGCAGCAACCTCTCGTACTGCTTCACCACGAGTTCTGCCTGCACTTTCACCTATCCGCGTCTCCCCTAATCTGTTCCCCTACCCTCGACCCGCGTAGTGCATTAGCTTGCACTTGTCGATGTGCAGGCCCATCCCTACCCCGCCAGTTGCAGATGTTCCATCTACTACCATAGATATTTGTCATTTTGACTCGACTTTGTCATAGTTTTCCTGCTCCCGTCTCCAGATTATCGGATCGCCGTCGCCGCTACGGCACCACGGCCCTCCAGTCCCACGAGCAAATTTGTCATGAACTTGCATCCTCTGGGATACGAGCGTCGGCGTATCCTCCGGTATTCTTGGCGCTTAGTCTCTCGTACTTTTCGTGTACCTGCCTTCGTACTATCCACGAACCTTCGGTTACTCCGAAATAGACTTTATTTAGACCTGCGTATAAACAACACCCGCTTCTATCTCTCGCTGACTAAAGGCATGTCATGTTTGCTACACTTGCCTCGGCTTTTAGCTATACTTTATCTCAAAACGTGTATTTTTCTCTGGTCATAAACACATTCCGGCCCGTGAACAATCCAACTAGTCTAGAAGTCGTAATTTTTGTGCTATATTCCAATTTAATTTTATCAAAATACGAATACGACGGCCCATAGTAACACCGGCACAACCACTAGTTCATTCACCTTCCTACCAATACTTGACCACCTCATTTAACCCATACTTCCCTGTTTGTTAGTCATCCTGGCCTGGGGATCACTTGGCTCTACATGTGAGTCTGACTGACTACAAACCCTTCTTCTTTCATCCCTATCACTACTAGCATCCACACACATCCGTAGAGTCATCTCTGTTATCCCTATCACCACTCAACACCCATCCGTAGAGTCATCTCCCTCAAATCCCTGTTTTTAACACCTACCAGGTCTATCATCTACCACTAACCATCATCTCAAATATTCAATTTATCCATCCATGCATTTATTTATGTTCTTTCATGTCTAGAAATGTCTTCATGCGGGTCGATGCCTTTACAGAAACGCTTTGAGCTGCTCGTGCGAAGAAACAAGTCCCGGCTGCTCCTGCTCCAGGAACTTGAGCAATGCAGCAACCTTGGCTTTAATGCTCTCGTCCTCAAACGGCAGCACCACGCCACTACTACCCGACTTCTGTGCCTGCTCCGCCTCCATCTCCTGCTGCTTGGCCGCCATGGCAGCAAGCGCTGACACAACATGCTCACGTAGTCCAATGACAACCTCATTGCGCTGCTCAAACTGGCCAATAATAAATTCAAAAATAGGCGTGTTCTCTTCAAACCCATCCTCCAGCGGCAATCGGCTTACCAACACCGGGATGACTTCTCCAAGAGGCACAAGCTCGGGATGACGCATCGACATACGCGCCACGCATCCACAGGCATTGGCCAGGCTGCGTGCGCTGTTGTCCTCTTCCTCGCCATCTGCCTGCTTTTTCTTCTTTTTCTTGTCCACCTTCTTCAACAGGCGCTGCAGCTTTTGTAAAATCTTCATGTAGCTTCCCTGCACCTGTGCATCATTACCAGCATGCAGTGCTAGCAGCCCCGCTCCGTAAGCGGCGTTACTGCGAACTTCGGTGTTTGAGTCATCGAGGCCACGCAGCATCAGCTCCAGTAACTCAGTCGTCCATGGCACAATCGCCTCCTTCATTTCGTTGATGATCTCTGCAAGCGCTCCGATTCCTGTCGTACGTTCTGAGGCGCTCTTGCTCTTACACATGCGCACCGACGCGTCGAGGAATGTTGGGAACATAACCGGGAACTGAGGACCCAGGGCTGCCGCCAACTGCACAACAACTCCAAATGCGTTGTCGAGCAGCGCTTCATCATACTCAGCCTGCTCGTCGTCCTCCTCTTCGTCCTGCTTGACGTCGTCGAACTCTTCCAAAGATAGCTGGCTCGTGTGGCTCTTCCTCAGCAGCAGCAAAATTTCAGCACACAGCTGCTCCAAATCGTCGTTGTCACCAAGAATGATCGGGCCGCTGGTTCGTATAGCATCGATGAGGCTGTCGCAGATGACGGTGGCAACGCCGCGATCGTCCTCGCTAGCTAGAACCAGAAGCGTCGTCTTGCGTGCCGCGGCTCCAAAGATTGCCACCTGCTCGGGCAGCGTTCCCGTCGCCGGGTATCCCGCCTTCCACTTTTCACCGTTGGCTGCAGCCTTGTACAGCGTGATGTATCCTCGCCACAGCGATGACAGAGCGGTGCTTCTGATACCATCGTAAAAATGGCCAGCAGCGTCTAGCAGACACTTCAGCGACTGCTCAAGATACGGAACAAAGTCAAACTTGGTGGCCTCCATGAAGTCACCCAAAGTTCCGAGCATCAACTCCTTCTCCAGCACCAGCGAACTGTTGACATTGAAGCCTTCACCCTGCTCATCAGCACCAATGACTTCATCCTGGTCTTCAGCACCGTTATCCGAGTAGTCTTCCTGCTCCAGCGTTTTCAGAAACTCGGGCATCACAAGCGGAAGGAACGGGGTAAATTCGCCCTCGTATGTACGCGCCAGCGAACCAAGGAACACGACACCGCACTCGCGAAGACGCGACTGGTCAGACTGCAAGCATTTGTACGAAGCATCGGCCAGCGGCTGCACATAAGGGCGGAAGGTATCCTTGCCAACAGCAGCAACGAGCGACGAAAGAGCATCAATGGAAATTCCACAAAGAGTCTGCTCATCCTCGGTCGCGTTAGCCGACGACAGGCTTAAAGTCACGAAGGGCTCAATAGCATGAATGGTGCTCTCAAAGTACGGGGTGTATGAACGGCCAGCAGCGTAAATAGCCGACGAGATGGCAGCAACAACAGATCCCTTCAGCTGTAGGTCGCTGACCGACGACAGCAGATGCAGTAGCTTAGGAACCAAAGCAGAGAGATAGTTCTCCGTAATAACCTTGGAATCAAGAGTCTCAAGAACAGCATCCAGGGCAAGACAAGCACTCTTGCCCACCTTTAGCGAGCTAGCACTGTCCATGATGCCAAACACAAGCGGCAGCAGAACGGCGTGGTGCTCACCGACAACCTCACGAAGCTCAATAGCCAACTGAGCGAGGGCCTGAAGTGCAGCCACCTTGACTGAGAGCTCGGCGTCGTCAAGTCCTTTGATGACAAGTGGCAAAATGCCGTCAATGTTAGTAGCCATGAAGTCGGGAGATCCCTCGACAACCTGCTTCAGAGCCAGGAAACCAGCACGTCGCTGATTGCTGTCGGCAGATCCAGCAAGCTGCGGCAGAGCCGTCAGCAAAGGAGCCACAACCTGTGAAGGAGGCAGACTCTGCGACAGAGCGTCGAGCGTACGGAGCGCCAAGGTCTCGAGCGAATCTTCGTCGTCATCATCGTCGTCATCATCGTCTTCATCGTGCTCCGTTAGAATGTGAACACAAGCCTGGGCAATGACAGAACCGAACTTGAGCGATTGAAGCTTGTTCTTGCGAAACTGGACGGCCAGTAGGATGAATCGCAGGGCGGGACGGCGGAAGTCGGGGCTAAGTCGCTTCTCGCCAGCAATGTCGTTGATCATAAATGAAACAAGATCCTTGAAGTGCTTCGAGATAAGAGCAGGTTCAAGAACAAGCAGGTCGGCAAATACCTCGAAAACCTGCTGGGCCATCTTGTCGTCGCCTTCAGTGATGACCTGCTTGAGAACCTCGACGGTAGCAGGCACAAGGCGGCGGAATAGCTCAATGGCCTCCTTGTCTTCCGATTCAATGTACTCAGCAAGGCAACCCAGGGCCTGCACAGACGTGACACGGACTTGCAGCGACTCAGCATAGTTGATAGTCTCGCCAAACAGATGAAGCAGTTCAATGGTGCCCTCGACAAGGTCACCCGTGCCGGCCTCAAGAAGAGTCAGCAACACGTAGACGGCAACCTCACGCTCGTGAGGCGAGCCTGACTTGCAGGTCAAGAAAAGCGATGGTAGCAGCTGCGGCCACTGGCTTTCATCAAGATCGATCTTAGCAATAGCCGAGATGACGCGGGACGAGGTGTGTCGCACGAGTGAGTTCTCCTCCTGCAGCGTCGACGTGAGGATAGAGGAGCGGATGGATTCGCGGTCCGCGTCGCCAAGTTTGGGCGAGTTGTCAGCAGACCAAAACTTGGGCACCTGCTTGCGAACCTCAACACCCGCCAGCTGACGGATCTGAGTGTCAGGGTGAGTCTGCAGAAGGTGCACCAGAGCAGGGACCACCTGAGGAACCACGTAGAACTGAGTCTGCAGTGCCGTCGAAGCGGCCTTGATGGTCTCGGAGTTGGGCGCCGTGACCTGGCGCAGTGTCTGCTCCAGGCGGGTCACGAATTCGGCGTCCATGGCTCTGTGTATAGGTAAGTGTAGATAGTTCAGGGGATTTTTTTTTGACCCTAGACGCATCATTTTTTTAGTGCGGCTATCATGCTCCTGTAGAAGATGTCTCTGCCAGGGATAGATGTACTTTGATTACTCCACCTTTCGAGACCACGACATTTCGAGTTTGATGATAAGGGCACGTCAGTGCTGGTTGTCGTGGAGCCCGGCCATGACGACGAGATGTGGAAGCAGGAGTATTGTTTACGTGCGGAGGAAGGCTAATTCCAAAGGTGCAGATCAGGAAGCACCACTATCAGCAACGAAGACGACGACGAAAGACACAAAAAACTCTCCACATATCCTCGACTCATACTTTGCTGAACCGCCACAGACTCTTGTCGACAACTATGGCCAGGGCCTACCTTACGTGACGCCAGAAACAGAGTTCGCACAACAATATCAGTCGGTGCGCGGTGTTTACTCGGTGTTTGTCGAGTACATGTATGGTAGGCAGCTTGTCGCACCAGTGCCCCGTATATATAACTGCGAGTACTTTACAGCTTGGTTCTTGCCGCCATGGCACTTTGCTAGCAGTGGGCGGAAAAGTAGGCCAAGTGTGCTGAGCCTGTATGGCAAAGGAGCTGAGAACAACGGCGTCGTGCCTACTGGAATCATCAAGCCCAATGTCTTCAAAAGATCACGCAATCCCTTTGCATATGCTGTCTGGCGAAACCACATGAGCAGGGCCATGCGGAAAGCCATTTTTAATGCCTTTGAGGCCGAAACGGCTCGTGGAACCGATCCACTAGTTCTGGACGGCATCTACATGATCCGGTCACTCAAAGTTGCATCCCCCACCACACTTCTTGATTCTCACGCTGCTGCAATGCTTACCAATGTGAGAGCCATGATGTCCGACCCAAATAAACACGAATGGGTCCACAAGATCAATCGGCGCGTCGACTACAAGCAGCTCAACTCTGTGCTTCGCACACACTTCCTTGCACCCATCAAGCCCCAGTCTGCGGCGGACTGGACAACCAGGCGGGCGAGCTAGTCTCATATGACCACTGGCCGTCGCACGCATATTTATACGCATGTAAATAGATTTGAAGTTCCTCTGGAGCGGGATCTTTGTAGAGAACAGTGTCGCACTCGGAGCACGTTCCGTCTGTTGCTTTGCTTGCAGTAGTCGATAGGTTTGCCTGCTTCACCTGGTCAAACACTTCCTGTAACTCCTTTTCCAATAACTCGTCTCCCTTCTTCTGTTGTTCCATTTTCAGTAGCACAAAAAGCCGAGCAAATGCTGGTCGTCTGTATAGTTCGTCGTTGACAATTGGATGGCCTATACTGCACAGATGTTTTCTGATCTGATGAGTTCGTCCAGTGACTGGCGAGCAGCTAACAATGCTAGTGTCTGAGGCTTCATCGTAGGTCAGTAGTTCCACGAGTGTTTTGGCGTTACTGGCGGTTCTTGACGATTGGCGAAAGCTGTCATAGCTGCGCTTTGCGTCGATATCAAACAACGGCAAGTCGACTTCAACGAAACTTTGTTAAAATTAGTAGGGGAGCGAGGTGAGACTTGCGTACGGTTCAACTTTGCCTATGACTCTTGCATAGTAGTGCTTTTGGACATTGTTCTGCAGGAGATCAGTTCGGAGTCGCGACGTTGCTTCGGCCGTTTTTCCAAGCAGAACTATCCCCGACGTCAAACGGTCGAGCCGATGAGCAGCTAGTGTTAGAATGGTTTTTCAGAGTAAAGAAACAAGAACTAACGGTACACGGGACCCCCTAGTTGACTGACTAGAATCTCGGTCAGACTATTAAGCCTGTACTTGCCTGTCGGATGAGTCGGCAGTCCAGAAGGCTTGTTCACAACTACGACATCGTCTCCATTGTGAACAACTTCGATTGCAGAACCAAAGTCAAGCACTGGTGGTTCATGGTAATGCCTCGTATACTGTAATTGGTCACCATTGCTGATAATGTGATTAGCTACGTCGAGACCTGATATCTCTGTCCCCGACTGTGTAACTATCTTCACTCGATTCGTAGCAATCGCCGAGTGCTATGTTAGCTATACCCGTCGCATAACTGGTTGATACTTACGTGTTGATGTTCTGGAAATGCTGCAAACTCGCTGACAATAACATCAATTACTGATCGTGCAAACCATCTCTGCTTACAAAACACAAGATTCGTATGGTAGTACGGAGGGACCTTTCGCAGCCCGCGCTCCAGCATGAGTGAAGATGGACAGTTCCCAATTTGGTAACTCAGGGGAAGTATCAGCCGGACCCTCGTAGGACTATTACGCACACAACTCGAAGGGCAAGTAGGTTTAGATAATTTATTAGCTAGCAGTTATTGGTATCTATCAATGAATCAGAAAAGATAGACGTCATAAATTTATAGTATACGTAGGATCGTATAGGCAAACAATGTCCGCATGCTAGACCGATAATTCGTTATTACCTGACTACACTTTTCAACTATATCGGCACCCTTCTACTACAATTTCTTTAATTTTTTAGCAATTTATTATATGCACATGGTCATTGTTGAAGACCTGCGAACACCGAGACTCGGAGCCGGCAGAATATACATCAGGGGACATAAATATCGTATCGGTAACAAAACAAAATCATCACAAACCGCCACGACCAAGCGCGACGGCTATAAGGGGAGAGAGAGGGAAAGGGGGTTAGATGGGACGGAGGAGGAGACCGACAAACATCAACGAGTTGAGCGTTGAAGCCAGCAACGAGAATTAGGGGCAGGACGATAGAAACAGGTTAGGAGTAGACAAGGAGGTTAAATAGAGCAAACTTAAAACTTGAGCTTGCGGGGCTTCTCCCAAGAGTTCTCCTGGTTGGTGAAGTGACCGTAAGCGGCCGTCTTCTGGTAGATGGGACGAGCAAGGTCAAGGTCCTTCACAATGACACCGGGACGCAGGTCAAAGTTGTCACGGATGATCTTGACGAGCTCAGCCGACGAGTACTTCGAGGTTCCGTAAGTGTCGACAAAGATGGACAGAGGCTCGGCAACACCAATGGCGTACGAGAACTGAACAAGAGCACGACGGGCCAGGCCAGCGGCGACCAGCGACTTGGCGACCCAACGGGCGGCGTAGGCGGCCGAACGGTCGACCTTGGAGAAGTCCTTTCCAGAGAAAGCACCACCTCCGTGGGCACCCCATCCACCGTAGGTGTCGACAATGATCTTACGACCAGTCAGACCAGCGTCACCCTGGGGACCACCAATGACGAAACGGCCAGAGGGCTGAATGTGGTACTTGGTGTTGGCGTCCAGGAAGTGGGCGGGAATGACCTTCTTGACAATCTTGTCGAGAATCTCAGAACGCAGGTCCTCGGTGGAGATCTCGTCAGCGTGCTGAGTGGAAATGACGACGGTGTCGACACGCTTGGGGACAGTGGCACCGTTGTCGTTAGCGTACTCGACAGTGACCTGGGTCTTGGTGTCAGGACGCAACCAAGGGAGCGAACCGTCACGACGGGCGTCGGCAAGAGCCTTGTTAAGCTGGTGCGACAGAATGACAGTCAGAGGCAGAAGCTCGGCAGTCTCGTCAGAGGCATAACCAAACATGATACCCTGGTCACCGGCACCGAGCTCCTCAAGAGCCTTCTCGTAGTGGAGACCCTGGGCAATATCAGGCGACTGCTGCTCGATGGCAACAAGCACGTTGCAGGTCTTGTAGTCAAAGCCCTTGGCCGAGTCGTCGTAACCAATCTGCTTGATGGTGTCACGAACAATCTTCTGGTAGTCCAGCTGGGCGCTGGTGGTGATCTCACCGAACACCATGATCATACCGGTCTTGGCAGCAGTCTCGCAGGCAACCTTGGAAAGGGGGTCGGCCTTAAGACACGCGTCGAGGATAGCATCCGACACCTGGTCACAGATCTTGTCGGGGTGTCCCTCACCGACAGACTCAGAGGTGAAGAAAAAAGTCTCGGAAGAAGCGGTCATTTTTGACTAGGTGGGGGTTTTTTTTAGTTGTCTTGCAAAGCACTAAACCAGTAGTGGAGCAGTGAAGAAGAAAATGAAAAAATAGGGAACGGCGGCTCTTTTTATATACTTTTGCATCGGCTACCCAACAGAGGCCATTTTTTTCCAGGGACAGCCCTTACCACGGAGCCACACCGGTCTTTTTTCACATGTGAACGCGGCTGAAACCCGTGTAAATCTCGGCCCAAGCACGCAATCGCCAACGGTCCTGTCGCACGTGAGCTCGGGTAACCACTCAGTAGCTCGCATGCCACCACGGCTCCGCGTGCGCAGGGGTAGGGAGCACTGATCTGGCGCCTTGAAGGGGGTGGGGGAGGTCAAGTGTCGAGTGTTGGACGCGCTTCCCCGCTATGCCACATTGCCTTTGTGGAGGTTGCTGAGGCGCAATGCCACTAACGGGTTGGGGGCCGGCTCTGGTATTTTTCACTACGTCATATGCACAGTGCCACTGATCCATCATGATCCTAGGGCTCATAGTGGCATAACGGCGGCATGGTGGCATGGCACGGGGAACGACATGACCACATGGTACTTGTAGCGAGGCTAACTGGAAATAAACGCAGCAGCTCAATTGTATAGGAAATGGACGGCTATGCAGTATAGTGAGCAGGTCAACTGGCACCTGGCAGGTTAACTAGCACCTTCACATGGATCTACATACAACTAATATACCATAGAACCTTACGATATGTAACATTATATGATGAGGTAAGCTACACGACTTCATAGTCATAATTATACAGCTTCCTTATAATGGATTACATACTGACTGCGCCACACTAGACACAACCACATGCAAAGGTACGAGCTATATTGAATATGGACGTACTACTACGTATTCTTACTCCCAGCCAACATAGTCACGGCCAACGACGCGGAAGATACGGACCTCACCACTCTTGAGATCATTGAGACGGTAGCTCTCCTGCTTGATCTTGTTGCTGCGCGCATCAACAGGCTCGAGAACCCGCACCTTCTTCTTCGTCCCATCCCACTCATGAACAACTCCTAACAGAGATGCGGGCTTTCCAACCTCGGTTGTGTACTTCTGGTGAAGTCCACCCTTATGGCCCTGAAACTTTGCATTGCGGAACGCAACAATGTCTCCAGGACGTATCTCATCGAGTTGGCGAACTGTAGCGTTGGCAAGATTGTCGTACACAAGCGCTCCATGAGATTGACGTCCAATTGAAGGTAGCACTCCAGGAATGCGACGCAACAAGTCTGGCACATAGTCTGCTCCTGGTGTCGGGTGTTGCGATAACTCAAGAACCTTAGACGCATACTTGTTGTACGCAGCCTCCAGCTGGTCTTGACGCCACGACGGCGGTGCCGTGTGCGTCTGCTCAAACGTCACCGTGTTAATGGGATCATGCTGCTCAAAGTGAATAGACACTGTAGTCTGCGAATAGTCCTGGTATAGGATGTAGATGTCCCGCGCAACAATGACCTTACCACCTCGCTTCGTCGTCAGATTCTCGTCAACCTCATGTAAAGCCGCAGGGTGATGAACAATGGAAGCAGGCACTCCATTGGGAACGGTCCACCACTGCGACTTTAAGTCGAGATCGATGTCTTTAGCAATATATGAAGGTCCGTCGAGACTGCTGCGCTGCCTCTCTGAAGACGTCATGGAACGTCGAGGAGCAATTGGAGCAGCAGATGTCGGAGGCTGAGGACGTGGCGGCAGCGGAGCAGCGAACGCTGGCGTGCTGTCGTTGACGCTATCAACGTATTCTGTCGTGTCGGACTCGTCAGAGTCCGTTAGCGATTCGGTCGAAGCACCGTACGCAAGCGACTGTCCTGTTGGAGGTGGTGGAGGCGGTCCACGAGGTGCGCCTGTTCCAGGCATTGGCGGCATACTGGGGATAGGAGGAGCACCGGTCGGTGGTGCTGGAGGAGGACCGCGGCTGTAAGTAGCTGGTGGTGAAGGCGCAGCTGGAGGAGGTGGTGGCGGAGCATGATGAGCAGCCGGCACTGGAGGAGGAGCATGGGGGACAGCAGGAACTGGAGGAGGTGCTGGACGTCCACTAGGCGGAGGAGGAATACTGCGAGATGCAGTCTGAGTCTCAGGTACCTCAGGCACTGGAGGAACTGACGACGGCACAGGGACTGGCGGGGCTGCTGATGCAGGTGGAGGCGGAGGGGGTGCAAACGCATGTCCACTTAGACCAGGCGAGCTTTCAGCAGCAGTGTCGTTGTCTGCGTCGTACCCAGTAACATCAGCATCTAAGGCACGCGTTGATCCTTGGCGGATAGTATCAATTTCTTCACCTCCCTCTTCGTAGCTGTATCCACTCGAAGCACTGAAAGTACTGGCTTTGCGTAGAGATGGGCCCGTAGTAGCAGTTGGCGAATCAAAAGTCATAGACCTCTGAGTCAATCTTGCTTCAGGGGACGTCGGGATAGGAGGAATAACACGGCTACCGCTGATGTAAGATGCACGTCTGTTATCAGTCGGCGATGGCGGCGCTGGCGCCGAGACTAGGCGATCAGACTCGGAATGCTCATCATCCCCCAGTTCATCTGAGTTAGTACAGCTTCTATATCTTGTATATGTGACTTACCTTCGATCACTTCATCTATCGCATGGTTTCCAGTGCCAAACTCACCCTGAGGACGATCTGCGTTAATAACAGGACTAAGAACAAGGTCAATACTTACAATCGCTGGGCGACCGCGTGGGTGGAACAGGTGCTGATGCAGGAGGGGCTGCGACAGGTGCAGCAGATGCAGGTGCAACAGGCACAGGAGGCTGTGGAGGAGATGCAACTGGCACAGCTACTTCTGGCTCAGCATCCTCTGGCTCAGCATCCTCTGGCTCGACTTCTTCTTGCTCAGCGTCCTCACCAGGCTTGCGGAGAGCCGCAAGGGCCTTTGGATCAGCAAAAGGAAACATGGGTACAGGAGCTGGGTGCTGCGGCACATCTTCTTCAATATCTTCAGCCGGCTTTGCACTCTTCTTCTTCTTCTTTGCGGGCTTAGGAGCTGCTCCACCACCCGAAGGGAAGCCAGGGTTCATGAACATACCCATTCCCATTCCCATTCCCATTCCACCAGCAGATATCTTGGCCATACGCTCGCGAAGAGCAATACGGCGGGCTTCTTCCTCGTCCTCTTCATCCGACTCATCTTCACCGTCATCTTCGTCCTCCTCTCCTTCCTCGTCTTGGGCATTGTCCTCCTCTTCGTCGCGAGGCTCGTCACGAGCCTGAGTTTCGTCTTCATCATCTTCTGCGATGGCGGCGGCGTGTTGGGGTACAGGAGGTACGAATGACACAGGGGCCGGTGCCTCGCCCATGGCGTCAACTTCTGATATCATGTCGGGATTCTTGATAGATGAACGGCGGCGTGGTGGCGAGTGGTGGGGATGATCGCCTCCAGTAGAGTGAGGGCTAAGAACAGACTGACCAGTAGTCTGGGGAGACATGACTGATGCTACAGATCCACCGGTGCGGGTGTGCTCGAGCTCGCGACGCGAACCGCTTGAAATCGTTCGTTCCAGGGGTGCTGATCCGGCGGCATCCTCAGCAGCATCTTCTGCAGAAATAGCATCGGTGGATTCGGCAGCTTGAGCAGGTGGAGGGGGGGCGGGCTTCTTGGCCTTAGCCTTCTGCTTCTTTCGCTGAGCAGCGGCTTCAGCGCGCTCCTGTTCTTCCTGCTGTTGCTGCTGGAGAAGGCGAATACGGTCACGAAGGCTCATTTTAGGAAGATCATCTTCCTCTTGGTCCTCGTTACTAGGCGAAGATGCCTGCACTGGTTGTTCAGCATTGGCAGGCGGAGACGTCGGCATAGTAGCCGTTCGGGGAAGCGAGGGAGAAGTTGCTTGAGGGGCACTGGGGACGTAAGAGCTTGCGCTCGGAACAAATCGCTTGTTGGAGAAAGCGCTCGGCAGTTTCTGGCCGGATGGCGCAATAGGAGCATCCGACTGGACGTTAAAAGCAGCAATTCTGTCGCGGAAAGAAGATGTCTTGGCCACAGGCTTTGGCTCAGCATCTTCAGTGTGTTCAGAGTGCTCAATAGGCGTGACTCGAGGACCCGTGGCGGTCTTGTTGAGCGGCATGACAGCGATCTTGGGAGGCGAGGCATTTAAACTCGTTGCCTCAAGGTTGCGAGCCAGAGCAGTGGGGGAAGTTTCGGCAGCTTCGGAGACATTATGAACAGGTGCTGGGGCTTCATGAGCGTGTGATACTGGTTGCGAAGCCGACAATGCCGGCTCCCCGCCTTCCGGCTCGTGCTCCGCATCCTGAGATTCGGATGGCGGCTTGAGGCTAATTGTCTTCGAAGGAGCCTCGTCTTCGTCGGCCTCATCGTCGGACCAGTCGTCACTGGCGGTAGAGGCGGCAGGAGCGGTAGCAACAGGCGCAACAGGTGCAGGAGCCTTCACAATGCGAGCAGGAACTACGGGTGTAGCAGCCGGTTCCGGGATGACCTCCACAAAGTTGACAGGAAACATTCCCTGGTGCGATGGGTCATCTAGGTACTCACCAGAAAGCCATTCAGCATCCTCAACCGACTTGACGCGGATCTTCTGGCCCGCAGCAAACGTGAGGTCGTCGGAGTGCTCCGATTCGTAGGGGTACAGGGCCTTGACCGTGAAGGGCGGTGTAGGCAAGGACATGATGTATGGAGTGTACAAAGATCAAGAAAACAGGTCAATGCGCGGCCGCACAGGCTTCCTGGAACAGCAGAACAGGCAGACTGGCCGGCTGGGCTCAATTGACGGGTTATTCGGCGCAAGTACACGGAATGAGGTAGGCAGGTAGATGCCGTGATAGTGCGATTGTGGGGGAGGGATCTGGACCGGGTAACATGGCTGTGTTGGGGTAGGGGTATACCCCAGTATCGAGCAGGTAGTAGTGCTGTGTGCTGCTATTAACAGAGGATAATGCACATCTCTAGACACAGAATGGGCCGGTACAACTTTTCAAAGAATAGTCTGATGGATTGTTTATGGAGATATGTAACGCTCAGCAAGTGGTTCGTTGCACAAGTGTGCTGTTGCTAGTAGGTCCTACTGGAGCAACCGTTGTAGGGCTAAAGGGCCCACAAACAGTGAATAGTACAGAATGAAAAGTTCTACTGTGCCACAGAAGTCCATCCAGTTAAAATTTAAATTCCACAATTCTCACACTATGAATGCCTCTCAATGGATCATCAGCACGACTTTCAGCATGATTTTAGTATATGATCGATAAGATAGGGGCAAGGGTGAAATATGATTATATGTGACGAATAAATGCTGCTCATACTGGTCGCATTGAACCTGTATCACAGTAACCCAACGGGCAACAGATAACTATGAATGCATAGATTAGTTACGTAAGTCATATGTACAGATGCTGTCTGACTTTGAAGCATATAAAACAACGTATTCGGTGCCTCTGCTCTTCTCCTTTGCTAAAACCCCCTGGATGTTCATGAGATATGCCTTCTGAGTCGGATGCGCTCCAACAACCTTGCGCTTCCATTCATCTGGTTGGTCTGGCGCTGTTGAGCAAATGGCCTCTAGAACCTCATGGCGTACATCAAGAGAGTATACAGGCGCACTTGACAGCTCCTTAAGATACTGGTTCAGTGCTGTGCGACTGTTGTCTTCCAACAACCACCGGTTCTTTTTGCCGCCCTTAAGCTTGCCACTCTCATTCAAAATTGTGATCTTTCCAACACTACTCGAGATACCTCGACTGCTGCTCGATGGAGACGACGGGCTCTCATGAGAAAACGCGCCATTATCGTTATTAGTATCAAGGCCCTTCAGCATCGGAGACGGCACAAATGCGGTACCTGATGCCATGGGGTTGCTGGACGTCACACCAAGAGGTCCAGATGAGTTGTTACTCGAGACAGTAGCGGACGCAGCATTGAGAACACGATTACGGTCGGCAATCTCAACCGTCAAGTGACTAATGAGCTCTTCAAGCGCTATATCCGTGTCTCGGCCCTCGGCAATATTCTTGATTCGCAGAGGCTTGTAGTTTCCAGACGGTGCATAGTTGTTCATCTGTTTAGCAATCACGATCCAGTTGATGTTATCTTCACGAGCGCGTGCTACAAGAGCGTCGGAAGAATGGCCTTCAGTAATAAGGTCAGCGCGGATGCCGTGATCCCACAAATCACGCAAAATATCAACACATAATCCTCTGATGTTTGAAGGATTGAAGCTCGAAACAATCACATCACAGCGCGGTCGCTGCCAGACGTTAACAGTGCCGGCATCAGACACAGATTTACCTCTGAGCGCCATTTTGCGTAAAGATGCATCGCGGAATGTTGCCATGGTATCAATTATCTTGTCGAGAGCAAGATTGAAACCAACAGCATGTGCTGTACGCGTAGCGTGGTCCAAAGTAGTATTTCTAAAGCTTCGCACGAGCTTGTCATAACGACCACCAGCGGCAACGATGCTCCTCGATTGCTTCTCTTCAAATACAGCTTGGAACATAATTCCAGACTGGTAGAATGAATCGTTATAGTTGCTGAGTGGAGCCAGGTAGACCTTCTTAGTAACACCCAGTCGGTCCAATGTGCTAACGACCATGCGAACGTTGATTAGAGATTCCTTGAACGACCGGCTTACTTCTTTTCCTTCCAAAAGCTTCATGAGCTTCAGCTCTGCTCGGTCCACCTCTTCTCTGAAACCAAATAGCTCAAGTGTGTTTAGCGCAGTTGCTGACAGGGTTGACTTTGATAAAAGCTCTTTGCGAACTGCGTCCCTAGCGGGACCTTGACCAGTCTGGCCCAGGAGAAGTAATGCTGAAGATTTCTGTGCGCCAGTAAATCCACAAAACTCCAAAATCTCGTGAAGGATATCCCAATGATTAATATAGAAACAAACGGAATTGGGTTTGAAACATGGGAGCATATCAAAAATTTCGTCTAGTACCCTCAATGTCTCTGCTTCCTCGTATGCGGCACTCGAGCTTTCCACCGACACGTAGTCGAAGTCAACCTCGCTGACAGTGATGGGGTGAGAGCCCTTGTTGCGCATATCCGCCCGGAAGACAGTTCCGAATGTGTAACTCTTCTGAAACGTAGGAATAGACTCGGCAAGGCGACGCGCAAAAGGCAACGTGAGGTCATACGGCAGCTGGAGTATAGTTCCTGTGGAATCCATCAGTTCCATCACATTACTGGAATGATACAGAATCGATCTTGGAAAGACCGCTGAGCGGTCTGAGTTCTCAACGGCACCATGTTTCTCGAAGATAGCCGTAATGGCCTGAACCACAGCTGTTCTCAAAAGTCGATCATCTGCGCGTACCAACCTCGTTTTCTTCTGATCTGTGCCGGATCGATCATACAGAACTCTCTGCACTGAAGGGAGCGGTCGTGAGAACAGAGCATTGCAAACATCGTATAGCCACGGCGAGTTGGGGTTCGGATCTACTAGGCTTCGAAGGACAGTCTTCATTGCTTCGTCCTTTTCTGGGATAGGAATAATGCCTGACTGGAGCAGCTGTGGAGCAGACGGACGCGTACTGGGCGAATGATCGAGTAGAGAGCGAACTATTTTGCGCTCGGCATCGTACCGGGGTCCCTTGAAACCGGGTGGGAACTGGACGTCTGGAAGGCGAAGAGCTTTGATGGTGTTAACTCTCTCCATATGGGTATTCATCGGATAGACCATTTCAAAAAAGATGACACCAAGCGAATACATGTCTACTTTCGAGTTGTAGTTCTGTCCACCAGTGCTGAGTACCTCAACCGCGACGTAAAGTGACGTTCCTACACCTGTCGTCAACTCATCGCCGAGACTGCCTGCCTCTGGATTTTGGGATATCGACGAAGTAGTCAAAACTGTACTCTTTGCAAGACCAAAATCACCAATTTTGACGTTGCGCGCTTGGTCTATGAAGATGTTCATCGGCTTCAAATCACGGTGAATCACGCCTTCTCCATGGATATGACTAAGGCCCTCGACAACCTGTCGGAACAGCCTCCAATATTCGTCAGGTTGAGTGTAAAGGGTATCCCGAATGAGGTCAGCAAGTGTGTGCTTTTCACAATACTCCATCTGAATATACAAGGTGCTGATTGATTGGATAACAGGTGGTCTGGGTCGAAGGTCAGGTCGAGAGCCTGCAATGGGCTTCAGGCTTGTGTCATCATCGTCTACACCACTATCCGTCACTTCTTCAATGCCACTTTCATCGTCATCATCGTCGTCATCATCGTCATCGTCACTCCCCGAGCCGAAATGAATCTCGGGCATTCCTTCCAACATCGAGTTCGACATGAAATCATACGGAACGTCAATGCTGGAAAGGTCATTAAAGCGAAGATTACTGAGAGAGGCTGTTAAAGAACCATCGCGAGTCTGACTTCGGGTATTAGTACCACTGGTAGCTGGGAGATCGTCGTCGTCATCACTGGCTTCACTGGATACAGATATGGCATCTTCTTCCTGAACAATTGAGAAATCATCTTCCAACCACGCAGTAAAATAGCGCACGACGTACTGGTGATTTAGACGTGAGAGAAGCCAGACCTCTTGCAGGATATTTGTCAGCTGGTCAGCGGTTGCCCGGACCTTTTTGATAGCGTACGCTCTTCCATCAACTTTGTTGCGAGCTTTGACAACTTCACCAAAACCGCCTCTACCAAGCACTGCAGCTTCGTCGAAGTCATTTGCATACCTTGAAAATGCATGTATACCAGATTTGCGATCAGAATTGAAACTCTTACGCCTGTTAAACGAGGTTCGTCTTGAGTTCACTTGAAGTGGGCGGTCCGAAGACGGCAGGTCCCTATCCAAAATCGGCTTGTTGAGATCGTCTCGCAGAGTTGCAGGATCAGCACGAAGAAACTGGGATCGCAGGAGCTCGGCAGCAGACGGGCGTTTTTTTGGGATCTTTGTGAAAACTGCCTCAAGAAATGTATGGAGGAGGTCTGAAAACTGGGCCGAAGCCATGTAATCTGCTGGATTGTCAAACTCAGTGATGACAGACTTTCGGCTTATCATCTGCACAAAAGTGACTCCGAAAGTCCAAATATCTGATTTTGTGCTTGGCTCAGCATTGGAGTCTGCACCGAGCTCTGGTGGCATCCAGTCTCGTGGTAACGACGGAGCCAAGCCCTGATGGGAGGATGAGTTAAAAGGATGAGATTTAATCATTTTCATAAGGATGGCACCGTATACAGCCGAGTCGAGTTTAATCGTTGTTTCGCCGAGGTCCTTGTTTCGAAAAAGCATGATGTTGTGTACTGTTAGATTCCGGTGGACAAAGCCGGCAGAGTAGAGAGCATGAAGGCCCTCTAGGATTTGTATAGCCCAATTGCGGGCCACCTTTGGACTCAGGTCTTGGACCGCATTTAACAGGTCGCTGAGCGAACCCATTGGCGAGTATTGCGATAATAAATAGACCTTCCAACCTTGTGAGCCTTCAGCAAAATTCCTGCTTTCAATCTTGGCTTCGTATAGAGGAACAACGTTCTCGTGCCGGAAGTCTCGGAGCTTGTCAAGCTGCTCCTCCAGAGAGTGGACGAGTCGTCGGCCTTCTACAGAGGTCCAATAAGCATGCTCGAGATCAATCTCAGACAGTAGCAGCAGAGTATCGTCCTGTTCCGACAAGGACGGAGTCCGAGACAGAAGCGGTTTGACAATGAAGTTATTACCAAAAGCGCTGCTTGTTGTAGCGATTTTGCCCCCAACCTGGCGGAACCGGACCACCGAACCGTTTGTGCGACGAACAGTTACTACACGATCAAATGTTACAATATCAGAGTCATCGGTCTTGGACGTGCTGAAAAGCTCCTCATCTTCCACTGGCGGTTCCAGATCACCGTCCATGTTATATGTAGGAGAGGCGGTAGCACCAATATGAAGGTGCTCACGTCGCTTGAGCTCTTCTTTGACCATCTGATTCAACATGAGTTGCTCCTCTTGAGATTCAGCTTCTTGGCGTTGGCGCTCTTCTTCTTCTTTGCGGCGTTTTTGTTCCTCCTCTTCCTGGATGCGCTTGAGACGCACCTCGTCGAGGCTCGGAGCCTCCTGATCCATGCGCTGGTACTCATCGAGCTGTTCCTGGACAGCGGTAACAATTTCATAAATCATCTCGCTGCCAATGTAGTCTTTCGATGTTCGGTCTATAAGCTGACGTATGTTTTCGACCTGTTTGGGATGCAAATTGCGCGGGTCTAGCACTGTTATTTGAGGTAATGATTTCGGGTAGGTAGCAGACATGACGACCTTGATGGCCAGGCTAGGTCCCGACTCATCGTGATCTGTCGGCTTTGCGAAGATCTTGAAAGAAGGACTCGGTGTTTTCTACTGTTAGCTTGGCTCTAATGCCTTGTCGCTGCTCATACTCACGTTCCATGCAGTTCCTTGAACAGGGCAGTCTTCAAAGTCATCCATGTAAATAGCTCTCAGAGCCTCGACCTCATTAGCCTGGATCTCCAGTAGGTCCTGTGGGAGCGTCATGAGGATCAGGAGTTGTCTGTTGTTAGAAAGCAGCAGGACACAATGCGTCTACATACCTGTTTATTGGCGAGACATCGTTTGAGTGTAGACGAAGCAACAAGCCAAACGATAAGATAGGGTGTTGGGGTTAGGCCAGCAGGGGGTGAGAGCGAAGAAGCAACAGGGAATGAGGAGACACCAAACACTAGCGGAACCTTGTAATCAATGTAACTAGGTGGATGGAGGAAAACTTGTAGAAGGGGATATAGAGATAAAAGCAAGTGGTGGGGTGAAGGCGTAGAGTATCTCCAAAACTGTTCTCCAAAACAAATCAAGCCGCGGCCCTGGTGCTCAAGTTACTAGTAGAGCCGGTAGTAAGTGAGGAATGAACAAGGCCCTCAACGGTATATTTGGCCCAGCATATTATCTACATCAGTATAAAAATACCCGACTTACAGCTTTATAAATAAAATTTTACGACGACTTTGGTGAACGGAGAATGTAGAGACGTTTCAGGGTTTTACGAGTTATATAAAGTACTACTGAGACATATATTACAAGCTTCGAGGTGCTGGAGACTGCCAGGTCTCGGGAACACAAATATCGCATATCATAGTGGCATTAAATTGAGTCTTTGACTCCTTATTTCAGTTCTCTTGTGGTTGAAACCCCAGCACTGGCAAGAGCCCTGCTGTACTCATCAGGGGGCCCACCCCCTGGAATTCCCCAATCGGGAAACATGACCCTTGCCGCGATCCGCCTGGAGAAGAGGCCGCGAGGGAAACGGAGGGTCCTGAGCAGGTGCTATGGAGCGACTGGAATGGGTCTGTGATGAAGTTCCAACGGTAATTGACCTCGTTGCGTCGTGGCAAACTGTCAACTGCTGGAGTGACTGTGTTTGCCGGTGTATGCACCATGCGACCCCCTGAGTAAAAAGCAAGCGGTGAGCAAGAGGTCTCGGGGAGGAGATGGGGAGTAGTAAGAGAGAGAAAATGAGCCTATAAGCAGAGAGATATTGCTATATACAAGGATTTAGGGGTCGTGTAAGCCTCTGGTTGCTACCGTCACCGTCTGATACCCCCTGAACATCCGTCTGTGCTTATCGAGACGCAGAGTACGTTATCTACACGTTAGAAACGAAGGGATACATAACTGAGCTTCAAAGAACCCGTAGAAACCAAAATATTCGAACTGAAATACCAATCCGACTTAGTTTAAGTCGCTTATTCACTCTACCTGACAAAATTACTCTGTTCACTCCCCTCATTTAGATCCCTCCCCTCTAAAGCTTAGTTAGTTGCCTAACCTGCCCGCACCGCACCCCTGAAACCCAGCCCCCTGAACTCCCACCCCCTGAAAACGCCCTTTTTCCCACTTACTTTCCCCCTGAAAACACCATTACCCAAGCGACCAACTGACGGCCGGCCGCCCCCTCCTCACTGCCCAAGCTCTGCTGGCTGTTGCTATTGTTCTTTACTACTTTCTGTGGAATTTTGGTTGTCTCTGTGTATTTGTTTGCTCGCCTGCTGCTTTGACCCAGCGCTAGAAGTCTCCCGCTTGACAAGGAACACAAGCAAGGAAGCAACCGACACAAAAACGAGGAGGCCCACGTAACCTCGACACCTCACAACTTGGGCCCCTCGAATCCTCCTCCTTTAATTCCTCATATGCTCAACTTCCATCCCGCTCCACCTATCTATCAGCCCCCTTTGAGCGGCCCTTCCCCAATGTCCGAAGTCAACGCGGCCGCTATGGTTCTCATGAGCCTGCGCCGAAAACCCAGCTCCGATAGCCTGTCTACCGAAGACCCGGATTCACCTCGCAAACGACATCGCCAGGGAGATGCCTACTATGACGAATACAGCGGCAACGAGTATGATGAAGAGTACTACCCACCCCCACACGCACTTGCGGCCATCAAGTCGAGTCCACCAAGGTCTCCACAAGATATGGCCATGATGCCGCACATGCCTGACATGGAGGTTCATCCAGGACAAATCGACTATGCTATGTACATTCCGGGGCGCGACGTGCTAAGGTTAGCCTCGGCCACCAAGACAAGCGCCATGATGAAGAAGAACTTCAACTGCCAAAATTGCGGCCGCTCGTTTGCGCGCCGCGAGCATCTGTTCCGTCATGTCGAGACCATGCATCACGGCCAAAAAGACTTCAAATGTGACATGTGTGCGCGGGTCTTCTCACGCAAAGACAACATGATGCAGCATATTCGCAACAAGCATGGAAAAGGCAAGGAGTCCACTTCGGATTAGACGACGTCTAGCCGACCGGGTCTTTGCTACCTACCTGGACGTCGTGACTTTCCGGCTCCTCTATTATTTTATTACTCGCACGCAGTCTGTGCAATTCGCACTGGTTCTGGTGAACTACTGATCCTGTGCAACTCTTGGTTTTTTATGCATCCTAGCGGTGCTATCTTAGTAATGCTATTTAAGACTTTTTGATGACTTGAAGCAGCGACAGTCAGTGAAACAAATAACTGACGGCTGCAGCTGGTAAGATCCAGTATATGAATGTCTGGTATTCCGGTACATTGTATATTTCTACACCTCTGGTAGTTGGTACTGCAGTATTTTGTACTGCCGGAGACACTTTTTCATACCTTACTGGCCTTGCGTCTTGTCTAGTGCTGCTAAAGCCTCCTTCAATGTGAGCCGATGCATGAGTTTGACAACTGGCTCCGCCATATCTGCCGGCCCCGTGCCACTAAAGTGGATGACTGGGACGTCGAAAGCGTAGAGATCGTGCCATTTTTTGTTATGCGGTTTGGTAATATCAACCTCAAGATACTCAAACTTGTGTGGGCTTGCTTCCCATGCCTCACTAAGCACCGCCTTGCCCGCGTCGCACAGCCCACAACTGGGCCGTGTAAACAGGGCCACGTATGCCTTGAGTAACGGCAGTGCTGGCCTCATCCAAGCTACTTTTTATGGTGTGACAAGGAAGTAAAGCCAGCAATCGCAGAGTCAACTCCGACCCGTACCCTTATCTGTACCCCTGAATACCCCTGAGCTGAACAGTGTACTGTGGAGATGAGGAGCCAGGGGTGTGTAGTTCCATGGCTAACTCGCTAAGATTATCTTTGGTAAAATTGCACAGTACCTCTGAGTTGTAGGATACTCGTATGAGTCGCAGCATGCCTTGTACCTATCATGTACTTGGAGTACATGTACGCCAATCACCCTTCAAATGAACCCATCATCTGAATCGGACTCCTGTTGTTAGAATGAGCTCACTAATTACTGAAAAATACTCACATCATCGTCTATAACCATGGCATCAGCAGGAGACTCCCTGGCTGTAGCTCTGCTTGCTGTTGCCCGTTGAGATACAAACTTTGCTGTCGGTTTAGGAGTAGACTTTGGCGCTGGTTTCGGCTTTGCGGCAGCTTTCGGTTTTGCAGCAGCCTTCGGCTTTGCAGGAGGAGCCTTGCGTGTCGGAGCCTTCCGTGTCGGGGCTTTACGCGCCTTCGGAGCCACTTCGGTGTCTTCAGCCGCGAAATCGCTGTCACTAGACACCTCCATGACGGCGTCATCGTCGTCGTCATCGTCATCGCCATTGTCGTCCGATCCGACTTCCAGTTCATCGTCGTCGTCGTCTGATATTATTGGCTTACTCACTGGAGCTTTTCTCGTTTGACGGGCTGTTGTCGTTCGTGCTGGAGCTGCTTTTGTTTTCGGAGCTGCTCTCGTCCGTTTAGGGTCAGTGGTCTCGGGTGGAATAGACACCGCCATCGCCTTCACTCGAGTAGGATCAATGGATATCTTGTGAATAGCCTCAACAATATCTTTCTCATCTTTAAGTCCGAGTCGCAATATCTCGTCCATTTGAGCATTGAGCGATACATCAACAAAAGTTTTGACTGCCGTCTTCTCATCCTTATCAACAAACTCACTAATGGCCTCGCCGAGGCCCGCCTCATGCAGAATCCTCAAGCTCTCATCCTTGAGGAAGTCCTCCACGAGTGCCTGTACTTTGACGTTGTCGAGGCCCTCCGTTTCGGCAGTTGCTGCCGCCATATCAGAACCTTTTGTGCGAGTAGAAGCTGCAGCTGACGTCTTACGTCGAAAGTAAGACACAACATTGTCGACGTTGGCCACTCGATCGACAAACCTGTTAGAGAACCGAGTAGGGTTCTCGACGATGTATCCACCACTGTAATCAACACGCAGGCGTACAAGTGGTAGCGGGCACTCAGCAGTGCTATCGGGATCTTGGGCTGCAGCCCAGTCGGCTTTGGATTGTTCAATGAGCTGCTCTACTCTTTTAGTCAACCAGCGAATGGTATCACCCTTGCTTTTCGGCCCTGGAACTATCTTCGAATCTTCAGAAAGTACAACTGTGTCCATTGCGAAGGGCCGTACTGTCTTGAGACGAATCTTCTCCAGTGTGAACTGTTTCCCGGTAATTGACAGTATACCGACATGCTTTGGCTTTGCCTCACCGTCTGTTAGGCTTGTGGCTACTGAGCTTCCAGGCTGAATGACACTGAAACCCATTTCAGGGTTAACAACAGGGTCGATAAGACAGTCGTGCTCATGACCCCAGATAATGACATCCATAAAATCCGGCAGAAATGTTTCTGGAAGATACCCCGTGTCTGTTCGGGCAGCGCTTTAGTTAGATGAGCTACTCGATATGTGAGTGAGTGCGTCCGAAACATACTGATTTTGGTGAACGGCCATGATATTGAACCATTCGTTGGACATAGTTTCTGGGCTTAAGAACTTGACCTTTCCAGAGCGGAACGTACGAAACAAGCGCTCATCGCGAACATTGGCGAGTCCGTAGAGAGCCAGCTTCGTTGTGCCTTTGCGAAGTAGTACTGGCGTTACGGTAATGTCGTCGTTCTCATCAATGCGCCCATAATGGTTGATGAGACCTGTAGCGGCCAGAACATCCATTGGCGAGAGCATGGATGGCTTTGTTAGTTGAGATTTAGCGCTACCATGGATTGACATACACCTCCAGCATCATCGTGATTGCCGCTGATACCGAAGACAGGCAGATCAATGTTCATATTAGGATCAAGATAGTTGACATAATTAAGACTGCGTTAGCTGGCTCTCACTCTTATAGAAGATACATACTCTTCCTCCACGGAGAGTGTTCCATGGTTGAGAACCTCGACCTGGCAGGGTCGGTCACCTAGACACGTCTGGCGAAGTGTGCGAATGACCTGGAACAGCGATTTCTTAGACGGCTTATTGACGTGGAACAAATCACCCGCTTGGAGAACCATGTCGACCTCGTGCTGGCGTGCCAGTCTCATGATTTCATCAAACGTGTTTGCCGAGTCATCGCCTCGAATAGGATCCGTCTCTTTATAGCCCACATGGTTGTCTGTCGTGAGGAGGATGCGTAGCGTATCCGCCATCATGGACCTTCAACCAATTGACTCAAAATGCGATTTAACAGCGGGAAAGTGAAACCAACACTATAAAAACGCGAATAGTTAAGAATTGGTTTGATTGAATCGTTAAAGGTCTAGTATAAAGAGGAGGCGAAGTCCAGTGGCCAATGTCGTCAGGTAAAGTCGAGTACTGAGGAAGTCCGATAGTGGGGCTCGGGTTCAGGGGTATATAAATTCCGGCCCAACCCCACACTTTCCAGTTAACTTCCTAAACAGCAGGGAACCATTGAGCCTCGCGTTTTGAAGTCATGAAATTGGAGTTGCTGGCTTCAATGCGGTTATTTGTTGGAGACGTGGTCACGGTCGCAATCTTGGCGGTGCTGTACGTGCTACTGGAATGGGTCCGGCCATTTGAGCGTTTGTTTTACATTGACGATCCGTCCATTGGGTTCCCGCACGCTGCTAAAGAGCGAGTGCCTATTCTGCTGTGTCTACTCCTTGTTGAGGTCATTCCAGGGCTTATTATTTTGATTCTTCCGACTGTGGCTTTACGTCGTCGCAACCGCATTCGTCTCATCTATGTATCTCTACTGGGCCTTGGTATGTGTTTTGTCGTCAATGGCGTTCTTACCGATCTCACGAAGCTGTGGATAGGACGCCCACGACCCGACTTCCTTGCTAGATGTATTCCCCGAGCAGGTACTCCAAAGGGTGTACCTGTGTCTATCGAGGTGTGCACTTCCACGAAGATGGACACGATATACGAAGGCCTTAAATCGGCACCATCCGGCCACTCGTCCACAAGTTTCTCGGGCATGCTATACCTATCGCTGTGGCTATCTGGTCAGTTTGGTGCCTTCCGTCCGAACACTGAGGGCTATAAGACCCTATTCTGTCTATCGTAAGTTGATTCCTGACGTCGACGTGATACTGTGCTATGCGGTGATGCTTTAACTGCCTCGCTGTTCACTGCCCCCTGATCTCCCCTCTAACAAAGTCCGCTTATAGTGGCTCTCTATATTGCTATAAGTCGCACAGAAGACTACCGGCACCATTACACAGATGTGCTAACTGGTAGCGCGCTTGGATGCCTCATTGCTTGGGTTTCCTATGTAAGTTGGCCCTATCTCCGTCTTCTTTGCTAACCCCAGCGTAAGTACTTCCCGCCCGTGGCTTCTACGAAGGCTTCGGAGCCCTACACTCCGTCCACGGAACCATCACAGTACGACTTTGAGCCCGTGTCCTCGGACACTCTGGCCTAATGCCATGATCATGAGAAATGAGATATATATTTACCGCTTACAGTGATTTAGTAGTCTAGACAATAGGCCAACGACCCTCTTACCTCTCGCTCTCTGTATAAAATCAGGGTTAGGAGAGGGCACGGAACCTCGGGAATTTCACCAATCACATCTCTCTCAATAACGCTCTTCATAACTGTTCGTCAGCTAATATCCCTAGAAATGGCTGAGATCAAGGATCCTTGGGCCCGTCGGTAAGTATTGATGTTGTCGTATGTACGCGTGTGTTGTTTGGTGGTTGTCGCTGTCCGGTTCTGCGATTACTTGCTCCCATCGACGCGCACATACAAGGTGTTGATGCCCATTCATTTCATCACGGCTATCAGACTACTACCGAACAAATCTAACAGCAGTGAGGCTTGGCGCACACAGGGACCGTTCACCCGTTACAACCGCTTTAAGGGTGCTCTTCCGGGATTCGGCATTGCTGTTGTTGCATTCACCGCTTTCAACATCTACGAGTACGTCACGGCTCCCAAGGGCGGTCACCACTAATCACCCTCGAGCATTGTATAAGCGACTAAATTGACAGCCAAGGCATGTTTTAGCACTTGTTGTAGTATGATTTGGGTTGTTTGCTGAGTAGTGTCTGTTGCTGTCTGGCCTTCCAGTGATCGCACCGTATTAGTATAAGCATGGCTCCCAAGCATAGTGCGTACTTGTCAGGGTCTTGACTTGACGTATCGGCTAATGTTTCCGGTAGCCTAATATGAGTAGAAAGATTCTCAGTTTAACGAATAACTCAGCCTGAGACTAATATCTCAACTGCTTCTGTCCTGAAGCTTCAATATTGATGTATCATAGGTATTACAACACTAAGTAACCAGAAACCCCATTTTCTTATCCACCATCCAAGCCATTTGCCCATCAACTAATAACTCTCAACAATGAATCAGACGATAACCGAATTAAAACGTTGGGCTCATGAGCCTACAGCTCTAACGACTGTTACCTGCATTTGTAAGCTCGGGATGTCATGCACGTGAGACGCATGGAAGTTCCACTTCACGAAAATATCATAACCGAATAGGAGATACTAAAGGTTAACCAGGTTTCCGTAAACAGTACATACAACAGAATAGTAATTCTATATAAGCAATGGAACAGAATAATTAAAGCGTTTTGTCATGGCGTAAATGGCATATGTTACCTCGAGTTGTAGGTCCACTGTCCAGACTCAACCGCTCAGCATCCTGTGTTTTCTATGGGTAAATTGAATTGTTTACTCGGTCTACACGATGTATCAGGCCGCCGGAGCCGCTACAGGCTGGTAAATTGACCTCGCTCTACTCACTATACACTATACTACTACCTCACGTAATATGAGAGAGCCGCGCCATATAGGGCTAAGCCCTAACTAACTGTCCAGATGTATTTCCGTACCCTATATTCACCTGCCTATTTGGGACAATGCGACTCAAACTTTTCAGCGCCATTAATCCCCCCCAGCATATCCAGTTCGTCTCACCAACTTTCGACACTATCCACAATGTCTCAAAAAGCTCAGTCCGCCGGTAACAAGTTCCGGATGTCGGTATGTTTGCGAACACAGATGCCAGTATACTCGCCTGTCTCGGTTTGTGTTGATTTGTTGGCGGTTCCCTTGTCTATTGCCTAGATTGATTGCTGAAGATATCATCAAAGTCGTCAAGGTCATACGTTCAGACCTCCTCAAAGCATAGAGAAAACTCATCGCCAACAAACGAAACACCGTAACTGGCAGTCTCTACAAGGCTACTATTGCTACCTTGAAGAACTATACTAACCCCAGCTCGGTCTCCCCGTTGGAGCCGTCATGAACTGCTGCGACAACTCGGGTGCCCGCAACCTGTACATCATCTCGGTCAAGGGTATTGGTGCTCGTCTTAACCGTCTGCCCGCTGCTGGTGTCGGTGACATGGTTATGGCCACTGTCAAGAAGGGAAAGCCTGAGCTCCGTAAGAAGGTTATGCCTGCTGTTGTTGTGCGTCAGTCTAAGCCATGGCGCCGAAGAGACGGTATCTACCTCTACTTCGAGGACAACGCCGGTGTCATTGTCAACCCCAAGGGTGAGATGAAGGGATCTGCCATTACTGGTCCTGTTGGAAAGGAGTGTGCCGACCTTTGGCCCCGTATTGCCAGCAACTCTGGTGTCGTGGTCTAAAAACCTAAAGATGTGTAATATTTAAACGAATGAATGCATCTGTACGTCTGAGTGAGTGGACTTTGTAAGATAAGCGTAGAAATGTTTTTGATCTGAGCATTTTAGACGATAGCTTTGTATTGTGATAGGAACTGCGGTAGGCGACGATGATAGTTGCTTGACTGAAACTGAAGGAAAACGTATAGAGATGACCTGGTTCTATTAGTGGAAGAGGAGTACCGAATATTGCTTACGGAACTACCAAGTGAGCTCAAAGGACCAGTACATAACTACTGCCTTCAGCACAAAATAACCTGTTTCACTTGCAGTTACAGTCGGTTCTAGCAAAGGATCAGCCTGACCTGAACAATTTTTTTAATACTCCGCGTGGCCGTATAATGTCTCTGCGTATTTCATTACGATATGAAAGCGATATGGCGCAGAGGAAGCGCGCAGGGCTCATAACCCTGATGTCCTTGGATCGAAACCAAGTATCGCTATATCTTTTTTTTGCTGACATTAACCGTCGACTTTCAAGCATATTTGTACTTTTTGATATCCATTCTGACTGCTGTTACCGTCCACATATCGCTATTATCTTAATACAACGATGAGTGTGGAAAGTGAACAACATTCAGAAGCTTTGCCAAGCCAAGCCTTCGAAGATTGGAATGACGGCCTTCTGCCAGATTATGTGCCGATCCCAGACGTGATGAACCTTGGAACGTCAAATATGACGTTTGATGGCCTACTTGCTGAGCCCGGTCTTCAGGTGTACGAAGATGGTGGTGCCTCGGGCTGTGGAGGCAAGCTTTGGCCTGCCGGAGAGCTTTTGTCTCGTTACATGATCCGCAAAGGAACGGAAGGAATTCATAACATCGTGGAGCTTGGAAGTGGAACAGGACTCGTTGGGTGCGTATCATTGAATTTGGTGCAGTAATGGAGTATCTGGCTAACTAACTAGACTTGCTATTGCTTTGAATGAGAAGCAGCGGAAGGATCTGACTATTTGGATCACGGATCAAGAGTAAGCGGACGCTATTGAGATCCTCCCTCGAGTCTAACAGCAGAAACATGATGTCACTAATGGAGCAAAACACCGAACTCAACGGTGCAGGCGATATTGTCAAACCTGCTGTTCTCAACTGGTACGTTTACGATTCTCTCTCTGTTTGTGTTTTGGCTCGTGTGCTAACTTTAGGGGTGACGAACTTCCAGACTACGCCAAGGATGCAGACCTTATTCTCGCTGCTGACTGTGTATACCTCGAAGCAGCTTTCCCCCTGCTGGAGAAAACTCTCCTGGACCTCACTAATAACGGAACCCTCGTTCTAATGGCATACAAGAAACGTCGTAAGGTGAGTGGTGCAAAGTCCCATGTTCCCATCAAATCTAACCCAGGCCGATGTGCGATTCTTCAAGGTATATATACCTAGTACTCTCTCTTTCATGTGTTCTAACCCAGGCCATTCGTAAGCATTTTAGTGTTGAAGAGGTGCGTATATTGGTGGACGGAGTCGCTCTGACCAACTTGATCCTGTAACGCAGTACTAACTCAGATCAAAGACCACGAAGACTTCGACAAGTACTTCCGCGAATCGGTCCATCTGTTCCAAATCATTCGCCGCAGCCCTCCAGGCAAATCCAACTAATAGATTAGCATTGTATAACGTTATAGCATAGCATATGATACTTTCATCTTCTCCACATTGGAACCCCCTGAAGATCACGGGTAAGGGGTAACGCGACCGTTCGCAGTCTCAGCATCCTCAACTATGTACAGGCATGAGTCGGTCAAGAGACAATGATTGCACTTGACTCCATTAAACGTAAGTGCTACACAACAGCTGTCATCTCTAACGTAGAATCGCTTCAATCGCCGCGCCTCAAGTCGCGAACTGCAGGCCAGGAGCAACTGGAGCACTTGCTGGCGAACCCCACGAATGTGGCCAATTTGGACGACCGGCTAGTGCTGTCGTTGATCCAAGCTCTCCATGTATCTATATCTGCTGACAGACGACTATACCTTCAAGATATTGAGAAGTACGACTCTTCCTCCGACCCACCATCAGCAAACAGACTCAACTATGGAGCTGTTGTTCTTCGAAAGCTCCTCGACCTTAGCTACAAGAAGCTGAAGGTTAAGACCCTCAGGCAGGTGCTGAGCACTGTGATGGAACTGTTGCCGGTAACCTCTACAACTATCTGTTTGCCTCTGTTGGCTCCTTTAGGTGCTGTTGTTCTCGTAGTGTGTCAACAGGAGACTGCCCTCGACTTTATGCCACCATCCGAGCTACTGGGACTCGTTGATTTCTGCTCTCAGGTTATCTTCGCTGTTCTGAAAGGTATTGAAAGAGCTAATGATTCGTCCAATTCATTACACCGCAGACCCCGACTACCACACGCTGCTGTGGATATCTTGGAGAGTTTAGACGTGCTTCTACGCAGAGCTACATCAACGGATATGGACGTTGTCAAGTTCGTCTACAAACGATTGTATTTCTTACTCTCCAGCATTTCAGAAGAATCTGCCGGTCACTCGATTGTATTTTCTTGCTTGTCGACGATACTTCGCTTGGCCCTACTTGAGGACTTAGCATTTGCCCATGAAGTTGCCGTCAAGGGCATTGAGGCTATCTCATCTTTGGGTCCAGTAAGAGGATCTCGCCTCAGGGATAACATATGTCTATTTATTTTGCATGCCTATAGACCATTGAAGCATATGGCTACTGTTGGTCAATCAAGGGCCTCGGACGAACCTACTTCGGACACGATGGACTGGGAACCCTCTGTGCTGTCGAGCTATGAAGTTTTCTCCCATCTCACCAACGTTGCGACCTTATTTATTGAAACCTATGACGATAAAATTGAAATCCAGGATTGCTTGTTTGACAGCAACAGCGGTCTAGTTCATCCAATATCGTACTTTGACCACGCCATACCCTCATGGTTCGTGTTCCCCTGCTTAAGAGCTTCTGACACTGCTCCTAAGCGTCCGTGGGTATTGGCACTAGCTCTGTCCCGCATTGTTCGGCTACTCGAAGACTACATGCCGGACTCGATTTCTGGAGATGAGGGATTTGAAAGGAGAAAGAGAATGAGACGGTCTACTGACTCATTTTCCATGGGAACATTTACGAAGGGCATTCGAAGTGCGGAGTCGCAGTATTCGAGATGGCTATCAACCGTCTCTGACTCTTCCCTCGATCGAATTCTTCAGAGCTTGTGTCTCTGGTGCCAGACAGCAGAAGTAACTGACCATTGGGTTCTTATAGAAAATCTCGTTACTGTCAGTATTGAGGCCACTAGTACTGTCACAGCTTACTGGTCTCTCTTGTGTTGTTCTGCACTTCTTAAATCAGCATCCAGGCCAGCTCCTATGGCTCTCGTTGACAGCCTTTGGAAAGTCTGCAACCAGTATCTGAACGACGCTTCAGCTGGCATTGCTTCTTCATTTTGCATTGATATACTTCTTCAAACGGGTATTGTGGATGCCTCCAACTCCCGCAGCAACATTGAATCATTATTGGAGCACTTTGACTATCAAACACCTCGAATTACTTCCTCGTCTCTTATGCTTGCTCGCACTCTTTGTGTCATCACTCAAAAATGGCCTCGATTGCATGCATTATCCAAACAAAAGCTTCCCGTCTGGTTTACTGAATCTTGGAAGCTTCATATTCAAGCAGCATCTATCAAAGACTCGATAATCCTATCACCAGTTGAGGTATCTTCCACAATGCTCGCATTTGCTGGACTGTCCCATCAGGTGCCTATCTCGCTGCCTATACTTTATTCTGGCGATTTCTGTGAAGAGAGTATACATGAAGTCCGATCTGAGCCTGCATGGTCTTACCTCAGTGGACTATCGTCGACTGTGAATACTGTATGGCCTTCTAATTTGGAGACCCTATCACCGCTCTTCTCGATAAACGGCCTCCTGGATTCCTGTAAGGGGGGCATCAAGGTAACTGCGTCAAATGCAAATTATGAGTCTTGGAGAACCCTTCTTCATGTGGCCGTTGTTTGCACACTGGTTAACTGTTCTGTTAATTCCAGCCGATTCTCCAAGAGCGTCAATACTGACTCTTTCTCTGTTGACATCGATAACCTGGTTTCGGATATTGGAACGTCGATTGTCGCTACCTCTCACATATTTGCAGATGATGTCAAGCCTATGATGCAGTTCGTTGGAATTCTTTGGCAGCTTCGCAATCAGCTGAATGACGGGAAACTGGGTACTACTATCAAGAGTCTGTGTGCATGCCTTACTTTGGCAATGGATGCTCTAAGTCGTGCTGAAGATGTCATTCCTTCTATGCCGCATACCGTTGACTCACTTCAATTTTCGAAGTTTAGTCAGTTTTCTCAATCTCGAGAAATGCTGCAGCTTCTGGCTCATGCTAGTAGCGTTAATGAACTGGAGGCCTTTTTGACAACGGCTGGTAGGTCGTCAGATTCCACAATTGTCACAACCCCCTGTGTTATCGCGCTCATTGAGGAGCAAGCTTTTGGATCCGACAATAGTGCTGCTTACAGAGCACTATTGCGAAACATAGGGTCTAACCTCCTTACTAGCTCTGTGTGGAATCGATCTGAAGCAAGCTCTGTTTTGTGCTCTAGGGTGCTTTCTTTGGGTCTATCATCTGATACCAACGTAGCGCTGAGGGGCACTACCTTACAGGACTCAGCTGATATATTTTACTGGCTGGTGAAGGTGGTACTGGATGCTCCTGTGGTGTATCCTAAAGCAAGATTATCGCTGATGCACCTCCTTTTGGTGGTTAATACTTTTTCGGATAAAGCTTTGCTGAAAACAGCTAGAGACTCATCCCTGAAGCTTTTCAAAGAAGGGAATAATGCGTTCATATTTGCATTTGCCAACGAGCTATCTACATTTCGCGGAATTTCTGCTTTAGATGACGGCATCTCGCTCTATGAAGAGATAAAGCTGAACTTGAAAGCAGCAGCATGGGACAATATAGAGTATCATGCGATGAAATGCTATTTATACAGCAACTTTGATGCGGACAGGTCGAATGTCGTATACCGCGTCTTCGATCTACTCCAAGCACATGCAGCAAACAAGAGCCTCTCGGAGTTTGTTCGTGCTGGCATAGCTCGCATTCATTCGCGATTGAAGCTTGCAAAGAAGAGCCATTTGCTGAATGGCATTGCTGGTAAGCTTATGCCTTTACTTCTTCAGAATCATTGCGAAGTATCGGCATTACCATTTACATTTTTCGATGTGTCCGAGTCTGAATTTTTGCGAGTTAACATTGGCGTAGTTTGCTCGACCTACATGGCTCGTGGTGACAACGAAGGCCTGCGTATAATGGAGCATATCCATGATTTAACTCGCCTTCCAAGACCTGATATTCTGACAAAATCGTTTGCTAAAATAATGGCATTCCGAGTTTGGCAGAAAGGGTGTTTCGAAAAGCTCGATGATACCAAGTTCAAAGCTTACCTTAACAAACGAAAATTTGAGACTCTCGTGACTCAATCCTGTACCGACATTATCACAGAGCTTTTGGCTATCACGGACGCATCCCAATTCGTGCCACAATTTGCCACTGGGTCGCATTTGGATTCTTTAAACTCAGCGTTGGAGGGTTTGCGACCCATTAGAGCATCCTTGGTTAAGATCAGTGATTTCTTCAGTACTTGCCAAGCTATATTTGACATATGCCCGGGATTGAAAGGACGCGCATGGACAGACGGTGCACTCACCCAGGCCGTTCGATGCATCCTAGATGTCGACTACACTTACGAAAGTGTTTCTGATAAGCAGATAGCGCTTCGTCAATTTGTGCTTCTTCTACACATATCACAAGAGCAATTGATCCGCGGCTACGCTCTAGATATTGCTATACAAGCTTGCGTGAAGTTGACTATAGATGCAGACGTTCGGTCAGACGCTAGTACCCTCGTTGATGTCCTGCTCTCAAGAGTTGATCCAATCAATCTTGACAACGCTTTGGCGCTGGCCATAGCGCCCAGTCTTGGCAATATCCCAATACAGGAGAGCATTGGGCGTTCAATATTGTCGGTGTTGGAAGCCAATAAACTATCTCTGAGAAACACACCAATTGAAACAGCATGCTTGTTTGCAGTCAATGGTGCGGGGGTATTTTCTGATACCCATGCTATTCAACTGATCAAATCGATACCTCCGGCATCTTTTCCGCTTTCTGTCTGTCTTCGGGTGTGCCTGTCAATACTCTCAGACCAGTTAGAGAACCTTACTTCTTATCGCAATGATCTGATGAAAGATGTTGACAACTCTCTCTTGTTCGAGATCACTCTCAACCTTACTCAGTTGAGTCAAAAGTTTATCCCGTCGAATGGTTTCGATATATGGGCTGGCAGGATAGCTGCTCGGGCATCTTGTCATCGGTTACAAAAGTTGGTTTCCCCAGAATGCGAGCTTGTGGATTTATACAACTTTCAAATTAATCGCGACAGTGCCTCAAAAGACAAGTGGTTTGCAACTGATCCTTCGTTTGCAGGCATCCTGGATACGGTATTGGGTGTCATACACCGAAGAGATTTCCTCGAGCTTGGTTTTGCCGAACAATGTGTCAGGGTGCTTCAGTACAAGACACCCTTAGATCGCCGTGCTCTACTCAGTGTATTGCCAGACCAGTTTCTTGCGGGAACCCTTCATCCTATTTCCATTAGTACTACAGCGCGATCTACGTTCAACCTTGACCCTCCTCGAGCAGTTCATATTCACGACTGGTCCATATCAGCCAGTCTTTGTTTGCTCCATTACCTCGTGCTATTCGATGAACACCTCAGTGGCCTCGAAGGCTTAATATGGAATGCTGCTGGTTTTGCATCAAGTATATTTCCATACTTGGCCCAGCTTATGCTTTCTGTTCGTGGTGAACCAGTCGTGAAGCAACAACTCATCGCTGTTCTGCAACAGCATGCGACAGATGTAACTTCAGATGCGTCTGTCACTGGTTTTCTGGTTGAAGTCATACTCTATCTGAGAATATTCGGACTAGTTCCTGGAAGCTCTCGATTGGAAATGGCCTGGGGGGATTTGGCGACGTCTGCAGCACGAGTCGAAAAATTCAAGTCTTCCTTACTATTGCTGGAGCTTGAATGGAGCTCCAAATCTGTTTATGACACTAATCTTCTCTCGTACCTATGTGAAAACATTGATGATCCGGATCTCTTATACGGTCGGAAGATGATTCCTTCGTTGGATCTAGCCGTTCGGAACTTGGCCCGTGAGGGTGATCCTTGGAGTTTGCTGGCTTATGAGTCGGCTCTCTATGACCATACTGATCCCATCGCGATGTCTACTAGCTCAGTCATTCCATCTCTGTCTGGTTCTCTGCTTGGAGCTGGTATGTATCGTTTGGCACAGTCTGTCAATAACTCTACCTCACAACAGTCTGAAGGATCGGAGTCGTCTTATTTTTGGAGGCTCGGGCAGTGGGACCTTGTGGGGGGAGAAAGCTTTGAGACAAAGGATGACATTTTATACTACATGTTCAAAACTTTCAACGACTCAGACTCGATTGAAACGTTTGATATTCGTAAGGCAATTGAAAGTTGCTACTCCTCTGCTTGGAGAAAATATGTCACCGCCAACAAGGGACAAGAGTTTGTCCATGCACTTGTTGCAGTGCGTGAGGTCGAAGAGCTTGCCTCTATTGGCGACTTTGGTGATTCTCAAACTGTTTTGAACTGTCAGGATGTTCGCGTCACCAAATGGGTGGATTATGAAGAATTTAACGAATTTGACGACTTGCTCGTTGCAAGACACATTGGGTGGTCGACTCTTTCCAAAAAAATTAGCACACCTCTGCGCACTGAGGTTTTGTCATCTCTAGCTGGATCATTGAAAACTTCGTGTGAACTAGCTGTGAGTGCTGGACATACCCAAAGATCAATGGCATTCGCAATAAATCTCCAACAACTCACAAAGAGTGTTGCATCACTACCTGATTCTCAAAGATACCCAATTGAGATTGTATCGGCTATTGAGAGCGCCTCTGTGTTATGGATGACTGGAGATCAGAGCTCATCCATCGAGATGCTTAAAAGTGTTGCTAACCGATTGGAGTTCATCAAGGGAAGTCGTCTGTACAGTTGCTCAGAAGTATTTGCAATATTGGCTCAATGGAGTTTGACAGCGAAGCATGAACCAGATGAATACATTCGCGAAAGCTACCTGGACAAGGCTGTTGATCTGTTGAAGCATTTGCCGCAATCAGCTGAGACAAGTGCAAATGTGTATCATTCATTTGCGACCTTCTGCGATAATCGCCTAAGCAGTTCGTCTCTGACTGAGAGCATTCTTTATGCGGAGAGATCCAGGAGCTTCAAACAAAGAGAAGTTCGAGAGCTTGACAAGCTGGTAAAGACATTGACGGATAAGGAAGAGATACGATCGGTAACGAGGCAGCTTAGCGTTGCGAGTAAAGTGTTTTCTGCTGACGACAACGAGTACCAAGGTTTGCTGAAGCGCAAACAGCAGTATCTCAAGCACAGTATCCGCTACTATCTTAAGGCCATATGCGCCAGTGATAAAGGTCATCGGAGCGATACCTCTCGCTTCTGCGCGCTGTGGTTATCACACAGTGATGAGTCTGTCGTCAGTAACACTGTCTCTAGATATGCTGACGTCGTCCCGACGATTCGGCTTGTACCTTGGATAAATCAACTGTCTTCGCGACTGATGAATTCGAAGGATGCGTTTCAATCCAGCTTACGAGTGGTCATTGCACGGATCTGCGAAGATCATCCGTTTCATTCACTGTACCAACTTATTGGTCTTATGTTTGTTCCTGAAGGTGAAACAGACAGGCAAACACTGGCGAGATCTGCGGCCGGGCGCAGCATGTGGGACCAGTTGTCGCAACGCAAAAAGATTAGCGTCGATCTACTTCGAAATATAGAAGCTCTGTCTACACAGGTTGTAAACTTAGCTTTTGTGGGTGTTAAGAGCCGGAAACAGTTTTCGCTGTCTCAGCTTAAACCTCCAGAAAAGGAGTGGTGGTTGACGACACTACCTGGGCTTCACATCCCATGGCCCACAGCTGACATCCAGCTTCGACCGGATTCGAAATACACTCAGGAGAACGTACCGGGCATACAGGCCATCAAGCGTGACATTGTTATTGCTTCAGGTTTAAGTCGGCCAAAGATATTGGAAATCACAGACAGCAGTGGTAGGACGTTTTCGTCTTTGCTTAAGAGTGGAAACGATGATCTGCGACAAGACGCCATTATGGAGCAAGTGTTCGACCAGGTGAATGAGTTTCTCGTGGCTAGCAAGAAGTCGAAGCGACGTGAGCTACGTGTGCGAACTTACAGCGTTGTGCCTTTCGGGCCTACTGCGGGAATGATTGAGTTCGTGTCGAATACCGTCCCATTGATGGAGACACTTGTCCCTCTTCATAAGAAGTATTGTCCCAATGATATGGATTACTCCGAGGCTCGAAGAAAAATGGAGGAATGCAGGCAATCGTCGGTTTCTGATCGTGTTGCGGCATATGCCAAGATCGAGAGTGCCATTCATCCTGTTCTACGACACTACTTCTTTGAGAGATACTATTCTCCAGATGTGTGGTTCGAGACACGGACACGGTATTCGCGTTCTAGTGCTGTTATATCAATTCTTGGTTTTGTTCTGGGACTAGGAGATCGACACTGTAACAACATTCTCCTCGACAACCTGACTGGTGAAGTTGTCCATATTGACCTTGGGATCGCCTTTGATCAAGGAAAGCTGCTCGCTGTTCCAGAAACCGTCCCATTTAGATTGACGAGGGATCTTGTCGATGGTATGGGTATCGTGGGTGTGGAGGGTGTTTTTAGACGCTGCTGCGAAGTGACTATGGACGTTCTACGGAAGGAGATTGATGGCATTGGGACCATTCTCAATGTGTTAAAGTACGATCCGCTGTACTCTTGGTATGTTGATGCTTGTCACGAACTAAGATTCGTCGCTAACTAATTAGGACTATTTCGCAGGTTAAAAGACGGAGAGTGCAGAGTGAGGCGCAGGGAGACAAGGTTTTTGTTAAGGAACCAGAGATTGGGTCGGATGCTGAGCGTGCTCTGACCGTTGTCAAGCAAAAACTATCTGATAGGCTGAACGTTGAGGCAGTTGTCCGTGAGCTTATCCAGGAAGCCACGAATCAACGCAACCTTGCGACTCTGTATATGGGTGAGTGTACCGTGGCTTCTAGTCCCGCCTAGCTAACACAGGATGGTGTCCATTTTTCTAATAGAGGTGCTTTACCTCATACTATAGCATATGTACATTATTTGAAAAGCCTGTAGGCCAAACCGATACCAGGACAGAGTAACTTAGGCTTCAGGCGTTTTTTCGGTAGAAGGATCCTCCTCAGCAACAACAGGACCCGACATGTTGGCGCGTCTAGCCATGGTAGCTTCCGCAGCGTCCACGGCCCACTGATCGACGACTTGCTGCTCGGAAGCGGCTCCGTACTCGAGGTACGAGTCGGCAAAAGCGGAGCCAAACATAACGGCCTCCTCAGAAGCGATCTCAATCTCCGTTTCTTCACGGATTCTCAGACGGTAAAACTCTGTTCGTGCCTGGTCATAGGCTGCGATCCAGTCGCTGGAGCCCGAGTAACTTGGTGTCTTGAGAAGATACAGAGTTCGCTGAACAACACTCTCACCATCGAGGCGCTTGTGAGGCTGGTCAATACTTGACCAGTTGAATTTAGCATGGTCGTTTCCGTCATTTTCTAGGACAACGCGCGGTCGTGCCAACTCCCATGGATGCTGCTCATAGAAAAGCTTGCGGATCTCGTCCTCAAAGTATGTGATTGTTGGTGCTTTATAGAGCTGGCGCTTGCCAATTTGCTTTCGAGTTTGGCGAGTTACAAACAGTCCCGAGTTGGGGTTTGTCTCACCAATTGGCGTGGCTTTGGCCTGTTCGCGGAACTTGTCCAAATTGCGGATCTTAGGGATGAGGTTGTGAGTAGGTGGGTTGGCCAGTACCACTTTAAACCAAGCCGGCTCAGCAATGGAGCCTCCGGGTGTAGCTCTTCGGCCACCCTTTCGGCCAGCTTCTAACAGGTGCGAGACCCGTTGACCGACCTGAATCGCCTTTATTTGCAGCTTCATGGCAGATGCTCTTAGGTGACGGTTGGCGGTGGTGCAAAGGTTGAAAAATATGAGGGTGATGCGTATGTAATATTTCGGTTATGATGAGTCAGCAGATCAGGGGGGTGGGAATTTTGTTCTGATCTCTGAGTGAATGCTGCACAGTTCAAGACAGAAGTTACTTTCGTTAATCGCCTACAAGACATTATTTATTCACTGGTTCCCTGCCTATACGACATGAGTAACACACACAAAAGATAGCACGCACCTACACACAATGAAAGGACTGCCGCGATTAGTCCTACAGTGGCCAAGACCAAGGTTACGGCCTGTTGGCTGTCGGAGGCTCGCTCATGTTCAGACAGTCGCGGCGCCAAACAGCCCGCTGACAGTACGAAATGCAGCTCACGAGTCCTTAGATACACGAGTGCTGGCTTTACGGGGTATTCCAATACCCCAGGTACCTGACGGTGTAGTTGACCTTGGCCAAGAGTACGACAGCATGTTGGACCGGATTGTTGCCGACAATCTTGAAAAGCTTGAAACACATTTTGGCCTGTCTACGAGCCGCAGTACTGTCAACTCTGATGAATGGACTGACGATGAACTGTCAAGCGCCGACTTGCTCAGCACTGTGATGAATGGGGCCTCGAGATCTTCTCCTCAGTCGAGGACCGACAAAGTGCTGCGAGCAGCCTTCAAGCAACTCAATAACGACTACCTCTCTATCAAAGAACGCAGACTAAGAGTAGGCCGCATGTTCTGCTCTACGTCACTTTATAACGAATTTTTACGACAGTTGTACCCTTCACGTGGACCTCCAAATGTCTATAAGCTCTACTCGGCTTATAGGAACCTACCATACCCGTATCCTAGGTACATTATCGGGCAGCATTTGGAGGATATGATATCGGTCCTGATGAGTTTTACGCACATCCACCCACATACTTATTTGGCCGTACTTGGCGATCTTGCAGAGTGCTCGATGCCAATTTCAATTCCTGAACAGGCAGCAGCACTTGAAATAGCTGGTACATGGGCTTCAAAGTCATCAGATGCTGCAAAGACATCTACTACCTGGCAACTACTCGACGACCGTATTTCATCCATTGCCAAAACCGAGCCTGATGGGGTCATCAAGGACATTGGAGTATTAAACGTCCTGTTGGGAATGTCGCTTGGGTCCAAGAAGCTTACCAACGTCCTTGACGACGTTGTAAACAGGTTTGGTATTAGTGACGGTTCTTCTGTTGGTCAAATAGTGTCGGACTCGCCTGCGTTCAGACAGAAAGCAGACAGGTTTACTATGATAACTTTTCTGCTCTATCACGGCACTCGTGGCAGTGGCATGACCCTCAAAGCTCTTTATCAACGCTTGCCAGAGTCCCATTTTATGGTCGATATAGGCGTTCTCAATCTGGCGATGAAGGGCTTCTTGGCACATGGATATGTCAAGGATGCTGAAACAATGTTTCGCCGAGTAACCTCGCAACCTTTGCGACATGTTGATGGGAAACAGCCAGGCAGACGCAACCCCGGCGTCCAATCGAAGCTGCGCAAAAAGCTTCTTGTGATGGATCAGCTCATGGAAATCTGCGGGTGTAGTGGACAGATGTACTCTGTTCCTCTGGTAGCAGATCTGTACACGTACGCCACGTTTTTTGACTTCTACTGCTCGCAGGGCCAACTATCCAAGGCTATTGGTGTTCTTCGGACCATGTCTCAGCAAGGATGTATGCCAGACCGACACTTATTCTTCCGCCTTTATTCTGCATTTAAAGACCACAACTTCTCCAGCAGTCAAGAATGGAGCCTATCGAGACTAAACTATGTGACTGATCTCGTCTGTGATTACGAGCAGCAGCATAAACAGCACTTCTGCACGGGCACTATGGCACAGAAGGCTATCTCAGCTTACCGAGAAGTCGCTCCACAGTATGGAGAACGCATTGATGAACTTGAACGCGAAGTGTTCGCTCTGGGCCAGCGTCCTCCATTCTTCCAAGTTTACAAGCTGCTAAAGCAGCTCATTCAAGCATGTTCCTAACGATTTTATGACTCCTATGCATTCTATAATAACTATGTATATTGAATTGCAATAATAATTGCAAGTATTGTATCCAAGTATCCATCATCATCCCGAAGTCGTCCACTCTATGCCATAGAACGGCTGATGCGGTTCGAAAAGTGTGCGGACACAGATGTACAACAGAGTATATATTTCAACTTTTCACTTCTTCTTTCTTTACTCAGTAGATCGAATAATTGTTGTCGAAGCTTACTTAAGATAATGAGGTGACTTATTATCCGACTTGCTTTGGGGAAAGTCTCCGGTCCTACAGCGGAAACGCCCTGGTCTGGACAGGCCAGGAGACTGGCCAATGACGTCTTGTGGATGCCGTAGCTTAACAGATGGGCTGGAAAGCTATTCACACTTACTTAGGCAATGGTTGCCTCCATCGAGGCCGGAGTCTTTGGCTCCGATGTCTAGTCACACTTGTGGTGGCATGGCTTTTGCTGGGTACCTGAGTGGTTTCACCCAGTTTCATCTGGTTGCGACATCCATGGCGTCTTTGGTCAGTCGGGAATGTATTCGACGAGGAGAAAGGTGCTTTCTTAAACGATAGTCATACAATTGCCCTCGTGTCTCTGCGAGGGTAACCCAATGGAGCTTAGTCTTGATCTCATGAGTCGTTTTTTAGGCCTGATCTGTTGAGATTGTGACAGCATAGTCGAATATGCCAGGCCAGTACTCGAGATCGATACACTGAAGGGTTCAACATGATGAAATCCAATGCAATCATAGAGTCAAGCTCTTAGAATGAAAAATCATTCAAGGACGAGAATTGCTTACATTTTCTGACCAACCCCAAGTGATCTAGTTTACAGGGAATAAAGAGTAAACCAAACAGTTTCAGCTTGAACAGCGTAGTCAACCTATTAAACCGCCTCCACCTACTATACACCTACCACACCCCTACCATACACCTGCCAAACACCTACGTCGTTAAGTTTCCTGTAGTCATTGCGATATAAATATACCAGCTGCTTGTGCCAGCCGGTCCAGATGTCGTTAAATGCAAAGCTCATCAAATGCAGCTAGTCCTTTTTGTAGTGTTCCTCAAGATACACGAGTGTATCGTTGCCATAAAGAAGCTCTCCACCGTACAGAGTCAGTGTGGTGAAGATGTTGGCCCAGCCCCAGAACTGCCAGGCCATCTTGGAGTTTCCACCCAGTAGGTTGAGGACAAGGTCCTGCCATGAAGTGGGAGCCGCTTCTTGGGCTGTTGCAACAGAACCACCACTAACCGTCGTGCCAAAAACGCTCGAATGTTGGAGCAAAAGGTGCGTGTAGACGGCAATGATGATGCATGGGGCGTATGAGTATACGAGGAACAGCAAGGGCTGTGACTTTGAGATCCGCTTTGGTGACGCTGGTCTCGGGGAGGACCCATTCTTTGGATGGGTTTGCAGGTGGATATACGACCCAACTGGCGAAATAGGTGGCGACGTTGCAGGGGATGCTCCTGGTGGAGACGTCTTCAAAGCGGGAATGATGCGCATTGCAGCAAAGAACACAAACAGGCGGTAAGCCAGCGACACTGCAACTGATGGAGTGATTGTGGACGTGGCGCCCAGGAAGAAATCAAACACAGTGATAAATCCCTGAGGAGTCAGCTCTGCAAGCGTCTTTACGAGGTTAGAATACCCCGTGATGATGATAGGTGGGAAGGGCGGGATCTGGGCTTGGCCTGCGTGACGGAGACCTGTGGGCACAGTACCAGTCGTGGAAGCTGCTGTCTGGCCAAGCTTGAATAGCGACGAAAACATTCCGCCTACATCCTGGGCACCTACTGTGTGGGCTCCATCAGAAGGAGATGGCGACAGGAACGGGAAGAAAAGCGACGGCGTAATGGACGATCGAAAGTCGGTGAAGGTCACGTACAGTCCATACACGACGTATGAAAATAAAAGTGCAGACTCAATGGGCGTTCCCTTTCCAGACACAATACCGTAGAGACCCAGGAATGAGGCCATTGTTAGGGCCGCGCCAATGAGTGTTCCAGACGTGAGCTGTATATCTACCGGGAAGGTGTAGATGCGGTAGAGGAAGTATAGACTTGCAGTCAGCGTGCAGGCAGACACAATAATCTGCACAAACATCCAGGTATCTGAGCGGCGGTTGAGCCAGCGGGATATTTGGCCCGTTGCCTGGATCACGAGCAGGGTGCAGAACCCTTCCAGGATTGTGAACAGAGGTGTTGCATGGTGGACGAACAGGCTCCACGGTGTCACAATCTTAACCCATAAGGACGATGGCTCGTCGACTCCCGAGAATAGGCTCAGGTGTAGAATCAACATCGATGGGATGATGATAATATGCTGTAGATAGAAGAACAGCATTCCAGGAATGCTGAACTTTGTGTTTCTGCTGGCTATCCGCACCGTTGATAGAAATAGATAAACGGTGGATAGAGTAAAGGTGAAGGCGATTCCGCAGTCTTCACCACCCACATCGAATGCCAAAGGAATGGTGAGGATGACAAGAGCCAGATACAGGGCCGAAAGGCTTGCCTGGATCAGGTGTCTTGTTCTCACCATGATGAAGGGAGGAGAGAGCGTGGGAGAAAAAGGGGGTTACTACTATCTGACGGTGGTAGTAGTCGAGGGAGGTGTTCCTAGAGGTCGATTTCGAGGCAGCAGCGTGTAGTACAGACAGACGTGAGGTACATAAAGCTTATCGAAGGCTTCGTGACACTGGAGGCACCAGAACAGGTAGAAGGTCAAGGAATACGACGCAGGGCCAGATTGACACGTTGAAAACACGACTTCTTCACAGCACACACTCAAGAGTCAAGTTGTGTGGAACTCGCAAGCTCCTTGTACACACGTATCACTTGAGGCCTTGTATTGACAATAGCCCAGTAAGTGAAAAAAAAAAATGGGAGAGAGCTGGACTGGCGCGCACGGCTACACGGTGAAGCTGAGGCGTCTGAGGCGGCAATATATGGATGTTCAGGCGGGTGTCAATCAGTAGCAATGTAGCTGAGGGCTGAGGTGTGGCAAGTCGTATGGAGTGAGCAGTCCGGGACGATGGCGAGGTGGTCAATTGCACAATCGCTAATTAGCGGCGCGAAGTGGGATATAATTTAGGTGTTAAGGGCACGCGACGCGAAATCAGGATAGGGGGATAAGGGGTCAAACACAGCGTGGTTGTAGAGGGAAGAGTGACCTGTATAACGATTACTTAGATGGTTTGAGTGACTGGGGGTACTGTTTGTAGACCGGAATGGACTCTCAAATATAAGTGGCCTTGTGGATGGGCTTGGTACAGCCACAGCTTATGACAGTGCGTCTTTGCTGCAGTGTTGCCTGGGCCCTGACCTCCGTCGTGCAGCGGATATCGAAATATTTTTTTTGAATCAACCTATACTGACGAAGACCCCACAAATGGCAGTCAAAACGGGCCCAGGTAGGCGAAATACGGGCCGTCGCGCACTTCGAGGCGCAGCGGACTCACCAGAGACGGTTACAGCAACCCCGGTGAAACGGGCAGCCGAATCAGCGCCAGTTCTTGAAAACGATGATGATGAAGAACCCAGTGCGTACAATGCGCTTCTGACGCTGCTCAAGACGGAGGCCCCAAATAAACGAGCCAAAATAGTACACAAAACAGTATCTGAAGATACCAAGAACCAGCCTGATGAGGATCAAGTAGAGGGAGCTGAAGATGGACCTGAGGCTGATGAGGAAGAAGAAGATGAAGAAGGCGATGAGATCACCATCGACGACGACAATGAGGGTGACGTTAAAGACCCGTTTGAATGGCACTTCTCGAACCCCGATATGAGTGTTATTGAATCCGCCAAACAGGCCCCTACCAAGTCTGTCAAGGTGGCTATGGGTCTCGGATCAAGAAGCGTCGTTGTGCGACCCGATATCGATGATTGCCCACTCGTTGAAACTCAACCGCTCAAGGTGCGGTCGGTCAAGTCTCTCAAAGTGAAGTACAGACTTCAAGCGCCATTTCAGCGTAAAGTTCCCGATCTCACAACTCTTCAAAAGGACATCAGTGGTCCTCTGTTTGCGTACCAGGACATTTTATTCCCGGCCCAGACTCCAGACAATCAGGGCGAGCTCCAGCAAATGTACGCGCTGCATGCTATTAACCACATCTACAAAACTCGAGACCGAGTTCTAAAGAACAACTCCAAGCTAGCCGCCGCTGGTGGCAACAGCACTGTCGAATACCGGGATCAGGGCTTTACTCGGCCCAAGGTTCTTGTGCTGCTGCCAACACGAAACTCTGCATACAAGTTCATCACACAACTGACAGCTATTTCAGGGCTCGCTCAGTCCGAGAACCGTAAGCGGTTCAAAGATGCATTCTACGAGGAAGCCCAGCCTCCGTCGTCAAAGCCAAAAGATTTTCTCCACCTTTTCTCGGGAAACACCAACGATCTGTTCTGTCTCGGAGTCAAGTTCACGCGACAGGCCCTCAAACTGTACTCATCGTTCTACTCGTCGGATCTTATTGTCGCCAGTCCTCTCGGGTTACGTATGATTGTAGGAAATAAGGGTGACAAGAAGCGCGACTATGACTTTTTGAGCTCAATCGAACTGGCCATTGTTGATGAGGCCGACGCCATCCAGATGCAGTCGTGGGAGAACGTGAGTCACATCTTCAAACACATGAATCTTATACCGCGAGAGGCACATGGCTGCGACTTCAGTCGCGTTCGCAATTGGTACTTGGAAGAGGATGCCAAGCGACTCCGCCAGACCATCATCTTGTCGCAGTATGCGACACCTGAAATGAACCACACACTCTCGAAGCTCAGCTACAACGTTTCTGGACTTCTCAAGGCTCGTTCCGAGTACCAGGGAGTTCTGGGTGGTATTGGAATGCGACTTCGCCAGGTGTTCAACCGCATCGAGGTCAGCGCGCCCACTGAGGATCCCGATGTGCGCTTCAAGCACTTTACGACCGTTATCCTTCCTGCGCTTGAGCGGTCATCGTCAATGGATGGAACATTGGTATTCATTCCTTCGTACATGGACTTTGTTCGTGTTCGCAACTACCTCGACGCGCAGAACCTGTCTTCGGCGTGTGTCTCTGAGTACTCGAGCAGTTCCGAAGTGTCTCGGGCGCGAACTTACTTTGCTACTGGTCGCATCAAAATGCTCGTGTACACAGAACGTCTTCACCACTTCCGCCGATATGAGATCAAGGGTGTGCATCAGGTTATCGTGTATGCACCTCCTACCAATGCCAAGTTTTACCAGGAAGCTGCGCGTTTCCTAGTGCGCACATCGGTTGAGGCTCAGATCAGCGTGGAGATGCTGCGCATGCGCACCGTCTACTCCAAGTGGGACACGCCCAGTCTCGAACGTATCGTTGGCACCAAGTCTGTTGGCAGTCTTATCCACGGCAACGATACCTATGAGTTCTTCTAGGCTGGTATAATTGGTGTCCACTCCTGTACTATTAATGCATTTGTTAAACAGTGTAACTCGCTCGTCTATACAATGAGACTCTTAACCTATGGCCTATTAATGTATTTTAGTCGTCTTTGTTGAATTCTCCGATAAACTCATCTCTTTGCTAATATATACAAGGAACGCGTAACTGTAGCTTCGCAGCATTATCATCTCCACATTATTTCACTTCGCATTGAGCTTCATCATTTAGCCTGATGGAGCCCGTTCACATTCAGCTCTTGACTTAGTTCTCCGTAGCAGTGCTTGTTTACTGGAACAATAGAGTCGCCTGAGTTAGGACGAACACAACATTACTCTTTTTACTCACCGCCATGGCAATACAGCACAGGGAAACGTATGGCGATAACCGTTCTCCTACACGCGCCGCCTTCCAGAACACGCCGAAGACACCTGTCTTCTGCTTGTCGACGAGAGCTGGCACGAGAGCACGTGCATAGGCACTCGTACAGATGACGAGCAACAACACCAGCAGCAGCGACTGGAAATTAAAAATGGCCGTCTGTGTTAGCAGCAGTCGACGTCCATTTTGCTGGACCTACCATTTGGCAAGAGGCATGAAGTTAAGTGTACAATTTCGGGAAGCGAATATGCAGTCAGCGGCAGCAAGGCAAAAGGATTGACTGTAGCTATTGAAATGATTACAACCAACTCGTAAAGAATTGACAGATTATTACTGTTATGATAATAAAGCAATAATACTATGCGAAGTATGATGCAAAATTCTATACGAAAATACAATTGAAATGCACACCTAGTCCTCCTTGAAAAGCTAGAACTCCTTGGACTAAAGTATGAATCCTCCTACTGAATGCCGCTCCCTAGCTGTAGCCAAACCAAAAAAACCTTTTGCCTAAATATACACAAAACATAAATACAAAGCGTAACGTCGTAGACCCATGCACGTAAAAACCATTAGACCAGAATCTGGTGGGGCGAGACTCCGTGGAGGCTGTGAGGCGAGATCATGCCGTCCTCAGGCCTTGAGTCAAGAGCTCCCTTCAGCTGGGCCAGAGCCGGACACTCCAGCTTCTGGATGTGATCCTCAACCCACAGCTCGTTGCTCTCAAACACTTCACCGCAGCCAGAGCAGTTTCCAGCGACCTTGGGGCGATCCTCAGATCGTGTTCCCGAAGGGTACTGGAAGTGACGGGCCTTGAGGTGCATCTTGTAGGTATCACGGCGCGAGAAACCTCCAGATGGGTGGCAAGGAGGTTCTGAATCGGCACAGTAGAAGGGGCAAGTGTAGGCCTTGGTGGGCGCATGCTTCTTCATGTGACGAGTCAAGTATCCCTTGACCCGGAAAGATGCATCACACTCAGTGCACACAAAGATATTGCTGTCACTGCTGCCATCCGAAATACCTGGAGACGGGGTCGATAGATGGCCACCAACCGACATGGGGCTAGTTGAATTAGAAGCCAAGTCAATGCCGTGGACAGATACGACTGATGAGTGAGGCGACACGACCACATCTCCGTTGCCATAGCCATAGATGGTTGCGGGTACCATGTGCTGCAATTGTGCGGCAGCGGCAGCTGCAGGACCAGCCTGGTGGTTAAACGAGTCTACAAGAAGAGTGTTGTCGGGCATTCCAAGGTTGACAACAGCACCCGAGGGCGACGTCATCTTAGAGTGCATATCCGAGCTCATACCGGTCTCCTCATCTGAGCTGTGGTACGACAGGTGGGTGGATGCGCTGTTGGACATGCCAAAGCTAGGCGCGTTCATGATTCCCGACCAGGTGAGGTCATCCTCAACTGTGTGCTTGTCGTCATAGAAAGTGCTAACGTTTTCGGGAGAACCATTATCACTGTTGGCAGCCGAGTGCACCATGGGGTAGAGTCCGTTGACCATGACGGTGGGGCCCGAGATGGGCTCCTGAATGACGGGAGCCATGGGGCCAACGGGCATGTTCAGCGGCAGCAGAGCGTGAGCTGCGTCCGACAAGGGGTCTAGTGGCAGACTAATGGGTTGTGTAGGCATGACAGCTACTTCCTCAAAAGAGGCGGCGATGGGGTACTCCTCGGGCGACTGCAGCGCCTCGAGCTCAGGGGGCGAGAACTCCGTTTCGGCGTAGATGTTTGCGTGGTTGTTGTTGGCGTTGCTGTTGAAGTAGACGTTGGAAGCAGCCGAGTTGATCGAATCGTGGCGGTGGGCAGAATCGCCAAAGGGCTCACCGAAGTCATTGGTGTACTGCTTGTAGACCTCGTCGGTCACGCTGTCGGAGCGCTGGATAGTCGAGGTGCGACGGTCCGACATCGAGTAGGGAAACGACACCGAGGGTCTAGCTCTGCGCATGACTAGCTTTGAGGTGTTGACAGAACGTGACAAGCCGTTATCCGGGGAAGGAGCCGGTTCATCCAGTGCCGAGGCAGCCGCGGAGTCAAAATCGGCAAGCGTGGTATTGGTAGAGGCCGGGGCGTCATTCCACAGCGACAGCGGCGACATAAACTGCATTTGCGCGTGGTGCTGGGCTGACGACTGGACGTGAGACTCAAAGTCCCAGCCGACTACAGTGCCCGTCGGGTTGCGGACTTGAACTAGACCAAAGTGTGGGTCGGTCGAACAGGCCACAGGGAAACCTGGGCGAGGGGCCGTCGAAGACAGGCTCTGGACCTTGCCAGACGGGAAGAGCAGAACGGCGGGTGTCGATTTGTCGGTGGCAGAAGCGGCCTTGTCGGATTTAGAGTCGGCCGGGGCGTCCGACGTGGGTGACGGCACACCCGTTAACAGCTGACTAGGTTTCGAGATCCACAGGCTCGAGAGACCGGTGCCGCCCATGACAGGCGCCAACAGCGACCACAGCGCGCTGTATGCCGAGGCCGACAGAGTCGACACAGTCGAGATGAGCGTTTGCCAAAAAGACATGGTTTTTGGGGACGTGTGAAGGAGAGGGCGATAGGGCCGAGAAGCACGCGAGGTTCAGAGGTGGGAAGCTGGAGGAAAAAGGGGGGCGGGCGGAGAAGAAAGGTACAACAGGCGGTTCAGATTACAAAGGATAACAAAGGATTTATAGAAAGGCAGGGAAGACGGTAGGCAGCGTGCTATAATAGATACACACGACAAGTCGACCTCCAAAGACTCGGGTACTAAGCAGGAAAAAAAAACGGGCCTCTCCACGCTATATATTGGGTTGATTTTTGCGGTGGGGCTTGGGGAGGGGGAGACACAGAGGGCCCGAAACGGAGGGTATGGCGCAAGCGGCACGGAGTAGGGCAGGGTATAAGAGGGGGGTAGCAGAGAAGGGGGAGGGGTCTTTACAGGGGGCTAGGCCTTTGACTAAATGGGAGTAAAGGGAATGGATTGGAGTGTATATACTGTAGAAAGGAACATTGGTTCAAACCAACAGCTTCAAGCCCCTTCAATGGCTGTCCGCTCAGACCAGCGTGGGGTGCAGGTTGCGTGGACGGTGCGTTTGATGCCGTGATGATAAGCTTACATGAAGCGAAGATCCTGGACCGCTTGATAACTTGGGTACGGGTGCCGGATTGGGATAAGGCGAGCAAAAGCAAACGGGAGCCGGGGGGGTAGGGGCGCCGCCTCGCGCTGCCTTGAACTTTGACGAGCACCGCCGCCAAGCAATCATGGTACTAGCCAGTAGCAACGGAGCCGTTAGTCAGTAGTCACAATAGACAATTTAGACGACGCTAGACACCGTACAACTGCACGCAGCGGGCTCCGACTTCTCCACGTTTGTCTCCCCGTCTTAGTACCCGCACTTGCATGCCCATTCTTGGCGCTGTCAAATCTCATCTGCGTCTTCAGGGGACCTCCCATTGGGTCAAGGTGGTGTGGTGTGGTGTTACTATTGCACCCTGTAGCCTGAGGGTCCAATCAGCGTCAATCCATGTACTATCCATGTACACTCGATGCAAATCGATCGGTAGCGTTGGATCCGATAGCGATTGATCCTTTTACGATTGATCTTTGGCTCTTGTGGTCGTGCTCTCCTTTCCCTCCCCTGGTACACTACCCGAGTTGGGACCAGCAAACGCACCGCCACACGACCATCACATACTACTACGGAGATGGACGGCTACGGAACCCGCTAGGCTAGGCCCTCGCTATCTCCGGTCACCATCATCTACTAGGCCACATCTCCTCACCATTTGCTCCATCCACTCTGTCAACCCCTGCTCTCTGTCTCCCCGCTTCCCTTCACCGCCTCCTCCTCCTTCCTCTTTCTGTCCTCTCTGGGTGCGCCGCGCGTCGAGTCGCCGTCGGCACCCTTGCTTTTTTACATTCCGCATAATCGCTGTTATCGGTGCCGTGTGCTAGTGGGCCATCCACCGCCACAACCGCACTTTTGACTCTGGTGGCCTGCCAAGAACAGCCGCCTATAAGCGGGCTAATCTCAAACCTTAGATATCGGCACGAGTTCCATTTGGAACCCGACTTCCGTCACAGGACCGCTGCTGCTTCACGGGCATCTCCCATGCATGATGAATACGAGCCTTCTTGCATGGTCTAGGCCATAGCCCTGGCAAGCCTGTATTGCACCATCAGACACTTCTCAACAAGGCAGTATGAGCCGAGAGCTCAGAACTGAGCAATATGTCAGCCTGGTCCTCTACCGCAGTACCAAAAAGTGCTCGTACGTGTTTGATTAGACCCTTGAACGGTAAGCCCAGTGCTGTAGACCTGTATGTAGACATGTTCAATGAACACCAGCGTTGAGCCCAGAAAATGGGCCCACAAGCTATGCAACCAAGCTGCTAAACTAACTCACCAGCTAGCTGTACTCCTCGCTGCCTGCTGCAAGCGATCTGCAGCCTAGAAGAGGCGTCGTCATGTAGCCTGGGCTTCGTGAACTGCATGGAAGCTGTACCTCACCAAGCGGGGATATGCGTACGGAAGCACATAATGGCTTTGATCCGTAGACACCTTTGTAGAGAAATTCATAGGTGCTTCGAAGGCGTTTCCATGGACACCGTCGTATTCGATTTTGCGAAGGCGTCTTCATGGACACCTTCGTATTCACTTTTGCAGCGTTCTACGTGAGTTTCACCTCAGCTTGCTTCATGGGCTCCGGTTCTCGTCTCTGCAAATTGTACGCTGCAATGCACGCAGTCGTTACCAATAGGCCAAGTCCGTTGATAGGCGTCAGCACATCGCCGAAAAATACACACGCAATGGTGATAGTCACCACCTCCTTGCAAATACCGGCGATTGCGAGAGTCAGAACACCAGTACGGTCCAGAAGCACAAACTCGCACAGAGTCATGGAGAACGCTAACAGTCCGGGGAACACCATCAGTAGCAGTCCACGAATGACACCATCATCCCACAGTGGCGCTCGTGCCAGTTGCACTGGCCCTTCAAAGAGCATCGCTAGCACGAGCAGAATGGCGCCCGTCAGCGGAGACACGAGAAGAATCGTGTACACTGGGCTGTTATGGCCATTGTCGCTTGTGTCGCGTGTAATCTGAGGGTGCAACAAGAGACGGGTCAGCGACCAGCGAAGTCCCGATGACGCTGCTGCTCCTACCACCAGCGCAAGCCCGCCCAGCTGGAACTGCGTCTCGCCAGCCACCATCATAAGCACACCCAAAGTCATGGCTCCTACAATGACATACATGCGCTTGCTGGGCTTTTCGAGGCCGAATAGCACCCCAAATGCCAGGACAAAGATGAGTCCCGATGACTTGACCATCGTGTAGAAGCTCAGCGTCACAATTCGCAGCGACACATTACCCATGCCAATGTCACCAGCTGAAGCAGCTGCACATGGTCCAATCGTGTCGAAGTACTCGCCTAGAGACTTCAACCGCGTCTGTGGTCGCCACTGTGGCCTATACCAGACGACAGCAGCAGCCAGAGCTGCTTGAACGGCTTGATGCCCGAACGTCGAGAAGATAGGGAACCGGAAGTTGCCATGATCCCCCGAGAACATCCACTTGTTGTACACGGAAATGCCCACTGAGAAAACGTACCAGCCGAGGATGTATAGCAGAGTGACGGCGTTGGTGTGTAAAGTTGATTCATGAGGTCGAGGCGCCCCGGGTGCCCCTAGTAGCGTCTCTGTGTCGAATGAAGCTCCGTCGGCACCTTCTATGTCCACCTCTGTCTCTAACTCGCGTGCACGCCGTGAACCGGCCGCCGTGAGCGTATGCCGCGGGTAAGTCTCATACGTGTGAGTTGTCGTAGCGCTGCCGTTGTCGAGCATCACTCACCGCGAGAGTATCGCGTCGCTAATGAAGGGGGATGATGTATGAGTTACTTTGGCAAGATACGCGGCTGTAACAGCTCTGATTCGAAACGAAGTAGCCATCATGAAACAGTCTGATAAAGGACGCTCAGCAATCTGGCATCTAGCATTCATGAGACTCACTGATAGTAAGTAATTGTATTTAGTTGGAGTGGCCCGTAGTTACATCATCTTGACATCTGATATAGCTGAGACTCTCGCAGTCGTTTATCCGCCGATTTAACCGCAGATCACTCCGAGAGTACTATAATCGCTGTGTGTCTGTACGCAGAGTCAGATACGTATACGACTAAACAAATATCTGCTTTTTGTGTCAGTACTCCAACTAGTTATAGTCGTTTGTATACTCCTTAGCTACCTGAACTGCCGTCCCACTTGACTCTCTAGTAATCCTCCAAACTGTTACACTTCATAACCTGCTACCCCATACCCGGTTAAGCGCCAAAATGCGAGATCCCGCATGCCGCACAGCCTTCAAATGCGCAGTTCTTACTTCTCCTTCCTTCATTCCGTTCTGTGTCTTTCTCTCGCGTCCACTGGACCTTCTTGCCGCCCTCGTAACCCCTTTGCCAACGATGAAACTCGCCGGTGCTACTGCGCTGGCGCTCGTCGTCCTGGCGCGCCCGGGGCTCGCGTTGTCGCGCATAAATAACCTTGGCCAGCAGATCCCGAACATGCACATCCCGTGGTCTCCAGATGAAGTGCCGGTTCCTGCTACGGATATGGTGCTGGGCCACGATTCCGAAAAAGATGGTCAGCTCGCGCGTCGAAGCACCCCGTCATCGGTGCCCCGTATCCGCGTCAGCTCTGACATATTCTACTATACCAACGTCACAGTGGGTACTCCGACCCCCCAAAACCTCAGTCTTATGTTAGACACGACACAGGGAGACATTTTAGTGCTACAAGAGACGTTCCCGGTGTGTGGTCGCTTTGTCCCACTGACACAGTGCGCTATTGGGCATACATATGACCCACAGTTTTCGACTTCCTTCCAGTTGATCAGCAGCTCGGATGCCTCGTTCAATCACACATATATTAACGGAGACTTCGTGACCGGTCTCTACGGTACCGACACGATGTTCCTCGAGACCATCAACCTCAATAACACCATTATAGGTGTTGTAAACGATACAAATATCGCGACTCCTGGCCACTTGGGTCTGGGCTGGAACCCAGCGAACTCTGATTCGGATGTTCCCGTGTTGTCACAGCTCATCACGACCCTCATAGGTCTTCAGTATATCGAATCCCCTGTGTTTTCCCTATACATGCCGTGGAATGGCACTCATGGTCATCTGCTGTTTGGTGCTGTCGACACATCCATGTACAACGGTTCGCTGACCATCATGCCCATCTTGCCGGCTACGGGTCCGGGCCAACAGACGCCCAAGTATCAGTACCTGGCTGTGGGACTTACCAGTATATTTGCGTTGAATGAAGACCTCGAAGAAAGCATAGTGTCTGATGCCAACATTCCGGTGCTACTCGACTCATCCAGCGTGCTCTCCTACCTGCCGTTTGATATCATTGTCAACATTGCCATCCAGATCAACGCGCTGTACTTGCCAACTAGCGGCGTGTGGATTCAAAGCTGTTCTTACCGCAACATCAGTGGTAGTGTTGTGTTCTCCTTTTACGGAGCCAACGTGACTGTGCCTATTGGCAACCTACTCGTGCCGCTTATTGACAGAGAAAGCAACCAGCCCATCATTTTCAATAATCAGCCCATGTGCGCGCTGACGTTTGGTGACTCGGCTGTATCGGGCTACAACTCGGTGGGTGCTAATGTGCTGTCCAACATGTACCTTGTTGTTGACTATGAGGCACTACAAGTAGGCATAGCTGAGCCCATTTCTCAGCCAATACAGTCGCAGACGTTGACGGCGCCGGCCCCATCTGGCCCATTTGCATCACTTCCAGCAACAGTTGCGAGCTCGGAGTCACCAACGGGAATCTCGAACATAATACCAGAAGCTACAGGTGCTGAGAGAGCTGCTAGTCCCGCTGTGACAGATGACGTGTCGTCTTTTGGACTTAGTGCCATAGCGACCACCAAGTCGGTTCGCACAATTGAGAATGTTTCGGTCAACCTAACGGATGTCAAGGGTGCAACACTCGTATCGTCAGTGTCAACTGTTGTTTTTTCGGTTGCTGACCGCAGCGGTAACTTCACCGACAAGGGTAACGATTTCCCACTGTTGGCCATTAATTCGCTATCGAAGTCTGCATCCAATTTTGGGATCCCTACTACAGTTGCATCCGGTAAGCCGCCACCTCTGCCGCTGTTCACGTCGCGAGAAAACTTGACGGCGACGTCCACTGGTAATACATTTGTTGCTGGATCGTACAAGCTGGTGCCCAATTTGCTCGCTGTAGCGGGTTGCGTTGTGGCCATGGTCATCTACTAGTCCTATTTATCGCATATCAGTACTACTGAGCATTAAAATGAAGCTATTAACGCGGAATCATTTTACAAAGCTGCTATAGAGAATAACATTCACTGTATATTGTACATTGTGGAATAGTTTTAGGAAGCTGTATAGAGAATAGCATCACTGTACTTTGTACCATACACTTGTGGGGTCCCAAGTCGCCTATTGTACACAATTCAAAACCCAGCTAATCATCATAAATATAAATAAAGTCCTGAATATACAAATGTAGGACATACAAAATCATGCAAATGCAGCGAGCGGTTCGAGCCATCATTTCTTCTTGCCCTTGTTGAAGACCATGGTGCTCTTGCGCTTCTCAGCAGCACGGGCAACCTTCTTCTTCTTGTACGAGCTCATAACCTTCTTGCTCGAGGACACGGGCTTGACGGGCTCGGTGGCAGTAGCGGGCTCAGGGATTTCGACCTCTACCTCCATGGTCTCTTCGTCCTTTGGCAGCTGCTGTTCCTCAACAACGGCGGTATGTTTGTTCAGCTTGTCATTCAGGCGCTGCAGACGGGCATCGATGACGGGTCCAAAGACCTTTTCACGCTTGATGCCTCTGAAGCGAACCTTTGTCTTTGCTCGGAGAGATTTGCCCATTATGATGTGTGGTAAGTAGGAGTTGTTTTGACGGTGAAGCTAGGCAGTACTATTTTTTTTTGTAGCTTGGAAAAAGCCGTGCCCTTGCTGACATAATCTTTTTGGAACGGCTGCGATTGTATACGAATATGCAGTAAGCAGGTATGAGTTGCTGGGCAGGGGTGGGTACTCTCAGTGTGTTTACTACTACTTGCATCCCATCATGTACAGTGAATTGGTTTCAGGAATTGCTCCGTTTTAACGCCACCCTGAATAGCGCCACCCGATGACACCAAGTGAATCATTTTGACAGAGAAGAAAACTATTTTTTTTTGGTAAATGGCTCAGTCGTCGCTAGTCTACTAGCGTCAGCGTGAGTCAGCAGTACCTGGTGGTGCCCTCGCCCCATGCCCGTGCCCTGGTTTCTCTTACCTATTTAGGAAGCCGTCAGTCCCGTTTCCTCCCAACCAGTCCCCCACTTACACAGCGTACATCTCGGCATCAGCTGGGACACCTAGAGAAAGCCCTCTTTTGCATTTCGCTCCAGCATCCTCTTCATCCGACAACATCAACGATGGCTAACCTGCGACTTCAGAAGAGACTTGCCGCCAGCGTTCTCGGTGTCGGCAAGCGCACCATCTGGCTGGACCCCAATGAGATCACGGAGATCAGCAACGCCAACTCGCGCCAGGCTGTCCGCAAGCTTGTGTCCAACGGTCTGATTATCCACAAGCCCCCTACCGGCCACTCTCGATCGCGCACCCGTGCTCTGCACGAGGCCAAGCGTGCTGGTCGTCACACCGGTTACGGTAAGCGAAAGGGTACTGCTGACGCCCGTATGCCTGCTCAGGTTCTGTGGATGCGTCGTCTGCGTGTCCTGCGTCGCTTGCTCGTCAAGTACCGTGACTCTGGCAAGATTGACAAGCACCTGTACCACGACCTGTACAAGCTTGCCAAGGGTAACACATTCAAGCACAAGCGCCAGGTCATTGAGCACGTTATCAAGGCTAAGGCCCAGGCTGCTCGTGAGCGTGCCCTCAAGGACGAGTCTGACGCCCGTCGTCTCCGCAACCGTGCTGCTCGTGAGCGACGACAGCAGCGTGTTGCCGAGAAGCGTGAGGCTCTGCTGCGCGACGACTAAGCGCACTATGCCATGCTCTTCTTGTGCCTGTAAAATGAATGGTTTTTCACTTGTTAATGTGTTGACACGACGCACGGGATCCGTCCCAAATTACTCCAAGTATACATTGGGAGCTCCTCCCAAATACACTGATCAAAAAAAAAGATAGTAATGTTTGGTAGTGCACTGAGTAGTGATAGGACTGACTTTCGCATGGTGAGAGTTTTGTATTGTAAGACTTCGGCTTGGAAGACTTTGGCTCGTAAGAGGCATTGGATGTTGGCTTTTGTGGCATGCTGAAAATCAATGCAATATATTTCAATGTACTGCATCGTATAGATTGGGACAGATAAGGAACACAAGGAGGTGGTTTGAGGGAGTAGTCAAGTCCACTTATTTTTTGGTCTGGCTAATAGGCTTGAATAAATCTGATAATTTATATTAATTGAACTCATGTGTTGTATTAAATGAGCGTGTATGTTTCAGTTGTGGAACTTAGTATGGTCACTGTATAACAGTTAGCTTTTGAAAGGTGGTACTTTGATTGTCGTAAAACATTGTTACCCATAATTGTCTAACTAACATAATTATCGTGCTTATCGTACTGCATCTTCATTGTTAGATGCAAACAGATCCCCGCTTTTCAACAATTGACACACAACAGCAGCGCTAGTCCGGTGCGGGGATGTCAAGAGCCCCATGTATATGCGTCTGGATGCACGATTGACGGGTACTCGCGACAATAGCGCACATTGGGGTGATGGCTATTCCTTAATTGGTAACTGGCATTTACACATGTGACCGCTTCTTACGAGGTAGGTCGAGTGTGAAGTAAATTGGCTCTAGAACAGTGTTGTCTCTCTCTCGTTCTCTACCTCTATCTTTCTCATATCTATTACAGTGCCTCACTCTCCTCTCTCTACATGTCTCTAATGTCTTGCTCTCTCCCCCCTTCACTTCACTCCTTCCCCCTTGATGCCCAGTCTCGCTGTTCTTCCCCGCATTATACTACTGCTGAGCTTACCTCCTTCGTACCGCTATATTGTGGATAATGTGGTCTGATAAGTGCCAAGAAGCTCAGACGCACTGCACCCCACATTTGCCCTACTGGGTAGTGGAGAAGGGGCCTAAGTCCAATAGAAAGGTCCAAGGGGATACTGAGATCTGGAAGTGGTATGACGCCTATAGACCACACAGGTGCTCCCGGACCCGTTGGTGAACGGCTACTTCCATTGCAAAGGAGCCCGACTCGGTATAATAGTGCGGTCTCCGAGCCCGCGGCCGTTGGGGCCCATCGCGTAAATCATTCCGGTTAGGGTCGGACCACCGGACCACCGGAGGTTCCTAGCGCCTGGGCCACCACCGCAGCGGTCCCGGCATCTACCGACCGGTCGAGCCAATCAACACGCCGCAAATGTCGGTCTAAGCACAGGTTCGGGGCCGTTGGGGAAAATGCGGTATGCAGGCTTTTAGTGTTTCTGCGGTTGGTGCGCTTCTTATCTGCTTCGCTCGCATCCCTCGCATTTCCTGTCCCCGCACACCCGGATCTTCACCCCGAGTCTAAAACTGAAGGCGTCGCAACACGCACAGTCAGCCAAACTACGCCTCCGTTGTACTCCAACTTCGTCCTCTCCTAGATTCGTCTCCCTTCCTCCACTATCGTGGCTCAGCCGACTCTCTGCCGTCAACTCCGTCCCGTCTCTAGTCATCCGACTACCCAGAAATGGATGTTCTTCCCCGCACTGTGCATGCCCTAACCTGAGTTCGTACCCCGCCAAACCCGCCCTACTGCACAGGCTGCGATCCTTTAAATACCGGCGCTTGTGCCGCATTAGTTAGGTCTCCCTGTGTTTGTACTTTTCGGCCTTATTGTTCCGGTCCTGTCGCCTTCTGCGCACTATCCACTGTTATCTGCTACCACCCCTCCACTTTTGGACTCGACTCGGTTCTCCCGCGCTCTCCTCTCTACCCGTGGCCGAGTTTTCTCGTTGCTCTCGACTCGTACCCTAGCTAGTATCCCGCGACACTCTTCTTTCTAGAGCGTTTTTTTGGGGTCATCTGTACCTTTTACTCTCATCACTTTTCTTCCCTATTACCTCTTTCCTCCTCCCTTTTCCTCTATCCCCCCTCATTGACGACAGTCAACCCCTTTGTATCCCTCAACAACCTCATTACCTACTCCTTCCCCCCTTTTTCATAATCACAAAATGCCCGACGGAGCTCAGGCATGGAAAATGATTAAGATCCCCGGATCTCAAGCAGACCGTGTCACACAGGCCTGCGACTGGTGCCGTTCCAAGAAGGTGCGCTGTGACGGCTTACGCCCAAAATGCTCACAATGCCAGGCCGTAGGCTTCGAGTGCAAAATCTCCGATAAACTCTCCCGTCGCGCCTTTCCTCGAGGCTACACTGAGTCTCTCGAGTATCGCATTCGCCAGCTTGAGTCGGAAAATGCACGTCTGTCAAGTCTGCTGGACGTCAAGGATGAGCAGATGGAGACTTTGTCGCGTGTTGAAGCTCTGAGTCCCAAGGTTCCCACGACTACTACTGCCATTTCTTCTCCCCCAGTCGCCATCAACAAGTCGAAACAACCACCAGCCCCAGAAAGTGTGTGCTGCTCTCCACCCAACCACACACATGGCCAGGCGGCTTCTCCGTCCGACCACGACAGCAACTACGTCGTTTCCCATATGAACTCTCTAGCCATTGATGACACATACCGCGGCACCACTGCTGGTGGCGTGTTTCTGCAGTCCTTCATTGAGAAGCTCGGACTTAAGAACCCTGAGGCTGTCCCCTCTATCTCAAAGATCGTCATGCAGATGGGCCAGTCCACTGACACTATGTGCCTAAATGTCGTGAGAACCTCGTCTGTCTACGCGTCCTCGTCCATTGGCTCTCCGCCAGGCTTGACGCCTGACTCGTCATTATCCCGCGACTCAACTTCGCTCATATCCTCTTTCCCGTCTCGCCTCCTCTGCGACAAGCTAATTACCATCTACTTCCAGGAGTGGCAGTCTATGTACGCTGTTGTCGACGAGGTCCAGTTCCTCACATCGTACCAGAAGTTCTTTGATGCAGACTACGCGGGAGCGCCGCTTCATCCCTCGACGGAACTGTTTGCCGCTGCATTGGCCCTCGTGTTGAATCTAGCTTCTCTTGCTGTGAAGGATGGACCTCCATTGACTTCCAACGATTCAGCTCGTCTGGAGGCCGTGTGGAAGCGTCAGCTCTCTATTCGTCAACCACCATCACTAAAGGTTCTGCAGATTGTGCTGCTGGCCCTTCTCTATTCATGTCATACGGGAAACCTCGACGATATCTGGCACTACCGTAGCATGGCTGTTAGCATGTCTCTGCGTCTCGGTCTACACCGCAGCCGCCACCTCATGCGCACTGCCTCCGGTGCGCCTCTATCGGACTACTCGAAGGAGTTGTCTCGCCGCCTGTTCTGGCTCACCTACACGCTGGATGTATTTTCGAGCATCACGCTTGGAACTCCTCGGTCATTGCCTGACAACCAGATTGACTGCAGCCTGCCCGAATGCATTGGCCAGGACGTGCTGATTCCTGAAGAGGACCGCAAAGCAGACTCCTGCCAGCTGTCAATCATCCACTGGGCTCGTGTTATGGCCAACGTTGTTGACACACTTTACACGGTTGCAGAGACTCAGCACTCTGAAAAGATCATTGTTCAGCTTGAGGACCAGCTCGAGTCATGGAAGCGCCATCTTCCTACAAGCCTGCGCTTTGAGTTTGTCAACGGCTCTCCTAGTGCATCTCTAGGTCCTGTCCACCAAAAGTCTCCTCTACTGCTGATGCTCTACCATTTTGGACGTACTCTTATTCACCTTCCTGCTGTTACTGCATCGCACGAGCACAGCTCAACTCACGGCAGCGCGTCGTACGTAGCCGCCATGAACTCGGCGAAGACTTATATTCAGGTTTTCAACTACTTGAAGGCTCGTGGTGTCACCAGCACTCTGCCGTTGTCTGTCACTCGCACAACCTTCTTGTCGGGTTCCATTGTACTATTTGGTGCCATTGATTATACGAAGGGCGGAGCACTTCTCCAGCAGACGCGCAAGATCATCACCCAGGCCATCTCGTATCTGTACACAGACATGCAGCTCGAGCTTCCTGGTTCTGTGTCAATGGAGAGCTTCCTATGCCTAGAGACTGTGTGTGACATTGTGTTCAACGGCTCTGTGCCACGACACAACAGTGGATCAAGTAGCTCCGGTGAGCGACGTAGGGCGAGATCTTCGGGTGGTTCATCTTCATCATCTCATGAGCCCATCGAGCCTACCGTTCCTGCAAACTCAGATGCCATTGTTGTCAAGAAATCTGCTTCCGAGCCTATCGTTAAGATCGAGGAGGCCGATTTCCTGGATGATATCTTCAAGATACAGACATCGTGGAATGAACCCCACAGTGAAACGGTGCCTGAACCATCTACGTGTATCAATATTCCACACAGTCCGGTTAAGGACCTGTTTAACCCCAAATATTCGGTGTCCTCTACGCAATTGCGCGTTCCTCAGGACCCAGTGCTTGCGCTTGACCCAAGAGTCGACCTGAAGCCCGACTGTTTGGGACTGCAATCCGAGGCTGATCAGCTGCTGGATAACTTCAACTGGGAAGATACGTTGAACTGGGGATGGGATGTTGCTAACGCATAATGCGCGAGGCTCGCCACTTTTTTAATGAGGTAATGACGTGTACCATGTAGTAAATGCTTTTTTGTTTCTCGGTTAAACTAGACAACATGCGGTTCAATTAGATGTCAGCCAGTTCACTTGATGCATTAGAGAAATCGATGATTGGATCACCATTTGGGGAAGAGACGGACCACAATCATGGCTCCAGCGACTGCCACGAGCATAAATACAGCAGCCCAGATATAGAACCACCAGCCAATGGCCGTGGTTTTGCGGTACTTGTCAAGGCGACTGCCAACTTTGCCCATTGTGGTCGCTGACTTGTTGAGCGCATCTCCAGTGCTGGTGACAACGTCGAGGTCCTCTGCAAGCTTTTCCGACAGCTTCTGTGCGTTTTCTTTGATGTTGGACACCATTCCTAGAATGTCGGTCGTCAGCGACTCCTGGATGTCCTTCTGTACTGACAGCTTCGACTCGAGAGACATCGACGTGTTCGGGCTCGCAACGCTTTGAGACGACGACTTGCGCCGGTGTGTGAGTGTTGATGTAGCCCCGCTCTCCAGTTTAGCAGCTTCCAGAGCCCTCTGCTTCTTGATTTCGTCGCGGTAAAGTTGTGACTCCTGCTCTTTGATCTTGCGGATCTTAAACTCGATGTGCTGTACGCGACTATTAAGAGTCGTCAATCGTGTGCGCTGACTGGACACCATCTGTCCGGTCTTGGGCTCTGTTTCCAGGTCCAGAATGGCACTTCGTGCCTGCTCCATGTTCGTAGACAGCTTCCCTAAATCCAACGACAGCAGGAATGCATCGTCGCTGTACTTGCCACTGTCCACATGGACACCGCCCATGCGCTGCTCTAATGAGCCCGTCGACTCGTCTAAGAAATCGAGCAAATGTGAAAGCTGTGCCACTGTTGTCATTGTGTTACAAGCGCGCAGCAGTTTATGAGACGGCGGATCAGCCAAGTTAAGTGTAGGTGGTGAAGTGGTCAAGTTGGTATTCAGGGGTGCATATCCTTTAAGAGGCATGAGGGTTAACAACAGTGGTTATGGCATTTCGGAGAGTATTGGCATGCTAGGACAATAAATAAGTATACATAAATGCGCGAGTTACACGCCTGCAACACACCTGGGGTGTTCTATCAGTAGATGTCTCCAAATGTACCACCAAAGTTGACGGGAAGTCCGCCACGTTTGCCCTTAGTGTTCTTCTTGAAATGCTTCTTGGTCGACGAGGCAGAACCACCACCAGCCTTGTGAAACGGCTGCTTGGCATGACCACGGACATTGTCCATGGCAAAGAAGTCCCGGTCGAGGTTGCTCGTGGCAGTCGAAACATCGAGATTTGTGTTAGACTGCGCAAACGACTTCGATCCACTGGCGTCATGCTGCGAGAACTTGAGGCCGTCGAGCTCCTTGGAAAGGTCGACAGTGTCAAGATCAAGATCAGGGCGCTGGTCCTTGAGTGCTGTAACGATCTGGGTACGTCGATGTTCGGGGAGACTGTCTAGGCCGTAAACCTCCTTGTTGAACAACGCGCCACGATCGTCTTCGTCGGGCTTGTATGTTGGAGGAGGGTGGCAGTAAAGCAGCTTGGCGTTGACGTAGTCTTTGAGAACATATCTAGATGCTCGCGACTCATCGGGGTTTCCCTGACCAGCCTTCATGAAACCTCGAGCACGGGCGTAGGCCACGAGAAGCTCCTCGGCAGTAGGAATGCCGGTACCTCCCTCGTCCTTTGGTCGCGTGAAAATAGAGATACCGTAGATAGCCTCGAGAAAGTACTTGGGGATACGGTTGCACACGAGCTGCACAGGACCCGTGAACTCTCGCAGCTGGTCAATAGGCAACACACCGTTGCACACCAGGTCACCGTTTGTGATCGCAAAGTTGGGGAACACAAGACCAGGACAATCACACAGCATCACCGAAGGCGACAGACGGATAGTCTGAAAATGCTTAGTCTTACCAGGTGTAGCCGAAACTGACACCTTCTTTGCACCAATGAGGGCATTAATCGACGACGACTTTCCGACATTGGGGTAACCAACAAGACCGATCTGTAGCGTAGCAGGCTTGTCATCAGTAGCAGGAGTGAACATGGGTTCAGGAGCCTCGGAGAGGAAGAGCTCTTCCAACTCGTCGACGCTCAGAATATGTGTAGGGTCTCTCTCCATGACTTTGTAGTTGGCGACAGGCTCACTGACTTCGCCCTCAGTCTCAGCGTTGGTCTCAGGCTCTGGTACATCGACTTCATCGGAGGCAACTTCAGCTTCATCGCCAGTTTCCTCGTCGGCTTCCTCATCAGATGACTCGGCTTCTTCAGAACTGTTGTTCTCCATTTCCTCTCTCTCGCGCTCCTCTTCGACCTCGCGCAACGCTGTGGCTGCGGAGAAGAAGGCGTAGCGGATTCCCGACTGCTTGAAGTACTCTGCCCATGCCTTGCGCTGCTCGAGCATAAGCAGGTCGGCCTTATTGATGAGCAGAAGGTTCTTCTTGCGGGGATCGACTTCCTTGACGTAGTCTTCGAGATCGACGGATCGGAATAGCAGCGGGTTTCGTGCATCAACAATCTGCACCACGAGATCCGAACGGTCGACAACTCTCCACAGCTGTCTCCATACCTCGACGTTACGCTCGAATGGAGTCAGCAGCAAGTTCTCGTTCTCCTGCAGCGACGCAAGACCTCTTCGCCAATCGAGGAAGGCATCTTTCTCAAGTCGGTCGAGCTCTGCGCTGCCCATCTCCGTCGTCCACTTGGGACGACGAGGAACTGTCAGTTCACCGCTGTACTTCTCTTGCATAGACTCCAACTCCTGCTGCTGCTGGGCAGAGAGAAGAAATGGGTTGGAACTCGACGTGGCTGTACGTCCACTAGCGGCGTTGGGGCCCTGGGCGATGATGCGAATGTTGGCAGTGCGCTCCGTCGTGAAGTCGTGGTCTGCGAGTTCTGCCGTCGACAGGAACTCGTCCAGGGCGCGTTCCTGCGTGACGGATCTCAGCTTGACCCACGATGCTTCTTTAGTTCCGCCTGTCGGCTCGACGTCCGTGGTGTATCTCACTTCTCCATCGTCGTTGATGTACTTTGAGGCGTTACGGGCCTTTTGCTTCTGGTTGATGAGAGCGCGGCCAAGTCCCGTCGAGTTCTTGGCCTTGGCGCGAGCCTTGGTACCGGGCTTGGGTCCCTGAGGAGGGCCTGTGTATCCACTGTTCTTGGGCTGGAGTTAGACGGGGGATAAGATAGCCATGGGCATACTTACCATTTTGCAGTAGAAGTCAAGATTAAAGATCAGTGATATATTTTTTTATGCTAGTGAGCAGCCTTTCGATGTGCCCTAGCCCGACATAACGGGTGGAGGTAAGACGAACGCTCTGGCGGTCTAAGTCCGGGCCTAGCAGTTTATTTTCGCATTGTAATTGCTTCTAGCGCAAAATAGAATGTAGTAGCTTTATTTATATGTTCTTCAATGTTGTTAGTAGCTCGTAAAATTGACAATTGGGCACGATTCAACATTTCAAAGGTAGGCAGTCAAAAGAACCCCAGAGGGGAATAATACACATGCAAGCTTATGATAGTGTTCCAATGGTACATATCTGCTTAGTTGAGATGTTGTGCTGCCATAGAGCTGACCTTCATGGCAGCTAGATCTCACATCTACTTGATCTAGACCCTCGTCTGATCTTCAAAGATGACCTTGGCAAAAGAAAACTCGAAGATAAGATGCGGTGGCTCAATGGTAGAGCTTTCGACTCCAGCGCCAGCAGGGTTTGAAATCGAAGGGTTGCAGGTTCAATTCCTGTCCGTGTCATTTTTTGCCAATACAAGGCATTGAAATTTTTTTTTTTGCTAACCAAAAGGCCCTGCTAATAAAAACCAAACCAAAAGGGCAAAATAATAACTAGAAGAGTATTAGATTAGTGAAACTAGCCCTTTTTATCATTTGTGCGTTGTCTGGTGAAAGTGTTGTGTAGACCAATTAGCATGCATATAGGTGCTACCAGATAGCCGGATTTTAGGCGCTCGTAACAGGGAGGAAAAGCTAGTCAAAAAATAAGGTCGAGCTAAACCATAGCAGAAGTATCTATTGAGTTTGCGTCTTCGCCAATAGTATGTAGTCGGACTATCTGCCACCCAACACCCGATACATCGGAGACCCGAGGCAGCTGCAGTCGAACAATGGCCGCCATTGGCGCCGCCAACCGCCCGGACCCTGCATACAGCACAATGGCGAGGAACTGAGGGTAGGGGGGGCAATATGGACCTCGGTAGATACCGACGGCTTGAAGGCTGTCATGTGGCAGCCAGTGGACAAGAAAAGGCGCGGGGACTCAAAAATGCCATTAATTGACAGCACAGCAACCACTACAAAGGTGCTGACGCCAAGATTGCATGTTCTGCCATGGTGGGGCCATCGGCGTATCAGAATGGCGCACCTGATACAAGGGTGCAGCAGGGGCTTGCAGGGAGAGGGGAGAAGGGGGACGGGCAGGAGAGCAACAGCCGACACCTTGGTTGAGGGGTCAAGGCCGGAGCTTGGCAGGGCCGGAGCTCGGTTCCCAGTGTTGAGAAAGGGGAAGTCGGCGGGCCGGTCAACCAGAGCCCAAATGGGCTCTGTAGGGAGCCAAATCAGGTAGACCACATATATCACAGATTCCCGAGGGCAGGAGGAGCCGTGAGAAACGAGGCCACGCTGGTACCAGCCAGCTACTAAAAAAATATAAGAAAAGGATAAATAGACAAAGTACAGACTAGATACTGATGGACACAAAAGGCTCAAGTCCGTTAGTATACCGTTACGTCGGACTCAACGGAAAAGAAACATGTCCCCAGTAGCCAGCCGTCGACCCCCGGCCCTGCCCTGCCCTGCATCTGCGAATACGGCACGAACTCCGGCAAAGTGTTGCCCTAATTACAACCGGGATACGAGCGTTAGCCGGGGTAAAATTAGAAAGGACGGGGCGGTGAGGGTCTTGGAGAGGGGAGAGACTTGGGGGAGGGGAGCGAGATAATTAACGAGGGGTGAGGGTCCACTAAGGGCAGCGTAGTGAGGACAGTAGCAGCTGCAGGAAGTATAAGGGGGTAGGGAAGATGGAAAGGACGTACAGCAACTCGCATAACGAGGAGTTACAACGCATGAAGAGTAAACAACTGATAGGCAGCGGAATACCAGGCTACAACAGACAGCAATGTAACCTGATTGGACAGGGGTATGTGTAGTTTGCTCTGCCCCTTTCCCCTTGTTCAGTATACCAACCACTTAGCCATAGCCAAGCCTAGAAACCGTCACGCTGCTATTTTTCAATGGGCAGCCCCTGGGACGCCCTAACCCGGACTCTGGAACAGCGTCCGCCTCAGCAGCGACGTGCCTTATTGGGTGGGCCCTGCCCCACGAGGTGGCTAGAGACCCGCCTCGGCCGAGTATCAGTAATAACAGAACCAGGACCAAAGATATGTAGGTAAGTTACGGATCTCCTGCCATCTCCTGTCTCTATTATAGCTGCCCAGCCGTGGTGACCACTTTGGTCCTTGCACTTGCCCTGCTGGACCCCCGCCCCCTAGCCCTGCTCTTCCCGCCCGCGTGCACCTCCACTCTATTAATATCCCCTGGCCGCATAATCGTTACTTTCGATCCTTTTATTTGTCTTTACACTCCCCCCACACTCGCGCCAACCGAAGCGTCCCCTCGCGCCTTTTGTTGCCACCACGCTGGATCTTCTAGTTCCCCCTCCCCCCTCCACCGTTCGCTTGTATCTCAGCACCCCCTTCGTTTCCCACATATTCCAGAGCCCCACACCTGTTTGGGACTTTGTGGCTGCTTGGTCCACCGTGTGTACCTGCTTCATTCCAATCTTCCGTATATAACCCTGGGGTTACAACTGGACGCCATTTTTTTATATTAATTCGCGTGTCTCTGGCCCTCGTTGTGTTATCGCCCGTACCACCTGGTTCCTTCGTTTGGCTTTATTTCCGGCTTCCTTTTCTCCTCGGCCTCATCCCCCCTTTTGCGCTTGCTGACGTGTGAAGTTTCGCGTTTTGTTGTCGGGCCTCATTTCGACGTGTCGTTCGCAAACTCGTCTCAGACCTACAAAAAGGCCCCCGTCGCGTCTGTCGTCTCTCGCTATTGATACGCGCCACGGCCCTATTATTTGTCTCTCGTTTCTCGCTGGCGTCTGAGCTCTTTAAAAAGCCCGCCCAAAACAGCTCAACACATCTGACTTGCGGTTCCTTCGTGACTTGACCCAACTAGAACACGACTAAAAACTCCGGCCTACTTATATCGAACTAGACTGTCGTTACTCGCAAGCAACGCCCTTCACGAACATTTTTCCCCGTCGAAACACGACTTCTTCCCCTTCGCTGACCCCTTCTATCCTCCATCCCCATCCCATGACATCTTCTTCCTCTTCCTCGGGACCCCCCTCGTTGTCGTCCGTCTCGGTCGCAGCACCTCCTTACTCCCCGATGGGTAGCTCCTATGAGATGCCCTTTACTCCCATGTTGCCCAGCCAGCTACTGCTGGGGTCTCCGTTCCAGCCTGGTACTCCGGCAATGGGTCACTTTGGCACGTTTCCTGGCTCGCCTGTAGGAACCCCGACGTCACAGTACCCGACAGCAGCCGCCGCTGCTGCTGCAAACTACCTCCACCAGCAGTATTACTCGACTCACATGGACTATGACAGTAACTCGCGAACAGTAAGTCCCACCCAACTCTAAAGCGGTCGTCACCACATTCTTCACCACTTCAGTCCCACTAACTTCCAGGTATACCTAGGCAACGTCCCTAATGACGTGACGCCAGAGCAACTGCTCAACCACGTGCGATCTGGCATGATCGAAAACCTCAAAATGGTGCCCGAGAAGAACTGTGCATTTGTGTCGTTTCTCGACTACTCGTCGGCCGCCCACTTTCACGCCGATGCCGTGCTCAAGAAGCTGACGCTTAATGGCCAAGAAATCAAAATCGGTTGGGGCCGTGCTACGCTCGTTCCCTCAGCTGTCAACATTGCTGTGACGCACGATGGCGCGTCGCGCAATGTCTACGTTGGTAACCTTCCTGAGGGCATCAGCGAAGACCAGATTCGCAGTGACCTCGACAAGTTTGGCCCTATTGACACGGTCAAGCTCATCCCCGACAAGAACATTGGCTTTGTCCACTTTTTGAGCATATCCACGGCCATGCGCGTCGTGGCCCAACTGCCTTCGGAACCCAACTGGTCGGGACGCAAGGTTAACTACGGCAAGGATCGTTGCGCGTATGTGTCCAAGACCCAACAGCAAAACGCGGCCCAGTACCTTGGAATTCCTCCTGGTTACGAGCATTTGTTAGCAAATGTCGACCGCGAGCTTCTGTCCTCTGCGCTTGCCCAGCAGTCTGCCGCTGCTGTGGCCGTGGCTACGACTGCTGGAGGCACCAACAACATTGGCAACCGTACCATTTACCTCGGCAACGTACATCCCGAGACGTCCGTTGAAGAGATTTGCAACGTTGTTCGCGGCGGCCTACTGCAAAACATTCGCTACATTGCCGAGAAGCACATCTGTTTTGTGACGTTCATCGATCCCACTTCGGCGGCCCAGTTCTTCGCCATGGCCAACTTGCACGGCTTGTCAATCCACAACCGCCGTCTCAAGGTAGGCTGGGGTAAGCATTCTGGCCCGCTGCTCAACGCCATTTCTTTGGCTGTTGCTGCGGGCGCCTCGCGCAATGTGTACATTGGCAGCATTGATGACAGCTGGCCTGAGTCGAAGCTGCGCCGCGACTTTTCCGAATTTGGTGACATTGAGCAGATTAACTTTTTGCCCGAGAAGTCCTGTGCATTTGTTAACTTCACCGACATCACCAACGCCATCAAGGCCATTGAGGGCATCAAGGAAAGAGAAGAGTACAAGCAGTTCAAAATCAACTTCGGTAAGGACCGCTGTGGTAATCCTCCACGATTTATCCAGTCGTCGCACCGACCCCAGTATTACCACGCCCGCGACCCACTGACCCCATCTCCGTCCGCCCCAGTGTCGGAGGAGGACGAGGAGGACGAGTCGCCGACAGATGCTAAGACCGTGACTACGGCCGCGAGCCGGGCCTCGCAGCCGAAGGCCACTGAGACACGCCCACCAAAATTCAATGCATATGCCGAGCCCTATGTGCGGTATCGTAGTGATGGCAGCGGCAGTGAGGCAACATCGGAGCATGCGAGCAAGCGCGGGAGCATATCCGTCGACAGCATTATGTCTTCCCCACCGGTTGTGACGAGTACTCCTGGTAGTCACGTTCTTGCACAGTATCTGTCACAGGCTCAGCACGAGTATTACATGTATGCCATGGCGAGCACCATTGACCCGACGCGATACCAGCAGCATTACCAGGTTTATGGTAGCGGTGGTATGGGCATCCGGTATGGTGACTATGGCCATGGCGCTGGTTATGATAGCAACGATGATGCGCCGAGCACAGAGGGATCGGCCGAGTCCAAGGCAGAGATTGTGTCTGAGGGCGAGGAGACTCCCGACAGTGAGGCGGACAATGTTGATGACGATGATGATGACGATGTCTCGACTGTGTCGGAAGCGGCGCCTGCCAAGGTGCTTGTTGACACTAAAGACAAGACGGTGACTAGCACCGTGGAAAAACTGGATGGCCTCAAGATCGACGGCACCTCGCCCGTGTATGGTCTGGCCATTGAATCGTGAAAGGCATCACCATGTGTGTTTATGGTTTGAATTGAAACTGCATATATCGCCTAGGAATGGCGGCGCTAATATTGAGGAATGAATACATCATAATGGACAAGTAAGAGGTAAAGTAGAAGGCAGGTAAGAGCCATAAGAATTTGTAATTTACAGACGATAAGATGACTATTGTTTGACCAATTAGTGGCACCAAATGTCGCGAAGTCGGAGATGGTACAGTTGGAAGACTCGAGAGGGTCTTATAGGATCGTGAAGGCTTGTTTGCAAGAGTCAAGGAAATTAGAAATACCTTGAGACATACAATAACTGAATGGCTTGAAGACGATCGGAGATTGGCGCCGGGGCCTTTTCGATCTGGTCGAGATCACTGTTCCACTCGGCGAGACGACCTGGGCTGAGGATGCGCTGGCCGAGAGAGCGCAGCAACGACGTCTCGCACATGACGAGTCCAAGACCGAGACTAGTAAGTCGCTCGGCCTCGGTGTAATCTGGGTTCTGCAGAATCGTTTTAATGTTGCCTAGGCACTTTGAGATCTGGCGCTTGATCTCGAACTGGCCCTGAAGACGGCGGGTGACGGGTCCGCTGAGGGTGCGACCGACAATGGCGTTGCCTGCCCACCAGGAGAAGGCCATAGCGGGCAGTGCTGCAATGAGACTGAAGACAAGCTGCTGGCTCTGAAGAAGCTTGTCGATACCAGACATGGCGACCTCGACATCGACCTTTGCCTTTTGGATCTGAATGAGTAGCGAGCGCACGAGCTGGCCGCGCACGACACTGGAAAGTGGCGACTTGATGTCGTGCTCGTACGACAACAGAACGGCAGAGATGTCACCCTGGCGAACCTGAGCTCGGAGGTCGGTGTCGTCGAGGCCGGTATGCGACGAGCGTGCAAAATCAACAACCATACGCTCGAGAGAGTCCATATCCGACTGAAGACTCTGCTTTGTGGTCAGTGAGATCTGAGCCGTCTCATCGTAGCGAATCGTCTCCCAGACCTGGAGGAACGGATGAACGACCCAGTTTTGCCAGAACGAGACAGCACGATCGACGAGCTGTGTCTGGACCCAATTGACAATGGCTGGCCAGTTCCCGAGCACCTTGTAGGCACCGATGACGCCTGCCAGCACGACAGGCCAATAGCGGGTGAGAATACCAGGCGGACCGTAACTGTTGACAACGGCCGAGTAGCGGGCGCGGTCGAGAGGCAGCGCACGAGCAACGGCCAGCATTGCATTTGCCACACTGTCGGGTCGTTTAGCGTCAATTGCTACGCGAGGGCCATCCGAGGGGCCTTCTAGATCACTGACAATCTGAGCGTGCAGCAGTTGAACGCAATTGACGACGTAGGAGCGTAGAGCTGCCTGATCCAGGGTATCGTTGAGTCCGTCGACGGACTGGGATACCAGAGCACCTAGACGCTCAGCGGCATGGTTGCGTGTCGCCACGAGCTGGGCACGGTTGCGTTTGATGGATGATTTGACATAGACGTAGGCGGGATTCGCCATGTACAGGATCTCCATGGCTGAGCGGGGCTGCAGCGATTTGAATGGGATATGGGGCAGTTCGAAGCGATGCTGACCTAGCGCAATGGCACGCACATGAGAGTATGTCCAAGCAGGAAGCTGCTGGAGGCCATAGAGGGCGAGACCAGCCGGTCCTGCGTCTAGCACGCTGTCCCAGTAGAGAATGCTCGAGGAGATTGGCAGAGTCTCGGCCACGAGGTGGTTGACAACGTGTCCATAGAGTGAGAGAGCAGCCCAACCAAGCGTTGACCAGGGATCAGGCCCACTGGGTGGTTGCGATGTGGTGGTAGTGGAGGCTGAAAGACCTTCTAGTGACTGGCACACAACGGGCAATGGCACATAGGCCGGGCCGTCGAAGCGCAGCACGAGCTCGGGCTGGGCCGAGTCGAGGGCCGAAGGCGCATCGGAGTAGGTCTCCAGCAGGCGCTTGAACTGGGCGACGGCGTGGTTGGTCATGGAGCAGCAGCAGCAATATAGACGGAGAAGCGCAACATTCAGGGGGTCGTAGGCGTGCGGCTGCAATTATATCGAATTAAAAAAATAATGCAATATATTTTCTGAATCTGACTAGTGCGGGGAGGGCAGGGGAAACAGTTAGTAGCACAGCACAGGACAGAGGATCTAGAGCGGCCAGGGGTCAGATGAAGGAATTGACGCCGGAGCCGGGGGGCATGGGGTACGGCATGACCATGGGACCGCTCACAGCAACGCACACCCGAGTCTAATATCACGGGCCACTGTTTTCTGCCGCCCCCGTGCCCGCCCCGAACCGCCCTCGGCATCAGGCAATGAGCTAACGTAATAACGTCTGATGACTCGGGCACGGGTTGTCCGGGACGGTCCGACAAAAAACCGACACGGCTGATGCATCGGATGACGTAGACCAAAAGCAAGGACAATGGGACGGTGCACAAGGCGCCGCTGCGATCGTAAGCGGAAACTAGAGGACCCCCAGCAAGGTGGAGGAGATGGAGATGGGCGGTCGAAAACAGATCGCAAAGAGCAATAATTATGGACGGACGGTTCCGGTAGGTCACCTAGATGCATCTAGCCGCTTTATTGGCCTTTTGCCGTCTACTCTTTGCCGACTGTCATCCTTCCCGGCATCCTTCCTCACAGCCGACCCCTGCCCATTTCGAGGCTTGCTTCTTCGCCAGCTGCACCTACCCTGCAGCCTTGCCTGGTTTGGGTGTTCTGTTTGCGGAGCAACCAAAACAACGCGCCGCACGAAGGGCCCGTTTAGGCAACCACTGTCAGGCTATCGGCAGGCCCGGAGCTCTGAGGGGTGCTAGGGCGGAGCCCTGGTAATGCAAACAAGGTTGTTGCTGCTAGTATATATAGGGCCTGCATCGTCGGCTGTTTGGGTTCCCTTTCTTTGTTCTATCACCACATCCACTTGTCCAAAAAATCCTACAATGGCTGCTTTTCTCGATCCTGTACTGCGTATAACGCTGTTTGTCTTCACCGTCATTGCAATGGGCCTTATTGGCTCGCTTATTGCTGACCAATCCCACACCAACCCTCAGGTCAACTTTGGTATCTTTGCCACTGCGTTTGGCCTTGTATTTGGTGTCTTTTACGGTCTGGGTGCTGCCTTTATTGAGGTCCTCGCCTTCCCCATTGTCATTGCTGTCTTTGACTTCCTCAACTTCGTCTTCTACTTTGCTGCTGCCACGGCCATTGCCACGGCCATTCGCTGCCACTCGTGCTCCAACGACGACTACGTCAAGAACAACAAGGTTACCCAGGGCTCCAAGGGCCGTTGCCGCCGTGCTCAGGCCTCTGTTGCCTTCCTGTACTTCGGTACCTTCACTGTCCTGGCCCTGCTTGTCTACTCGGCTGTAGCAGTCTTCTCCAACGGCGCCTTCTCGCTGCCGTCTGCTCGCCGCTCCAAGGCTCCTCGCACCGGTATCCCCACCATGTCGCAGGTTTAAGCGACAAAAGCAGTCGGGGCCGTTATTTCCCCTGGGGCTCTTCTCTTCTCTCTTACTTCCCTCTAGTTGTCTAGCCAACACCTCCCCTTTTCTGTCTCGCCTTACCCCAGAACCCCAGATTGGCCCTGACAAGCCCTTTTCGCTTTCCCATCACAACCTACACGCCTTTATCGGGCTCTCTTGCCGAGCTCTGTTTATGTTTTACATTGCTTGCAACTAATTATTAGGCTTCTTTATTTGCGCTGCATGTAAATTAATGGTAATTCCCTATTTGAATGTCGCATTCCTGGACTTTCACAACAACCAGCCACGCCCTTTTTAACTGTGCTGCACACGCATGCCCGATCGAGGCGCCTGCAGTGCACATCACCGTTGCTGTGCGTCAGGCACAAAAGGGTAAAAAAGTACACGGTGCTGTATCTCTTTAGATGACGAGTAAGTCGTAGTAGTCAAGCCATTAACCAATCCTCCAAGCGTAGACAAATTAGCATTATCCCTGCACTTCACCACTTGACCAATATTCACTTCACTCAACCAACACCAAACAAGACAAGACTGGTTGCCTAATTGGACTTGCCAATCGACTTGAGCTTGCTCCAGAACCCACGCTTCTTGGGCGTTGCTGAGTCGGGAGCCCGCGCCGGCTGGCGCAGTGTCGTCAACGGCTCCTTGGCCTTTGTAGGGCTCACGGGCGCAGCATCCACCTTGGTCTCCACAGTCATGGCTGAGGGTGTCGGTGTGTTGAGAGCCTTCGTAGCAGCCGTCAAAGCATCGGGAGAAGCAGCCTGCTTGACCTCAGCAGCATCAGCAGTAGGCTCTGAGACGGCCTCTGTAGTCTCAATAGGAGCAGGGACAGCCTCGGGCACAGACTCAGCAGCAGTCTCAACGGGCGTCTCCTTAGCAGTCTCAACAGGCGTCTCCACAGCAGTCTCAACAGGAGCAGGGGTCACTACGGGCTCAGACACAGCTGTCTCAACAGGTGTCTCAACAGCAGCAGGAACCTCAGGCTCGGGCTCCTTAACAGCCTCCTTGATCTCAGGAACGGCACTTGGCTCAGGCACGGGAACAGGAGCGTTGGGCACCGATTCGGCCGCGTTGGTCGTCGTAACAATGGCAGGTGCGCTCGACGCCTCAGCAGCAGCAGCGTCGGCAGTCTCAGTAGCAGTAGCGCCGGCAGTATGTGTGGCAGTGCCAACGCTGTACTTCTCATACAGCGGAGTGTCGGCCGTGTTGACGGGGTTACCTCCAACGGGAGCAGACTCAATGGGAGCAGACTCAACTTCCTTGGATGCGGACTCAGCGATGGGCTCAGCGACAGGCTCAGTGACAGGCTCAGCGACAGGCTCAGCGATAGGCTCAGAAACTGGCTCAGCCACAGGCTCAGCTACGGGCTCAGGAGCCTTAGCAACAAATACATGGTTCTGATTGTTGGAGCTGTCGGTCGTAATGTCGCGCGAGGGGTCGACCATCCAGTTACCGTCGACAACGAACTTGTACATGTACGACTTGCCCGACTCGAGGTTGCTTAGCTGGACGTGGTACTTGGTACCTTCAGCAGCACTCATCTCCTGGGGCGTCCAGTCGTTGAACTCACCGGCAATCTGCACCAAGCCATGGCTGGCGCCGTCGTCGTACTCAATGGAGTGGGTCATTCTGTGTCAGTGGCGTACTTCGACAAGCAAACGAGGAAGGAGCAGCGTGTAGGCGAGGCAGGTCTTAGCACTGGCGCATAACAACCAGGCCACGCAACGACCACCGCTGGCTCTTCAAAACACTCACATAACGTAATATACAGGAGTGCACAGTCACAATAGTAACGGCTCAACAAACTATAAAGACAGCAAGCTGTACGAGGTCGTCAAGTCTTTGTGCGAGTTAGTCAGTCGAAAAGTCAAATTGGGATCAAAACGCATGCGAGGCGCTGCAGCCTGCCCGCGGGCTTACTTAGCGAGAGACATAGCGCCATGCCTCGAGGATGATAACGGTTCAGTGGTACCCGGTAAATTAAAATGCACATAATATGATTTGGACGGGTATACTTCTATCTGCTGTTTGGGCTGTATATAGTGCTATGGTAGATCTATACAAGTGCTGTAGCTGTAAACTGGCTTAAGCAGCTATATAAGCACTTTTATAAGCACCTCTAGCCACGGATCAATCTGTGTTCCAACATTGTGTAACAAAACGCTCTGAATATGAGTACTAGTACGGGGAATACAGACGGAATATGATCCAAACTAATCTCTGTCATTAGAGTCGTTTAGTTCTAGATAGATAGGGATTCAACATATAATACTACACAGTTCTAACTCAATCAGACAGCCCTCAGTGCTCTAGCCAGTCTCACTGCTCTAACGTCTGTGAACCAAACACACTACTACTTAACTTCTAAACTTATGCTATTCTAGTCTATGAACTATATAGGAGTCTTGTGTAAACCAAGACACAACTCCTGGCAACGATACAAAGATCCTCGACACTGGTGAGTAGATGAGTCCCACGGTGCGATTCTATTCATATCGTTTCGAACTCAGGTCGCCGCTATCTCACGAGGCTTATAGAGCACTATGGACACGACACTCAGCGGGAGCAGACAGATTGCGCTTGATGATGCTGAGATCCTCATCCGTCAGATGGCATTCGTTCTTGAAATAGCCCACGGCACCGCCATACTGACGCCGAATCATGCCCATGGCTCCAATCATGTTCTCAAATTTGCTCGACAGCATGTTAAGCATACCGGCAGGATTATCATAAACGTCCTTGGAGTTCTCAATGGCCTCCATGATGCGTGGAATCTCAAACCGCAAACCGTGTGTCGTCATCTCGTACTCGCGAGCAATCGTGTAGTCGTCTACGTCCATGAGCATCAGAATCAGCGCACAGATGAGTCCTGTTCGGTCCTTTCCGGCTGTGCAGTGGATGAGAATGCCGTCCGTGGGGCGATCTCGCAGATGCAGCATAATAGTGCGGTAGCTGTTACCGGCCTTGCGCAGGATATCAGAGTACGCGTTCTCAAAGCCCTGTACGGGATCAAAGAAATGCTCGTATCGCTTGGCCAGTGCCTCGGGTGAGTTGTCCTGCTCCGGGTACACGGGAGCCCATACGTTCTCGACGCCAGCAATAGCCCCAACACCAGCACGCTCCCGTTCTCCGCGCGATCGCAAATCAAATACCGTCTTGATTCCTAGCGCAACAACCGTCTTGGCGCCCTTGTCTGAGATGTAGGCGAGATTTGCACAGCGGAAAAGCAAGCCAGCACGCAACGTCTGATCAGGAACAGCTGTATTGAAGCCACCAAAGTCACGGAAGTTGGAAACCCCGTCGACATCTTTCCAGCGGCTCAAAGTTCCCGCATACTTATGAATGTCCATAAACCGTTCCGATTCGGCTTCGGTCGACATCCAATTGGTAATGATGTCTACGACAATGGGGTTGTAGTTGGCTTTTTTCTCATTGAATCCTGGGCGAGGCGGTCCGTAGAAATTGTGGTCCGCTTCAGGAATGAGCTCGAGGTGGTGGCGCGCGCGCAAATCGTTGGCGAACTGTGCTGCATCACCAATCGGTACGACTGTGTCATTGACGCCCGAGATACTGAGGACAAATGTCTCAGGTTTAAGGTTCTTGAGCGTAGCAGTCGTATCAATGGATGATACATCTACAGTCTCGGCATCGGGTAGGAAGATCTCGGGGTACCCACCAAGACGGTAGCCTCTGTCAAAGTATCCGTCACTACGGCCCGTCTTGTCATAGATCTTCTGAACTCGCTCAGCAAGGCCCTTTGCAAAGTAACGGCCTGAGCAGTTGATGACATTGGGAACAAGTAAGTTGTGTGTCTCCTGACGCTTGATAGTCCATTGGATCATAGCGACAGATCCCCGACTGTGGCCCACGACACCAGCTAGAGCGAACTTCTTCTCACCCAGCAGGTAATCGAACACGACGGCATCCAGGTCGTCAAAGTCTTCGGCAAGGGTGCGTGGGTTGACGACAGACTCGTCGACTCCTGGGATCAAAATAGCTGAGGAATCGCCACAGTTGCGGAAGTCGAAGCGGAAAGTGTACAGTTGACAAACCTCGGCCAGCTTGTGACACAGCAGCTTCTGGTAGCAGTAGTCCTTGTGGCCAAGTAGACCGTGGCTGACGACCATGACCCGGGCCTGGCGCGTCGTGTTCGGCAGGATGGGGCTCGTGAGAATGCCGACAACGTAGTTACCGGGTCGGTGTTTGAGCGGTACCGTTATCCGTTCCTCGGTGAATTTGGCTTCAGTCATGGGAGGCAGAGATGTGAGGAGGACAAGGTGTAGACAAGAAAAACAAAGAAATAATTGGGAGGAGGGAAAAAAGAGGAGATAGGACGAGAATACAGAGGAAAAACTCAAAACAGTTTGAAAGGATAGAGGAGGAGTGCTACTTCGGTGGACAAACGATGAAGGGGGAAATAGTGGGGTAGGGCATGCATGTGCTCGAAGCTACCTCTTTGTGGAGCCGAGGGCTGTAAAGGCGCCAAAGAAAGCGTACAAGTTGGTAGATAGAAGTGCACAAAAGTAGTAAGGGTGCAATTGACAACGTCCAGTGTTTATATAGCCAACAGGCTGTTGTTTGCAGCTAAAGGATGGTCCGGTCTTATTCCGCGGCCTACTTTGCACGGCTGCACAAGGCCGAGGTCTATGCCGGCGCTTGAGTACAAGGAGGGGGAGTGGAGGTAAGACAAAGGCTTATTTAGAAGGTTCATGGGCTTGAAAGCTGCTAGAAACGCAGGTAATACTACAGTGGAAAGAGGAGGGTGTGTGACGAGTATTAGGAGGTTTTGGCGGGTCACATGGAGCGGCTATTAGACAGTTAGGGCATTATATAGGTGATTTAAAGTGAATTTCCGTGACTATCACCTACTAGAATGAGTCGGTTCATATTAGAGGATTCTCTGAACAAGTAAAGCTTCCATTATGCCTTTGGGTTTCTTGCTTTGATAGTCCCACCCAGTGCGCTCCTTTACGTCGTCTCAGTCCATCGCGTACAGTTCACGGCACAGCCGCGTACCCACATCAAAACATTTGAGGCTTGTCGACTCACCCACCTTTCTTATTTCTCCAATCTTAGGCCCGCCACTTTCTGCGTATATATAAACGCTGCAGCCCACCCAAAACTCTTCCTCCTACTACACACAGCTGCCTCCACCCCATACAGCCGCCCGTCATGCCGCGACCCCAGTTCAAACGGTCGCGCCAGCAGATATCGTCGACTTCGCCCGAGAGGCGCACCCGTCGTCGCAGTGCTCGACTCAATGCTTCTGATGACCACGATGAAACTGTTACTGCATATATGTCAAGCTCTACGTCTCCTGTGGTCAGTGCTGTGGCCGCACAGCGTGTTTTTGGAACTGCCGCCAGATTAGCCCGTGAATCAAGCGCTGACCAGAGCCTTGTTGACGACAATGTTGATGCTATGGCGGCAGGAACGTCGACACCAACGCGCTCGCGGCCCAGCGCCAAAGCGGTATCGCCCCTATCATCAGATGCCTACGGATTCAACGATATCCTTGACTCACGTCCGGCTGTGCAGCCCGTTGTTATACCTCGTTCTGGGTCAGTAGACATCTTTGAGGACCCCAAATCGTCCATGGCTTCGTCGGAAGTGTCGCTTTCTGTATCAGACGTTCCATCGTCACCACCTGCTGCTGCTGACCGCCTCCCGCTACGTACGTTGTCGGCTAGCGACGTCAGCAAGCGCCTGCCATCTCCAATGAAGCTACGACGAAAGAAGCTTGACTCGGACGAGGAAAATGAGGAAAACGTCTACAATATCCCTGTACATGGCTCTAAGAAGCAAGAAGCTACATCCCGCCAGCCTACACCCGAGTCTGCCGAGGCTCGTAACAAGCGAATCGATGCCATCAAACAGAAGTTCCGCGAGATCGACCTGTTTGAACTGGAATATGAGTATGTCAGCTCGTCTTCGTGACACCAGTACTACAACTGGGTCCACTTTTGCATTGCTTTCATCAAGTTTGTTCAGCTCTACAGAGGTTTCATGTAGCAGCTTCCTGACGTCCTATTTATCCTTCCGATCTGGTACCTTTTCTCGGGTCCAAGTCGTACTGCCTCGGGTTTCTTACTCGTGCTATTTATCCTTTGACCCTTCTTTTGATATATCAGCAGATAACAGTGCTATTAGAGACTTTAGTACCTGTAACTGTTGAACTTGTATACAGGGAAGGTTCATGTCAAGTGTAGCCCTAAACTTCAATCATTAACAACGCTTGGATGGACTGTATAAACAATAAGTCCCGGATCAACCATTAAAGTGCTCTAATGACACAAATTAACAGTATTGACCCTTGAACACAAACTTTATAGACACTCTCCCCGCATCCAACCCCAACCCCAGCATATGCCTATATTGGACCCGCTTCATCCACTTTCTCTTCGTGAAGCACAGCTTCAACGGCGTCAAGATGCCGTATAATATAGCGTGAGTGGTGTATAGAGACACAGGATCTACTGTCTAGAAAAGTACTAACCACAGAATGGTGTCGGACTTTTTCTACCCCCAGGCGGGCGGGATCGAACTTCACGTGTACCAGCTGTCGCAGAATCTGATCCAGCTAGGTCACTCGGTGGTTATTATCACACACGCGTACGGCACGCGAACAGGAGTACGGGTTCTGACCAATGGTCTTAAGATCTACTATGTGCCGTTCTTTGTTCTGTACCGCGAGAGCACCTTCCCGACAGTTTTCTCGTTCTTCCCTATTCTGCGCCAAATCGTCATACGCGAGCAGATAGATATTTTGCACGGCCATGGCAGTCTCAGCAACCTGTGTCACGAGGCAATTGTACACGGACGCACAATGGGCCTACGGACAGTCTTTACAGACCATTCTTTGTTTGGATTTGCCGACGCGGGAGGCATTCTCACCAACAAGCTGCTCAAGTTCACACTGACGGACGTGAGCCATGTCATTTGCGTGTCGCACACGTCCAAGGAAAACACGGTGCTGCGTGCTGCTCTGGACCCGGCGTCGGTCAGTGCTATTCCCAACGCTGTGGTGTCGGACAACTTCCGACCTGCAGAAGTCAAACCGTCGCTAGACCGCATCAAAATCGTCGTCATCTCACGACTGTACCCCAACAAGGGTGCCGATCTATTGGCGGCCATTATCCCGCGTATCTGCGCAGCGCACTCCAAGGTTGACTTCATTATAGCGGGCTCCGGCCCCAAGGAGACAGACCTGCAGCAGATGCGAGAGAAGCACCGGCTCCATGAGCGTGTCGAACTCGTGGGAGGAGTTCGCCACGAAGAGGTGCGCGATGTCATGGTGTCGGGCCATATTTATTTGCATGCTTCACTGACTGAAGCATTTGGTACAGCTATCGTCGAGGCTGCGTCATGCGGGCTCCTCGTCGTCACGACCAATGTCGGAGGAATTCCCGAGGTGTTGCCATCACATATGACGGTTTTTGCTACACCATCCGAGGATTCGCTCGTCGCGAGTGTTCTACATGCTATTTCGCTTATTGAGAACCACGAGGTCGACACCTCTGCGTTCCATGACGAGATCCGCGGTATGTACTGCTGGTCAGATGTAGCTCGCCGCACCGAGAAGGTCTACGATAGCATTAGCACCAAAAGCCTACAGGAGCCTCTGGCTGATCGTCTCTACAAATTCTATGCATCAGGGCCCTGGGCCGGCAAGCTGTTTGCTCTGTGTATTGTAGTGGACATGCTGATTCTGTGGTTGTTGGAACTGGTGTACCCTGCACATACCATTGACTTGGCACGCAAGTGGCCTATAGCGCCGCAGCGGGCAAGCGCCGTTGGTGCGGGTCGCCGTGCTTAACGGAGGGAAAAGCTGGGGCATAGAAGCTTCCATGCGTGCCGGCTTCCGGCTGCCGGCACGACCGGCAATCACCAATGCGGTAGTGTCATTTAAACTACCGCCAGCCGGTTGCAACCCTGCGTCCACGACCTGCCTACGCCGTGTACAGCCGTGCACAGCCCTGACGGGCACCGCCGACTTACCCGGACCGGCTGCGCCTGTATCCGTGTCAGCTCAATGCTCGTGGCGTAATCGCCTTGTCTCTATCTATCGATATACTCGTCAACTGCCAGATTTAGCTGCTCGTGACTACGTGCATCTTCTTGGAAGGCATCTGAACATCTACGTGGACCCTATACACTTTTGTCTGCGCTCTTGTTTGTCGGCCGTCGATCAGCTCAAAAAATGTCCAATAACGTGGCCTCTATCAACCGGTCGCTCAACTCGGTTCATGCCGTAAGTATTTCATGCTAAGATTTGCCAAGCCATGCCCAGTCTTCTAACCGTCTAGGAACTTGACTTCCTTAAAGAGTCAGGAGTCATCTCGGCTGAATTCCACAGAGAAGTGACTAGTTCCCTTCCTAAACAGTACACTCCAGATATGGCACCGGCTGCTCTTGCCGGTGGCAACAACCACACACCAGCTGTTCCGGAAAAGTCCGTTAATGCCGGTCCTGCCGGTAATGAGGAAATGGCAGAGGCCATGTATGATTACGAACCACGAGAGTCAAGTGACCTGCGTCTGCAGAAAGGCATGCGCATCGCGGTCACCAAGCGCCTCAACGCTGACTGGTGGGAGGGCCGCAGCGTTGACACGGGCCATGTTGGCATCTTTCCCAGCTCCTATGTCCGCTTAGGATCTGGTGAAAAGCAGCAGTATGGTGCTCCATCCCACGCTCCTCCTCCTCAGAATATGGCTGCTCTGCAGCCTGTGCCTTCGAGCTCGTCTCAAGGCCCCCCTGCATACTACCCGCCGCCAAGCACTAACTACTATGGACCACCGGCTGGCCAGGCCCCCATGGGCGGGGCCCCTATGATGATGGCTCCTCAGCAGCAGCAGCCGCAGCAACAGCAGCCGCAGCAACAGCAGGCACATATGCCCGATGCTTTCAAGAAGTTCGGTTCCAAGCTAGGAAACGCTGCCATTTTCGGCGCTGGCGCCACCATCGGCTCCGACATTGTCAACCACATCTTCTAAAGTTGGCAGGTTTTTTTGCGTTTCGGTACTGTGCAGTAGACCCGTGTCGCTCTCTCCGTTTGTTGGCTTTTAGTAACTGCTTCATATAAGGTTTTGAATCATTAGTATGCAATGTGAATATCTACACTTTAGCCGTCTGATCTGAGGGTCCCCACCTTGAGTAACAATTTACGTCTGTATTGGTAATCTGCCCCGAGTAAGTACCCATGCAAACTCCCAGCCCTCGGCACGCGCGGTTCCGGTGTGTCGGCTCCGTGATCATCGGATGTGCATGGGTTCTTACTCCATGCGCCCGTCCGCTCCACACATCCCCGAAGTACCCCGTCCATTAGTCGAGTGTGGAGCATCTATTCGCCGGAATTTATTGGTCACTTTCCTCCGTTTTTGTCTAATGCCGGCATACCCGTGGTTTGGAGGCAGTGTCTCCTCGGAGAAAAATCGGAGATGTTCGGACATACGGACATCTATTTGTCAAAGGTTCTTCGTCGCCATATACATATATATGAGTGCATATATCACATAATTTCGCCTCTCTTACTGACTCCGCCTATTTAGTGTTCATTGTAGGCTGGTATTAGAACCTCCACCACCATCCACTTTCTACAAACTTTAGTCAACCCAGTTTTTTGTAAATACTCTGTCCTTGGTTTGAAAATTGTGTACATGCCCGCTTGGTACAATATTGTCTAGAAACTTGCATTTAGAACAGAGCCTGGAGTCACTGTAAAGTGTAAAGATGGTTCTTGTCGGGTTCGCAGGATGACAATATGTATTGTGGGCAATGGCAGAATTTAAAATCATGGCCAAAGCGATACGGATTATTGGAAGTTGCTTGAATACCACGCGCTTCACCAGTTTATCGTATTCTGTATTCTGTTCTTGCGCAACCAAAACCCCGGAAGGTGATTGAACACCGGTACAAGGGGTCACTTAGTAATGGAGCTGTTGAGTTATTATTCAACTCCTTCATCCTGACCTATTAAACGCGTTGCAAAATTCTTGACAACACAATCCTCGTATTGACTTACCGGAATTACGCACCGAGAAACCAGGGAAGGTGATGAAATACCGTTACAATGCGTCACTAAGTAATGGAGCTGTCGAGTGATTACACAACTCCTTCGTCCTGAATTGTTAAACGTGCTGCAAAATTAGTGGCTGCACAATCCTCGTGCTACCTTGCCAGTCCTGTGCAAGAAAAACCCCAGGAAAGTTGATAAAACATTGGTACAATGTGACAGAGTGATGGAGCTGTCGAATAATTATAAGACTCCTTCGTCTTGAGCTACTAAACGCGCTGCATAAATCTTGGTCGCACAACCGTCGTGTCAACTGGTAAGTAAACATTCAGCATATTGTTGTTTTGAATGCCAGCCTGTATCCCACCTCATTTTTCTATCAAAAAAAGGGGGCAGGTTCACAGGCTGGTAGTATCGAAACGTGCCGACCTGATGGTGTGGTTGTTTGTTTGGCCTCGCGCGGAAACTCATGACTGTCTGCGGACACTTCTAAGCTGCTTCCTTATTGAGAGTATTATTCTTCAGGGAGAGTCATTCCTATTCTGTTGCTTTATTGGAAGTCGCTCGGGTATGGCCGAGAGACTGAGTACACCAAGCGGCGGTAGAGTAGAATGACCTCCCTCGGATACTTTAGTGGTCTCGGCCAAAATGCTCTCTATAATGAAGGCATTCACAAGAGTTCATAGAGTGCCATACAGCTTACTAAGGTTGTGGTCGTCCGCTTCTAGACCTTGTCTAGAGATGCTGCAACTGCCCTACACTGTACTGGTGCTACTCGAGACGCGGGGTTGCCGCTATCAAAGTCTGCCTTGAGGCCTCAAACAGTAATTCCTTTAAAATTTTCTGCTTCGTCACTAACAAAGTCCTACGATTTTTCTGGAGTGGTTAAGTGTAGAAGCTTGGCTGCACGATCGAGAAATTGACAGTGTTTCCTTTTGGACACGTCGATATGCGAGCCTGGCCTGCCTTGTGTAGTAAGTGGAAGTGCGACTCAACTCCACAGTGCCTTCTGAATTTATATCGACTCTGCAAAATCAAGCCTTCAAGATGAGCTGAGTCGAAGAATAATTACGGGTCCTGTGTTTGTCTCGGCTCTAATCTGACACGCAGCTGCACCGGTGGGTCTAGAATGTTTGTGAACTGGACCGACGGAAGAAATTTAAAAATACGACACCGAGAAAAAAGCCACTTAATGTTTTTGTATATTCTGGGTGGTTATAGCGAAACAGAACACGCTGTCACTGCGAATGCCCCGTCGTTGCTGAAAGGTGCTTTCGTGCCAAAGGGTGCCTTCTTGCTGAAATGGCATGTGCCGCAGACGCAAGGCAACGAAGCAGGAGCCATCTGTAGCCAAAGAAGGTTGTTAAGCATGGAGATTGGCGCTTTATAATGTGCTGGAGTCTAACACAGTACACTATAATGTGCCTTTTGTTTCCGCATCATACGCATATTTCGAAGAGCCGCCAGAGCGCCGATTCGGCGTTTTGCGTTAATACCGACAATCTGCTACTAAGACCCACACAGTAATAAGGCCACAAGAGAGAGCGTGAAGGAATGAACATCAGGCACATGAAGCTACCTGTAGGCGATATTCGACGAAATTATTGAGCTTGTCATTCCGGCACAGTTTTTGCGACTACTCTGATCACGTATATTTGCTCAGTTTGGTCAAACTAAGGGGCCAATTAGAGGCCCCGAAACGACTGATAAACCACCATAATAGGGGTCTTGAGGTGGTTTAAGAGTCGGTTGTCTCGTGGATTTGAAGGCAAAAATTCTTTTCTGCCTGGCTCCTGTCGTGTCTCGAATTATTTTCTTCGTTGTGATTTTTGAGCTATGATGTTTTCACGACAAGTTGGTATACACGCACGTTTTAAATTTTGGACAACAACTGTTACACTTCCCAACTACGTGTACATGCAACATTGCGACACTCAAAACGATAACTATTAGCTGGCTAGGTTGGCCAGGTCACTATTGGCACTAATTTCAAGCGCAACTATTCATGGATTGGTGGGGAGAACTTCTTTCGCTCAGCCTCTGACTTTAACAGCCAACTGGTTGTTCATTTTGGGGAGCGGCGAGCGTAAAAACACGTTTTACGACACCAATATCGGTAATTTTGATGGCTGCAAATTGTTTCAAGACTGAAGTCCAGGGTCCTCTAACGAAGTATCAACGGGCGGTGTGCGACAGTGTTTCCAAACGTTGTAGGTTTAATAGCTCGCGTTCAGCGTTGTTTGGAGACGAAAACACGGCACTTCATGACAGAATTCTGTAGAGCAGTCGACCGTCTATTACTATTGCGCTGAAAAAAGGTCCTGACGTTGGATTACTTTTTACTGTACACAGATTGGCAGGAAGTGTTTCTTTCACCCGGTCTGTGACCTTTCGACCAGCCTGCCTGTGACGTAGCAGCCAACTGAGTGCTCATTTTGAGGGAGCGGCAAGCGTAAAAACACGGTTTACGACACCAATACTGGTATTTTTGATGACTGTAAATTGTTGCCAAGGTTGAGGTCCAGATTGTTCTAACTAAGTGTCAACAAGCGGTTATTTCTACTGTCTCTGGCCGTGGTAGGTTTAATAGCTCGCGTTCAGCGTTGTTTTGAAGACGAAAACACGGCACTTCACGACGGAATTCCGTAGAACAGGCGACCTTTTATTACTATTGTGCGGGGAAAAAGGTCCTGGCGTTGGATTACTTTGTACTGTACACAGATTGGCAAAAGGCGCTTCTTTCGCCCAGCCAGTGACTTTAACAACCAACTGACTGTTCATTTCGAGGGTGCTGCAACTGCAAAAAACACGCTTTACGACGCCGATGCTGCTAATTTTATGGCTGTAAATTGCTGCCAAGATTGAAGTCCAGATTGTTCTAACAGAGTGTCAACGGATGGTGTGTACCAGTATTTTCGGTCGTGGTTGGTTTAATAGCTCGCGTTCAGCGTTGTTTGGAGACGAAAACACGGCACTTCACGACAGAATTTTGTAGAACCGCTGATCGGTTATTACTATTCGGCTCAAAAAAAAAGATACTGGCGCCGAATTACTTCGACAGGTGCTTTAAAGAGGCGTAACAGCCAGTTTGGGCGCGAGATACATTTTTATTGCGATGTTTTTCGACGACTTTTGGTGAGGTGGCTTCGGACAAATTGACTGCGCGCACTTCGCCCCTGCAATGTTTACGCACGGAATACGCCGCTGATACCCTGAATGATACCAGTAAATACCGGTTGTAGAGTCTGGGCGCCGGTTTGTCAAGGGCAAAACGCGTTCAAGACATCTCCATTGTCGTCACCAGTAAAAAGTTGCGCATCAAGGGGAGTATGAAGGTAGAGCAGCGTGCCTGACAAGGAAATTATGAGCGCCGTATCAACAGTGCTCCCCAAGTCATAAGTTGAGCGATCTTCGAAATGATGTCAGATTACAGTTTTTTGAACAAAAAAAACACAGTAAGGACGGCACATGCGTGTTTCTTGTACCTGTCAGCTAAACTTACCGTCTGTATGGATATTAGATGGCACTGAGTCCCTTGTTTGTTTCACAACAGTTAACGGGATGCCCGCAGGACGACGGTTGGGACCGCGAAGACGACGCACCAAGCTAACAGACTATTAAAATGAAAGAAATTACTAGGCTTACAAGGCGAATAGATTGTCTATAAGATGCTACAAATAGGCTTCTTAAAGACGACATTGTACTGTTGATATGGAGGGTACTGACGCTGTTAGGAGGCAGAAAGCTAGGACTGCACAGCATGCAATAGGAAGTGGGGCTCACAAAATTAATTAGATAATGGTTAGAAACGAGGCAAAAAAATCCGTAATTACCATAGGACACGACTGTACACATAGGACGACGAGCGAGACGTCAGTATATCGAAGAATTGGGCAGATGTGAGGTTGTAGAGGGTGGAGGACCAAATATCTATAGTGGGTGCCGAGAGTAAGTTTTGCAGGGACGATGAACTTGGAGTGATCGTCCTTGCAGAGGCGCAATGAGGTATTTGCGGAGTGCTTTTTTGGGTAGTTCCTGAAAGGGGTGTTGGGGCTGGCGAGTACGGAGTGCGAAACTGGAACAAAGGTTGCAGGTGCTAAGAAGGGCGTAGTCGATTGTGGATCATCGGTATCGCGGCGCTCTCATGCGCTTGGCGTGGCGAGGGGTATAACGAGGAGAACGACGGACTGGTCATAGGTCTCTGCAATGACTAAAACTCGGTACAGAAAGATGCGAGAGATGAGCAGTGTTTAGTTAGTTTTTTTTGCTACAGATTCGGGTAGTATACTTGAAAGAGCCACGATTCCAAGCGAGGATGGGAGCCGTATACTGGGCAAGAGTTAGCGTTGCCGATGGCCGCCAAGCGCCGCGGGCGGGGTGGGAAGAAGAGGGGGAGGGGAAATATTGTTAGATAAAACTGTAAGTGACATGAGCATAAACCTTAGGTAACGGGGATTTTTTTTATGAGCAGTAAGCAATATTAATGGACGTACAGAAGAGAGGGGGGTCAACTATTTTGGAGGGGTAGGCAGTCGTGACAAGGCTGGGGCGCAGGCTCGGGAGAAATGGATTTAGTGCAGGCCAAGGGGTAGAGGGGGGGGAGGGGGGTTACCGGCTTAAAACGGGGTGTGCGTCGCATAAGTACACTAATGCGCTCGCTCGTACCGGAATATGCAGTGCAGGAGTTGCTGGTGCTTGGCTGGCTATTTCCATAGTGTAGGCGGCCCATTCCATTGGTTGTGGAGATTTGACAAAGGGAGCGCCGGAAGCTTCTTCCGCCTATGTATTAGGGCTTGATCTGGGCAACCAGATAAGAGGTGGGCAACGATGAGGGAAGGAATGTACTGATAGGCACCAAGCGCTGTCGAGGATCCCGGAGTTATGTTGGCCAGACAATGTATGGGATCTTCGATGGACAAAGCAGGAACACCGCGTTGATATTATTTTTTGGCCGTTGGGAACGAGGATGGGCCGCACCTTATGGTTTGGGAGAAGGCGCGCGGTGCAGTGATGTGGGATAGGTGAGGTGTAGGGCAGGGGCGCACTGGGGCCTGCAGCAAAAAGCACTGGATCTAGTGACACACAGGGCGCCAGCAGGGTCAAGTGCCGTATGGCGGCAGGTTGGCGACAAACCGCAAGTGTTCATCTCCGTAGTAGTAGTGGGGTGGGTGGGGCAGAAGCAGGGTTGTTTGCCAATCGGATCGCAGCTAACTTTTGCGAAGTCTAAAAAAGGTTACAGTCAGTACTGAGACATGTGTGCGTCTCCCAGAAGGCCGTAGCGTATGGAGGGCGACAAGAAAAATAAAAACGTGGATGAATTAAGATTTGTTTTTGGGCAATTTGACGTACATTGCAGACAGTAAGAGACAAGGGCACAAAGGAAGGTTGAAGCAGGTGCTGTACTCGACACGGAGACACGGAGTTGTGATTGAGTTTGGTAGGACCCGTTTTTTTTTTGGCTATAACGGGTTACTCAGAATAGGTGCAGCGCAAAGCGGCCAGTTTAGGGTTGACCTTGAAGGGTCAGGGTGCTGCAGGGCCTCTCGGAAGTTAGTTTCCACCACCGGTTTCGCAGCTACGAGGCTAGTCCCAAACTCCGATGACGGGGATTTGTCAGGGTCAGCTGTGCAGTGTGACAGGTTTCCGATGACGAGAAGAGCTTCGAGCCGACAACAAGCAAAAACAACGATAAAAAAACAAAAAAATAACAATATCCCGGAATCCTAGAGGGCAAGGTAAGGCCCAGCTTTGCATTACCTGCTGGACACGCGGTTGTTTGGGTGACTGCATCTAGATGCAACTCGATGCCATGCAACATTTCAACCGGCCCAGCAATGAGCAGCAAGATAAGCTCGAAACAGGGAATTGGAGCCGAGCAATTGCAAGGTCAGAAGGTAAACTAGCGGAGCAGCAGCCCGCCCCTGCGGGTACCGTACCCAGATTACCTAGATACCAGTAGGTGGTGGTTTACAGTGCACCCAGCTGGATGCGGTAGTCTGCATGGCATCAAAACCAATAGATACGCCGCCCTCGGAAAACCGACGCCATCTACTGCGATCGCACGTTGATCGGCAGGACTGTGCACATTGGCGCTAAACGCCCCTCTCCGCCCCCTCACTCCCCCTCCCATTTTAGACTCCACATGGGTCTAGCGGTAACAAGCATGTCTCACTAACCCCACTGTGGGAGCAGATGGCACGGAGAGGTGTCCCAGCAGTATAAGTAGAGCAGGCGGGGCCGAAAGCGAGTTTAGAAAAATTTCGGCGCCACAACACCAGCGTCGTCAACAACAGAAAATACCACCACCACATTATGAGCGACAATAACGACTTGTATTCGGCATCAGACACATTATCGGGCACGGTACCCATGACGCCCCAATCCGACCATGACGGCTCCTATTCACCGGACATTGGTGGCTCCCAGTCCGACTGGGATCTCGACCGCCCTTTTGAAGGATACGACGATATACCGCCGTTTGGCAGTCGACATCTGTGTACTTGTCCCATGTACCGCAGGGAAGCGCTGGTTCGCCGACGAACGGTACCGGGCGACAACTATAACGAATTAGGTATGTATATTTTCTGGTAATGAGCTCCACTAGGAGTTTTGAAAGAACAGAGAGAGTGAGAGTGAGAGAGAAAGGCGCGTATCACATGTCGTGATCCGAGGTGATATTTATTAAATACGGAAGAGGTGCAATTGGATCGTTCGGCTGCCTTTGAACTGGCTGGGAGCCAGTACGAATTGGAAACGAGCGAATGGACTGGACTAAGTGGACTGGACAACTAGATGAAATGGAAAGCGACTAAACTGAAACAGATTGGCCCCCGAGGACAGTCGTGAACTGGATGGGTCTATCACAACAGGGTGAGGAAAGTTGTATATCTAGGGGATGGATTTCCGATGGATTGTGGGCCCAATCAGCGGAATGGAGGGCCGAGTACGCGTATGACGGGTTTAACCGAATCGTGCATGTAACGGAGGTCTTCGGCTGACACGGCACGTACTTTTTCTTTGTGTTCACTAAAAGTGGTTTTTGAATGCGATGACTAAAGTGGTCAGTAGTGTTGGCTCATTGACGTCGACACGCTTTTACAGTCTATCTCTCAGCGCCAGGGCATTCGGTGTACCGGTGTCGGCATCAATTCGGCAGCATTGACGACAGGGTAATCTGTCCCCTCGTTAGGGCGATGAGCCTGCCGATAACGGTTATAGCGAGGCTGGTATAACAAGGACCCTCCCCGGCCGGTGGCAGACGACGGACGGATCTTCAGGGTCCAGGCCAGCAGGGCATGATGCGCTTTGCGGCGGGCACGGGAAGCGGACCTGGATCTACGCGGTGCAGGTTAAGGGGTCGCACTGGATTGCGCAAAAAAAGAGGCAATCTGGGCGACCCTGTTTCATATTGTTTGCTTTTGCGAGTGGGGTCGATAGAGGGTTCAAAAACGGTTAGCGCCGGTCGCTAATCTGGGCATGCGTCTACTCCTAACCCTCCCGGTCCTTGTTGGCTGCTGCGTTGTTGCTTTTGTGTTGGTTTGCGACCTGTGCTTTTACGAGGCTGTAGGTTCGTGTTCCTGACTACGCTTCTAGTTGGCGTCACTAGGCATTGTCTCAGCTGACTGAAGAGTGCCCAGAATTGGCGCCAGGTTTGACGATCCGGCGGTTGAAGGCGGGGGTCGAGCTTTTGGGTCGTGGAGGTCGTCGTGGTGTTGCCGTAACCTGGCTGGAAGGGCCGCGCGGCCTATCGGGTGAGGCATGCACAATATCACACCGACAAAAGCAACCGTGCTCATACCCACGCCTGCCTCCCCCTTCGGTTCCCTGTGTAAACCCCCTCAGCTCGTTTCCTCCCCAACAAGCATCCGCCGGACAAGGCGCCATCGATGCTTAGTGCTGAGATGGCCAGATCGACCGGCAACACCGCATTAGCGTTACAAGTGGCGGGGGCCAGCAGGAACCGCCGACCTTGTTCCTCTGCTACCACCAAGCTATCAACAGTGGGGGGAATATCCAAGCAAGGCTGCTACTCCAACTGTCAGCGGCCCGGCCAAAGGCACTCGCAGTTGCTGCGTTGAGAAGCAGCAGCAGCAGCAGCCAACCCGCGCCCACCGAGCGCACCTGCTGTTTCCCCGCTCCCACCGGTCCGCAGCCCTCTCTGGATTTGGCAGTGCTGCGCGCGGGTGCCAGGTTTCGTTTGGCTGTTTCGTTGCTCGTTTGCCCATAACTCGCAATGCCCGGCAACCCACCGTCCAGCAACTCCTGCGGGGGACTGCACCCGTCTGTCCATCCATCCAGTCGTTCCAACTATCCGCCAATCCAATTCGTTCACTCGCTCCTTCATCTCCATCCCGCTGATCCGCTCAGAAGCCCGTCCTACCCGCTGACTCCACACCTACTGGCTCCCCACCCCGCTCAATGGCCCAGCTCCCTGCTTTCCCGCTCCCCCCTCCCTCCCTCCTGTCTCCACAGTCGTACCCTCTACCCTCTTCCCAATCTGGAATCTGTCTGCTTGCTTGCTTTTGTCCACCGATTAGCCCCACAACCCACATTTTTTCTGGCCCTGCGCGGAGGCTCCCGCATGGTCCGGACAAAATGGGGGGCTGCCGTCGTTTGTGCACAATGGGGAAATCGCCGTCGTCGTTTCCGCATAGCAAAAACAAACGCGGTCCGGTGTTATCTGCGGTCTTTGTCTAGCCCCCCCCTGACCCGACCTCGCGTCATATATTAGGCTAGCGATATCCGGGTTCCTTGCACCCTTTGTGCATGCACAAAACCTAAGTGGTGAAGGCGATTCAGTGGCTCGACAGCCTCGACGTGTTTGTTATATCTGGTTGTTCCGGCGAGTGTTCTTCACGAGTTTTATCAGGTTGTATACCAGGACCAGTATCCAGTAACCTGTTGTTGTTGTTGTTGCAAAGTTGCCAGTTCAGTTTCAGTGCCACTCGGGAAACTCTGTTTGAGTTGACTTATTGACCTTGTCATCGACCTGTTGTTCACTTGGCTCTTCATTCGCCAGATTGTCTGCTTCGGTACTTGCTGCCTTTCATCTCTTGTTTGCCATTCTCCGGTCTTCCGCTCCTCCCGTCTGGTTCCTCTTGTTCCACGCTTCTTATTCCCGATTGACTCCTCCTGCTCCTACTTCACCACTTTCAGCCTTCCCCTTTACTCCTCCCTCCACGCCTAAATCCTTCTTCCCATGTCCGGCTACACAGTCAGACAGCCACCGTCGGCAGACCGCTCACAGCTGCCGGCACGCCACCCTCCTCTCATGGCCTCTCCATCTCTGCCCTCGTCGTATCCGCGCCAACCCCCGCGGTACGACTCGTATTATACCACTCAGGCTAACATGCCAGGTCAGTCGATAGCACCGCCAATGTACGCCATGCCCGAGGACGCTGTGATGTCGGCCCACTCAGCATCCTCGCACGACTCACTAGCCAGCGCCGAAGACATACGCCGGCGCCGGTCCACTGGCGACACCCTCGTCCATCAGCACCATCGATCCTCGTCGAGCGGCACTGTGTACGAGTTTGTGTCTCTACCATCGCCCCAGCAGCAAAAGCGTCCGCGCCGCCGCTATGAAGAGATTGAGCGCATCTACGACTGCAACTTTCCTGGCTGCTCTAAGGCCTACGGCACGCTCAATCACCTCAATGCACACGTCACCATGCAGCAGCATGGATCTAAGCGCACTCCCGACGAGTTCCGCGAAACGCGCCGGCTATGGAAACAGCGCAAGAAGGAACAGGAGCGCGCCGAACTGCAAGCATCGGCATCCGCCATGGGGCAACCACTAATGGCTGCACCTCTATCCCAACATGCCATGCACCCACCACCATCGACGCACCTTCACGGCCTGCCGCCGCGCGATATGGCCAGTATGCCCTCACACATGCCGTTATACGGCCCCTCGTCAATACCACCACCCGGCGATTCATCACACATGCTACCACCGCTACCACAGAGCCCCATCAGTGGCCATCACATGGTGCCTATGTCGAGTTACTTTGCGCGCACCCAGTCGACCCACCCGGTGCAGCCACCATCCTCGATGCCTATGCCTATGTACGGTGACCAGCTGAGTCATTCCTCGACTAATCTATAGTGGAGTTTTGTCAGCAGCATTGATTTGGTTCCTCCAAGTTTGTTTGCGGTCAGTTAAAAAAGAGTAGCTGTGGTTTGAGTGCGTCCAGTGTGTGTGTGTGTGTGTGTTCTGTACAAATGGGGGTTTACTTGATGACAAGGAGCCAGGTATTGCTTTTGGTTTTTCGGTTTTTTTTTTTTGATTTTTGAGACTGCTTGGCTCCTTTGATTTGTGTATGCTGGTTTCCCTTGCTCTAGTACTGTGTACTACATTGGTTTTCTCTTCTGGAATGCTGTGCGCTTCTCTTGCTCAGCACCAGTCGAGAACACGCGTCTTGATCTCACGTCTTGACAACACCTGGGGGACGTGCCAGCCTACATTTATTCATTATTATTGCGGGGCATGCGTGTCTTCGGCATCTCCTGTACATTTATTTATTCCTGGGTATTACGATCGTTCAACTAGCACGTAATGAGACGAGATTGGAGATATAATTTGAGGTAGTAAACAAAGATGAGTTTGATAACATCAACTGCCCCCCACCAATGCCTAATTGGCCTAGCGTCGTATGCTGTGTCTCGTACTCCAACCCTCCGGTGCATCGCCCATTAGAGTTCGGCTAGTTGCCCCGCCATTGTCGCTAGTTGCGTACGATGCCGTAATCGATCGCACGACGTCTCAATCGGCTATAGTACGCTGCACCGATCGCCGCTCGGGTCCGCATCGAGTAAAGCGCAAAAAAAAATCGTCAGCCGCGTGCTGGAAATCTTTCACCTCGAAGCCCAGCTGCCCTGGATTCTGTTTTACGAACGATGGATTCATGGCGCTCCAAGCTCGTGATAACGGCGGCGCTGGCCTCGGCTGCCGGTGCCGCACTCACGTTGGCCGTCCAGGCGGCACTGAAACCTGGCAACCGCGCCGGGGTCCAGTCGCCATCGTCATCTGCCCCACAACAGCAACAACCTGCCCACGCTGAGCACCTCATCGAGGAACAGCTCGCGCGCAATATCGCGTTCCTCGGACCCGAAGGCGTCGCCAACATCCGCAACGCCCACATCGTCATCGTGGGCGCAGGCGGTGTCGGATCCTGGGCAGCTACGATGCTAGTGCGATCCGGAGTCGGCCGTCTTCGCATCATCGACTTTGACCAGGTCACTCTGTCGTCGCTCAACCGTCACGCCTGTGCGACTCTCGAGGATGTCGGTACGCCAAAAGTCGACTGTATCGCCAATATGCTGGCCAAAGTCGCGCCCTGGGTTCAGATCGAACCCATCGTGGGCCTGTGGACAAAGGAGACAACTCAATGGCTAGACGGCGCAACCTACGTTGTTGATTGTATCGACAACATCGACACCAAAGTCGACCTTCTCGAACACTGCTACCGCAACAACATTCCCGTCATCTCCTCAATGGGTGCGGGGTGCAAGGCCGATCCCACGCGTATCCGCATCTCCGATCTGTCCATGTCCATTGAGGATCCACTGTCACGGTCTACACGCCGTCGCCTGCGCCTAAAGGGCATTACTACAGGCATTCCTGTCGTGTTCTCGGCCGAAAAGCCTGGTAAAGATAAAGCGCAGTTGCTGGCACTCGACGAAGCAGAGTTTGAAAAGGGCCAGGTCGACGAGCTGTCGGTTCTTAAGGACTTCCGCGTCCGCATCTTGCCGGTTCTGGGCCCGCTGCCAGCAATCTTCGGTCTTACTATTGCAACACATCTTCTAACACATCTCGGAGGTTACACTTCAGTGTATGACCCTGTCCAGGGAGGCTACTCGCTGGCAGGCAAGCAGCGCATAAAGGTCTACGACTCACTACTCCAGAGTCTTGTTGGCCAGGCGGCTCGCATGAAATGGCCTGAAACAACGAACCTACCATTCGATCTCAACGACATCGAATTCCTCATTGAGGAGGTGTTTCGCGGCAAGAGCATCACGGGCCAGGCCAACCGTCTAGCCCTCACTACATGGGACCCATCGAAACCCATGCGCATTGGCAATATTGTTCCAGTTAACAAGGAGCAGCAGGCCATCCATGAGAAGGAGATTCTGTCTGGTAACAAGTCTCTTTCCGATATCTATTCTGTTGACGTTATCGAGCTCGCGCGAAAGCGTCTAGAGCTTGGTGCCTGGTATGACAAGTTCCGTTAACGAATCAAAGTGGGTGTGCATTAATACATTGTGCGATATCCCGTATTTCTTTGAAATGGAGCTGTTCAAGACGTCAGCCAATTGCAAGGATAAAGAGAGTCTTCTAGACAGATGGCTACAAAAACGCTCTACAAAAGGAGTTGTATCTGCTCCTTGCACATCTGATAAATAATTTATGCCAAAATAATGTACATAGGGGAGCTACACAGCGGTCAAGCCCCCAAATTGAAATGCTCAAATGCCAATGATTTGCTTGGCGCGCTCATAGACAAAGAAGGAACATGCAAACATGGGCACAACCTTGATGTAGCCAATGGTCAGACCAACAAATAGTCCCGGCACACCGCGCTCGCGTAGAATCTGCCGCGCTGTAGCCACGATCCTCGTGTGCTGGCCAGTAACAGCTCCACTCACCTGCATACGACGTCGAATAACCTCGAGCGGGTACGAAGCGGTTTGGGCGAGAAGACCCGACAAGCCACCGGCACACAGCTGCGCCCAGGTCTTAAGTGGGCGGTGGTGTGGACCAGACGAATGTAGGTCCTTTTCTGGAATGCTGTAGTCGACAGCTACAGACTGTAGCCATTTCGAACGGAACATATCGTGGAATGTATCGTGAGCCCAGAATGACACTCCTGCGTATGGGATCATGCCCAGCACCGAAGCTGTGAAACCCGAGTAAAAGTTGGACAGCCGAGGAAGGCCCGTCCGTGGCTCTTCGCGGTACACTTGAGCTATCGTTTGTAAAAGGCGGCCTCGTGGAGGCAATGTGGAGCGTACTGGTTTTGGGGCGTCGCCTGTTTTGATGCCATATGCTAATCGCACACGGATGAGGTCCAGAGGATATGTACAGAACACGGAGCACACTCCCGAGATAGATCCAGCCAGGAGACGGCGTGCTGAAGTCTCATACTCGGACGAAGGAATCAGCAGATGGCGGATCTGCTCGTATGCAATGAACTTGATGCCAGCGTAGGGGAAGATGCGGAGGAGAGTTGCCGAGTGGCCACGGAACAGTCCCCAGGGGCCCTCGGTGTAAATAATGTGTTTTCCAGCCTTGTAGAAGCCAATCCAGGATCCCGAATAGCGACGAAACTCGGGGTTGGCCGTCTGAAACAAGATTTTAACTCGATCCAGAGGCGCAATCAGCGTTTTTGCTGCCGAGCCGGCGAGTCCGCCAGCAATGCCGCTCTTAATAACATATTGGAGACTCTGCTTGTCTTTGACAAGGTATGAAGTCGGCTCTTCGTACTCGGGGGTATCTGAGTCCTCTTCGTCGAAGCGGGCGTCGAATTTGCGCGACTTGAGGGGCTTGACGGCGTGTCTGGGGGCCGATAGCGACGAGTCCCTCGGCTCGGCTCCCATTTGATCGGGGTGAGCTGTACACAAACACGGGGAGACGGGAGGGGATCAAGGGAGAGCAAAAGGGAAAGGAGAGGGCACAGTGAGGCCAAGCGATCAAGGGATTTTTGCGTTTAACAATGTCGAGTAGAAGCTGTTCTTGATTTGAAATTGAGCCGAGAAATAAAAGGGCCTTCTGCCCCGCAACCCTATCCCGCGGCCGAATGCGGGGTCTGCCGTCCATATCCGGGAAAAGCCGGGGTAACAGCAGGGCCAAACGTTGGAAAGCATGGCTACAGAGAAGAGCAGACTACTAGACGGCTATTACCACGAGTCTCGTAAACGTATAACAGAATCCTCCTTGTACACTGTTGTAACGAGTAGGTGGCACCTCCAGCTTCATGTTAATAGTAAGCTAATGGCATATCCCTGTCGACGCCAGGCTAGGTAACAGCCTAGTTAGACCTTGTTACGGCCCACGCACGGCCTAGGCATGGCCCAGGCAAAAAGGTACGCGTGACTAGGAACAGTTGTGCAGTAGGTAATTTATGTGGCTAGTACTGCCTTGTGTGGCGCCCACGGCTTTTTCCGCGTATATACGACGGGACGCGGCGTAACACAGAGGCTAGCCCCCAGCCTAGACTGCAAGGACGCATTGGCGCTGCCCTTACGCGAGATATAATATTTTAGTGACTGCGTAGGCGCACAAGGCCGAAACGCTCACGCCACCAAGTAACACCAGATCGGTGCAGGCCGCCCAGGGGTCCCGCCCCACTATTGGCCCTTTCCTTATCAGAATCTGCCGAGGATAAGGTGTGAGTTTTAGATGCAAGATAGATAAGGGTATCTGGCACGTTGTCTTTTACTTTAGGGCAACAGTTCGACTGATGGTTGGATGCCAACCAGACGCTATCCCAGTGATCCACGTTACCAATTGACATTGATCTGTGCTCATCATGGTACTGAATGCCTGTTTGTTCATCTGCACCGCCGGAATCCCGGCGGAGGGGGCCATCTCGTCCACGCAGACAGCCGGGCCCAGGGTTGCGGTTCGGCGTTGCCCGAAAGATAACCGATCGATAAGCTGTATGATTGGGCCCTAGCTGCGATTGACAAGTCTGCTATAAAAGCACCTGTCTATCCCCGATTGTCTCTTAGCACTAACAGATAATATCTGCTATAGCCATTGTTACAGTTACTGCTACAATCAATTGAAAAAATGGCTGTTCTTACTGAAGCTCGTTACGGAAAGGACAACGTCCGTGTGCTCAAGGTCAAGAGAGACCCCCAGGACCCCAACAAGCAGGAGGTAGCCGAGATTCGCGTGTGCGTGTTGCTGGAGGGCGAGATCGAGGAGTCGTACACAAAGGCTGACAACGCCTCCATCGTCCCTACTGACACGGTCAAGAACACAATTCACATTCTGGCACGCCAGAACGACGTTTGGCCCATCGAGCTGTTTGGCGCGACCATTGCCAACCACTTCACTACCCGCTACTCACACATCCACGTGGCCCATGTCGACATCATTCAGTACCGCTGGACGCGATACCTCGTCGATGGCAAGCCCCACCCCCACTCGTTCATGCAGGACGGAACCGAGACCCGCATCGTCAACGTTGTGAAGCGCGACACTGCTGGCTCGCCTTTTGAGATAACTTCGGGCCTCAAGGGGCTCACCGTGCTCAAGTCCACGGGTTCCATGTTCTACGGCTACCACAAGTGCGAGTACACGACGCTAAAGGAGACTCGTGACCGTATTCTGTCAACAGACGTGGATGCTTCGTGGCAATGGACCAAGTCAAAGGTGACGACTGTCGCACAGGTTCACCACCTCGCCAACTCGGGCGCCTTTGACAAGGCCTGGCAGGCTGCTCGTGACGTAACTCTGCGTACGTTTGCTCTTGAGAACTCGGCCTCGGTCCAGGCTACCATGTACAATATGGCGTCGCAGATCCTTTCCAAGGCTCCAGAGGTCGAGTGGGTGCACTACGAGCTGCCCAACAAGCACTTCTTCGAGATTGATCTGTCGTGGCACAAGGGACTCAAGAACACCGGCAAAGATGCCGAGGTATACGCTCCTCAGAGTGATCCCAACGGATTTATTAAGTGCACTGTCAACAGAACTTCCAGTAAGCTGTGAGCCGATTTTAGGCTGCAAGCCCAGGACGGCGAGTCCAGAACTGCACAGTCTGAGTCTTCGTTGTATGGGCTATGAGTGACTATGGGCACTGCTACTTTTTTTCTTGTTTAGGGAGCTGATGGCTGTCTATATAGTGTATGCATGATTTATGGGATAAAGTTGCAAGGTTCACCAGTAGATCAAGAACCTAGATTCATGTACACTGATATTCGATTGGAGTAGTTTAACGATGCCCAATCGATGAGAAGACGAAGCATGGGGTCTGGAAGTATTTGAGGGTTAAATGCAAGTTAACGGTGAGGGATTGGCCGGTATATCGTGCTGTCCGGAGAGGTGCTAACAGCCAATAGGACTGAAGATACGAACTTAATTCACTACTTAGGTAGTTGGTTGAGGCCAACTGGACTTCAATTGAACTTCTCTTGTAACAACAAGTACAACCGACATAGTCAAGAGGCAATTGAGGTTGCAAAGCTTCTTGTTACTCTTCGCATCCTGCCTCATCTCGCTTACAGGTATTTCCCCGCATTCCTCTGATCCAGCTAAAATCCATCCGATCACACAACCTACATGTGCGAGTTCCTCATCTGATTGGATATGTCCACAGTCCCGTTTGTCTAGTTCTACTGTCTTGTAACTGGAAGAGTATATTTATAGCTAAAGAAGACGCTTGCACGTACTCTACGCTTACTCGTAGATCCAGCCGATCTGAGCAGGAGTGTACTGGACGAGCTCCTCCTTCTTGAACCACAGAGCAATCTCCTTGTTGGCAGACTCGACAGAGTCAGAGCCGTGGGCAACGTTGCGACCAACGTCAATGGCAAAGTCACCACGGATGGTACCAGGAGCCGACTGCAGAGGGTTGGTAGCACCAAGAATGGCACGACCCTGCTTGACGACATCCTTGCCCTCCCAGACAGTGGCCAGGACGGGGCCCGAGGTCATGTACTTGAGGAGACCAGGGAAGAAAGGCTTCTCCTGGAGGTCCTCGTAGTGCTGGCGCAGCAGACCCTCAGAGGGGGTGGTCAGCTTGATGGCAACAAGCTTGAAGCCACGCTGCTCAAAGCGGCCCAGAATGGGGGCAATGAGTCCACGCTGGACTCCGTCGGGCTAAGTTAGTGCTGCAATTGATTGCGTATAATTGTATGTACTCACCTTGATAGCAATGAAAGTACGTTCGTCAGCCATTTTTAGGTACAAGGAAAGGTGGAGAAGGGAGGGCAGGTGAAATTTTCGCTGGCTTTAAAGGCCACACGGCCAATTGGACGTCGGATGTTAGGGCAGAGTCGTGCGTGCTAAAGACAGAGGGGTAAGGGGCAGTAAGGGGAGGCAAAGAGATGGAAATAGAAGGGATGAATTAGAGGTGCAATTGATTAAGAACTGTCACCTATTTGACATTTTATGTTATCGAATGCCTAGAGATGGTAATATTGGCCGAAATGCTCTTTGTTCATGACTTCATAGTTGTTGCTCGGTTCAATTCCTCTTCTACACATCATAAACACCATGCATAACTAGCAGAAAACTATGGCACTAATTCCGCTAACATTCAATTAATAGGGTAACGTGCTAGGCCTGTGTATACCTTTGCAATAGCAGCACTAAAACCGGGGAATTCACCAGAGCACAGATCATCAATACAATGCAGCGAACGGCCCGCCCAGTGCCCGTCGTGCCTTATAAACGCTGCCCTGTCAAAGGCCACAGATAACCGCAGGGCAAGGGCTGCCGCTTAGGGGAGTGCCGGCAGGTGCGCGCAACCCTCGCCCACAGACAGTAGATAGGATTCTTTCCCCCTGCCAGCTTTTCTTCCTCTGTACCTTCCATTGCCTCTATTCAGTCGTCGCCATGATCTATTCTTCCAACAACCCGTCCTCGAACCTGCAGTGGCTCACGACCCTCGACACGGAGCACCTGCCCTCCAAGAACTACCGTCGTTCGTCCATTATCGGAACCATTGGTAAGTATAAGTGCACAAGTGTTGCTTTGCGGCCATTTCTAACGCCAGGACCCAACTCCAACAAGGTCGATGTTCTCGTCAAGCTTCGCAAAGGTAAGTAAAGTGATATGACCGTGGCACAAGAGAAATCCAGAAGGAAGGAACGTTTGTAACGGCGGAACTGCCCGTCTCCGGGCTGGAAAGGAACAGCGATCCGGCAAAGCAGGAACAGGCTCGGTGAACAAGTCCGAGAGGTGAATGGGTGTACGCAGGAAGCGGAAGCGAGGCGGAAAAGATGCAATTGTGTTGGCCATCGCCGGGATCCTGTATCGTGAACAATTTGTTGCTTGCACGCGCACTGTACTGTTGAGCGGCCTTGTGCGCGTTGCTTCTGCCAAAGTCTATACAATGCCATTGTGGTATAACTATCACGTTCCATTGGCTTGTTATCACGGCGAAGAATACCAATATGTACAATTGTACCCGTACCAATGGTTACAGAAGGAGCTATCACAACAGCCCGTGTTACAACTACCTGCTCCCTATAAGGAGTGAGCAGTCGTCCATGGCTCTCGCGATAACTTCGGGCTTTGGGCTTCGAGCTTCAAGGCTTCTCCCGTACAGCACGCGCCGCCCCTTGTACCATCACGTATGGCGTCTCAGTACACGTGCCGTTGGCTGCCCTCAACTATTCCGAATCTGTTCATTGGTCGCATGGGCCTCGCGCCTACCCAACAAAGCACTTTTTTTGCCCTCCTGCCTTGACCATGCAGCGCCTTGCAACTATTTTTTCTCCTCCCAACGGATTAACTGTGCTTCCTAGCCCTCGCAGATATGCGGTGCGACGCTGCACCGGAAAAACTTCCTGGCCCTCACGGCGTCCCCCTGCCACGGCTGAGACTACCCCTATACAGTACTAACAGCAGCTGGTCTTAACATTGTGCGTATGAACTTCTCACACGGTGAGTACTCATATCACCAGTCCGTTATCGACAATGCCCGTGAGTCGACCCGTGTCTTCCCTGGTCGTCCTCTAGCCATTGCCCTCGACACCAAGGGACCCGAGATCCGTACTGGTACTACTGTCGACGGTAAGGACTACCCCATCAGTGCTGGCCACGAGATTACCATCACTACCGATGACGAGTACGCCAAGAAGTGCAATGCCGACATCATGTTCGTCGACTACAAGAACATCACAAAGGTCATCAAGCCTGGCCGCATCATCTACGTCGACGACGGTGTGCTGTCATTTGAGGCCGTCGAGATCAAGGACGACAAGACCATCCTTGCCCGTGCCATCAACAACGGTCAGATCTCGTCCCACAAGGGTGTCAACCTTCCCGGCACCGACGTCGATCTGCCTGCTCTTTCCGAGAAGGACAAGGCCGATCTTAAGTTCGGTGTCAAGAACAAGGTCGACATGATCTTTGCCTCGTTTATCCGTTCGGGTGACGACATCAAGGCCATTCGTGAGGTCCTTGGTGTTGAGGGAAAGCACATTCAGATCATCGCCAAGATCGAGAACCAGCAGGGTGTCAACAACTTCGACGACATTCTCAAGGAGACCGACGGTGTCATGGTTGCCCGTGGTGACCTTGGTATCGAGATCCCCGCTTCCAAGGTTTTCATGGTCCAGAAGCAGCTCATTGCCAAGTGCAACCTTGCTGGTAAGCCCGTCATCTGTGCTACCCAGATGCTCGAGTCCATGACCTACAACCCCCGTCCTACCCGTGCTGAGGTTTCTGACGTTGGTAACGCTATCCTGGACGGTGCTGACTGTGTCATGCTTTCCGGTGAGACTGCCAAGGGTAAGTACCCTATCGAGGCCGTGTCCATGATGCACGAGACCTGTATCGTCGCTGAGAAGGCTATTGCATACCAGCCTCTCTTCAACGAGCTGCGTTCGCTGGCTCCCCTGCCCACTCCTACCTCGGAGACCGTTGCTATTGCTGCTGTCGCCGCCTCATTTGAGCAGCAGGCCAAGGCCATCATCGTGCTGTCGACCTCGGGTTCAACTGCCCGTCTGTGCTCCAAGTACCGCCCCAACTGCCCCATCTACATGGTCACTCGTAACGAGATTGCCTCGCGATACTGCCATCTGTACCGTGGTGTCTACCCCTTCCTGTACGAGCAGCCCCGTCCCGTCGGTGCTGACAAGTGGCAGGAGGACGTCGAGGAGCGTCTCATGTGGGGAATGCAGCAGGGTATTGACCTTGGTCTGCTGAACCGTGGCGAGACTGTCATCGTCATCCAGGGATGGACTGGTGGTCTCGGACACTCTAACACTCTGCGTATCCTCGAGGCCAAATAAGAGCGACATCATTGGCGTTTTTGTTTTGTTTGTGCTAAATAAATATACTGTAGGATATAGCTTAACTGATGCTCACTATGCAAGCCGTATACCTCGAGTAGCCAGCTCTTCATGAGCAACAGCAGTAATCAGGTCCACGAATGCTATCCACTCGCTTCCCTTGGTGGCAGCGTACTGTTTCATCCAGTCGAGAAGCCGTGTTATTGATATCCAGCTAGAAGACTGGCATCCATCGACGATAAAAGTCTCGAAATCGCACACATCGGCATATAACGGCACAGGACGCGAGTTCATCCATTCACGAAGATAGCTTCGTAATTCATGAGTATCCGATCGACCAAAAAATTCAAGCTTTTTAGGAGTCACCAGTTCTAGTACCCCGCTGGAGACAACTTCGCCGGATTCACTAGACAATGGGCTTGTCAGGCCTTCGTACGCCATCACCTCCTCTCGAATCTGCGTCGGTAGCTCTGTAAGAACATCCATGTCAATCTTGTTGTAGTGCTGTGTCAACGTAGAGTGCGATTTGGGTTTCGGCTTCGGGACTAATGGCATCATTTTCGGCTTTTTGCGGGCTCTGACTTGATCTGGATCTGATTCTTCAGGCCCAGCTTCTTCTTTTGCCTTCACAGTGTCAAAAATGCTCTTCTGGTGCCTCTTTCCTTCAACAGCACTTGGGTCTTCTTCATCCTTCAACTTCATCTGGATACCGATTCCTCGCACATCAATAGGAGGGCAATCAAATGACCGCACCATCTCTCTCGCAAAGTCAGCAATAGTCGCGTGGTCTCGCGTTTCTTGACCGAGATGCTGCGATTTGGAAAAGATATCACAAACGCCACACCCCATGAATTTAGGCGGGTCTCGAGGTGCATCTGCTGCTCTCCGATACAACTTAACTGTCATGTGCGCTCCCTCTACTTCTGTTTTCATCATGCGGTTAGCAAGCTCACCAGACAAGTTTGTAACGAAGAAGTCGACCTCATCTGCATTCTGAAGTCTCACGCCCCATGCGATTTCAACCCCAATAGATTTTGCCCCCTGAACGTGTGCGATGCTTGTAGAGTCGCGGCCAAATGCGTAATCGTGCAGCTTAGTTGCCTGCTTGGAGCCAAGTAGTACTTGAAGCTCTTTGAGTGGAATATCACGAAGCTTTCCAACAGTTCCAACCAGAAACTTCTGCTGTATCTTTGATACCATGAACCGACCGACTCCAGGAAGATCTTCCAGTAAAACATTTTCTAGTTCCGCCATAGCCTCAGAGGCGGGGATAAACTTGTGGCCCGAGGGCTTCGCCTTACGAAGCGCGATTTTGGCGAGAAGCACATTAGGACCTACTCCAACACTAGCTTCCAGACCACTAGCACTTCGGATGCTGTTCCGTACCGTACCACAAAGAGCGAGAACTCGTCCCTGCAAGTCCTCTTCCTCGTTTGACAATGAATACGACTCTGACTCCGAAGAATCAGGTGTGACGAGTGACGTCACGTCTAGCAGTGCTTCATCAACCGAGACGGGATACAGGACATCTGGATTTATCGAAATGAGCACGTCATACAACTTAGTAGATGCAACCTCGTAAGCTTCGAAGTCGTAGGGTAGAGCAACCAAGTCTGGGCACTTTTTGATTGCAGAAGACATCCACATTCCATTACGCACTCCATATTTTCGAGCTACATAGTTGCAGCTTGCGACATCTGCGTTTCCACTGGCACTATTACAGATGCAGACTGGTTTATCCTTAAGATCCGGACGTTTTGACAGTGCCACTGATACAAAGAATGAATCATAGTCAACATGCATGATGGCACGATCAGTCGTCTTACGACCAGAGTTTGATCCTTGAGACGATCTCCGCAAATTCTGTTCTGAAGCGAGCTTCTGGAACTTCCGTTTCAAGTCAGCCTTCCAAGTACTGAGATGGTGTAACCGAGAGTTGCGGTAGTAGGAGGATATAAAGTCCGGATCAAGGCAGTTAACGCGGCTCCTCATATCTGGATTGGCAGTGGCAGACTTTGAATCTGATATATGCGCGAGGCTTTCCTCAACGTCTCTCTGAAACTCTTCCGGATCCGAGTCATCTGCATAGATTCCATCCAGTATAGAGTCATCCGCAGGAAACGCAGCAGGTGCTGGTGAGGGACTTACGCTTCTGCTTGTCGATTTAACAAGAGGACTTGTAGGTGACTGCTGGGTCAGATATGGTTTTGTGCGATCAGATTTCGGGGAAATGACAAACCGTGGACCCGTCAGCGAAGAACGCGACTCAATGGTGCGGAAGTCGGACCACGGCAGCAGCTTCTTCTGCTTTATACTTTCAACGATCCATTCTGGTTTGGCGACTTTAAATTTTGCGTATTCCTGGCGTTTCCGAGCTGTCAGCGAAGTGGCTACAATATGCGTGGCAAATGTTTTGCCCGAAAAGTATTGCACGTGCAAGCCTCCATGAAATGTTATCATGTTCTTAAGCTCGGCCACCGACGGTTTTGTGTATCCGGTAATGTAAATGGCGCAATCCTTGAAAATATCGGTGCGTTCTTCGAGCTCAGAATGGACGATTGCTGCTTCTTGTGCCTGGTTCCTCAACTTGACCACTTTGTTGGCGATGTAGTGGCCAAACCCATCAAACTCGGTGCCTTCGTACTCCTCAGCACTCTCATCTCCTGCAAATTTGTGGTCCTGAAGCTTTCGAGTCGTTTCATGGAGCTTCCTCATACTCCTACAGGAGTAAAGCAGAAATTGAAAGTTGAAAGTTCAAAGCGCGAAGCTATACTTTCCTTATCTTATCGGGGTTAGGCACATTACACATGTAAAGTTACAGTACGGTACCAGAACATTGAACATTTACGACTGATGAACCTACGAGACGATTATTTAGACCAATAGCATTAGACGTTACACAAATACAGTCATAAATCACAGGCGCTTACAAACGCGCCAAAAAACCCACTTAGTGCTTCGAGGCATGAACAACACCGATGATGTGCTTGACGACCTCAGGGTTGGACAGAGTCGAGATATCTCCGAGCTGGTCCTCCTCGCCCGAAAGGACCTTACGCAGAATACGACGCATGATCTTACCGGAACGAGTCTTGGGCAGATCGTCGACGAGCAGGATGTTCTTGGGAGCAGCGAAAGGACCAATCGAGTTACGCACCTCGAGGATGAGCTCCTTCTTAGTGGCAGCCTCGTTGGCAGGCGCGTTCTTAAGAGCAACAAACGCGTTGACGGCCTGACCAGTCAGGTCGTCGTGGATTCCGACAACAGCTGACTCGGCGACTTCGGGGTGCTCAATGAGAGCAGCCTCGATCTCAGCAGTCGACAGACGGTGACCAGACACGTTGACAACATCGTCGACACGGCCACGGATCCAGTAGTAGCCCTCGTGGTCACGACCAGCTCCATCTCCGGTGAAGTAGTAGCCGGGGTAGGGACGGAAGTAGGTCTCGAGGTATCGCTCGTGAGCATTCCACACGGAACGGGCAATAGAAGGCCAGGGGTTGCGGAAAGCAAGAACTCCCTCGACATCATTGCCGGTCAGCTCCTCACCCGACACAGGGTCAATGATAACAGGGTCGATTCCAAACATGGGGAACGAGGCAGAACCAGGCTTAGTGGGGGTGACACCGGCCATTGGAGTGATGACGTGCGATCCTGTCTCAGTCTGCCAGTAAGTGTCGCAAATGTGAGCGCGGCCCTTGCCGATGTTGTCGTTGTACCAGGTCCACACATCGGGAGCAATGGGCTCACCGACAGATCCGAGAGTTCGCAGCGACGATAGATCGTGGTGGATGTAGCTTGTACCGGCGCGCTTTAGCAGACGCAGGGCTGTGGGGGCCACGTAGAAGTGGGTGATTTTGTGAGCATCGACAATATCCCAGTATCGCGAGAAGTTGGGGTAGGCGGGGGTTCCCTCGAAAACGACGGTTGTGGATCCCAGTAGCAGAGGTCCGTAGACGACGTAAGTGTGACCAGTGATCCAACCCACATCTCCAGCAGTGAAGAGGATATCAGCTGAGTGCAGATCAAACACGTACTGGGCGGTAGCAGCAGCTCCCATGAGGTAACCGGCCGTCGAGTGAACGACACCCTTGGGCTTTCCAGTGGAGCCCGAGGTGTAGAGCAGGAAAATGGGATGCTCAGAGGCGACAGGCACGCAGGGGAAGTAGGGGCGGTGCTTGGCGACCTCCTCGTGCCACCAGTAGTCGCGACCCTCAGTCCAGGGGATGTCCTTACCGGTACGCTGGAATACAAGAGTGTGCTTGACCTTGGGAGTCTGCTTGAGGGCCTCATCGACGATCTTCTTAGTCTCAATGACCTTTCCTCCACGGTACGACTGGTCAGCGGTGATGACGACACGGGCGTCGGCGTCGAGAATACGATCCTTGAGGGAACCGGCCGAGAAACCGGCAAAGACGACGGTGTGAATAGCACCCAGACGCACAATGGCGAGCAGCGTGACGAGAGCCTCGGGGATCATAGGCAGGTAGACAGCCACGGTGTCGCCCTTGCGAACGCCAAACGAGTGCAGCACACCGGCGACACGCGAGACCTCGCGCAGCAGCTCACCGTAGGTGACGATACGGCCTTGGCCGGGCTCGTCAGCCTCATAGATGATGGCGGGCTTGTCGGGGTTGGCAATTGCGTGACGGTCGACGGCGTTATAGCAGGCATTGAGCTGGCCCTCGAGGAACCAGGCGATGTCACCGTGCTCGAAGGATCCGGAGCGCACAGTGGTGAAATCCTCGTCCCAAGTCAGCAATTCGCGGGCCAGGTTGCCCCAGAAGCCATCGGGGTTCTCGATGGACTCCTTGTACAGCTTCTTGTAGTCATCGAAGGAGGTCAGATGGGGGACACCGGGGTGGTTTCTTAGTTAGTGGGGGAAAAATAAGCGAAGGAGGGCGCCAAGCAGATGTCACTCTAGCCAAATGGGGGCACCAAATGTCAAGCAGAGAAGAGCTAAAAGGTCTCAGCCTGCCTTGAAAATCAGTGCACCCAACTCGAGCTCAACAATGCATCTTGGCGAGAATTCCGGTGGGGGCAGAAGGGGACATACTCAGTGAACTCCTTGGGAGGAGGAACGACTTCAATGTCGTGGGCCTCGAGAACGACCTTGGGTTTCGTAGCCATTGTTTAAAACAGAAGGTCAATGGGTGCAGCAGGTAGCAGACTGTCGATTTGGTGGGGGTGGGGGGAAACGCGCCCTTTTATATTTGGGCTTTTGCTATAGGGTGGACAGGCGACGCAGCGTCGTGCAAAAAGTAAACGCGGCCAGAGGGGTGGGTGGGTATTAGTGGACAGTGCGGGGGCTGTCACGAGTCACACGGCGGGTCTCAGTAGAGGAAGTTCACTAAGGCAAACGGGGAGGCAACAGATAGTAGACAAAGTGACAAAGGCAATTCCAGGGGGGCAATCGCCTCTATTTATACTCGCTGGACTAGCGTGTGCCGGACCACCGCGCGGATTGCAGGTGTTGAGTGGCAGTGGCCCGCTTACTTTTTCATCCCCACAAAACTGACGGGTGACCCCTTCCAGCCGCTCCCCTAACCTGACAGCATAGGGCTAGACGGACTACCGGAGCATCGGACGACCGGGGCAAGTGACTGAATCCGGGGTGCAGTAGTGTGGTGTCATTTAGTCGCGGCCAAAGCGGACGGCCATTCGGCCCCGAGCTTCGGCATGTGGTCAGTGCCGGTACCAGTCCACGGATCCCGTGGCACGGACGTCCGGCGTTGGGTGTCGCTCAAGTGTTGAGTTGGGTCCTACAATCGGCGCGTGGTGATGCGCAGTTGCATACGGCCTCCGTATTGTGGCTGTCGTATCCAGTGTCGTAGTGGGCAGTAGTAGAGTACTAATCTCTGCTATTCAGCGAGTACACATGCCACAGCACTGGCTGCGTTGTGGACTTGTGGGGTACATGGAGCCTAACCTATTCCAGGCCGTTAGTAAAGGTACAGTGAAATTGATAGGGGGAAGGAGGGGGGATAGCAATTAGTCACTGGAGTCACCGTAGTCACATCTCTATGGCTTCTTATAATTGCAGACTTCCTAGAATTGCAGATAGCGAGAAATGGTACTGGTATTTATTGCTTTCACTGAACGGTAGTCATTCAGCGCTGTTTGCGATGTAATTAGCGTAGTCAGCATAGTCAGCATAGTCGCGTACAGTACTCACAGCAGGGGCGTGTAAGGTTCATTAGACGTCAAACTACACGGCCCCACGCTTACAGTTTGTATATGAATAAAGAATGCTACGCTTGGCGCAAAATACTAGTCCAGTTACCAAAGGATGCTCTCAGTTAAGATTGTTTGTTATGAAGCTGTAGAAGTTAAAGTTGGCCTGCTACTAAGATCTATAGTCCAAGCACTCCAACGTCCCAGCTGTACACCAGCAGTAACAATGCCAGTAGTAACATATCCACAGTAGCACAGTGGGTGTCTGTTGGCTACCGACATATTAATTGCTCGGCTTGGAAAGTCTCCAGTACGATTAGATCTCCTCGTGACCCCCCTACCTCCATTATACGAGACCCCACAGCCTTGATAAGCCCTAAAGCCCTAGCCGATTACTAGCTGGTATACTTGGTAACAAGAACTATTACTCCTACCAATAACTTTAGCTAACCTCAGCTGGTCTATACCACCGCTGTCCCTGTGTACTGCTCACTTTCATCTCCCGGAACTCTGTCTCCCTCTATCGTTGCCCTGCTACCGTCGCCCCGGTTACACCTGTCAAGTCCCAAACAGGTCTGTGCCTTGCCTAGACCAGTTCATTTAATCCGTCCGGTCTTGACTATCCTATACGCTACATCGCCACAACAAACGCAACTAAATGCCCCGTCACCTGGGTCTTATCTCTCATATTCCCCTACAATTTATTTCACCCCTCTTGCTCTCCCGTCACTCTGTCGACCTCACCCCTGACTCCTGTCCAACGGCCAACTGCAGGGCACGGCCCGTTTAGGCGGCTAGTCGCTAGGTTCACGGCTGCAACTGTTTTTAAGTTGCCCTCAAGCCGTTTACCGCGAGTTTCTCCGCTGTTCCGCGTCAGTCTCGTACCTTGATTCGCGTGCTTCCTTGTGTATTCTCTCATTCTCCTTCGCTTCTCTTCCTTGTCCCGCTTTTTTTCTGCGTCCACGCCTAATCACTCGCTCTTAAAACCCCTCGTAATCTCCTCGTTGATGCAAAAGCTTGTTTATTAACGTTGCATCCGCCATATGCCTACCACCTCGACCCCGCGACGTCGTTCCTCCATGTCTTTCCGTAACAAGCCGGGACTCGAGATCAATACGGATGTGGGCGAGTCCTCCTCGTCCGACTATGCTGTAGTCGACGACACGCCCGTACGTTCGGTACTCTATGAAGAGGACGACGACGATGGAGGGCAGTTTGATTCGAAGCTTCACATCCTCTCCGACCGAGTGACCACCATCCTAGGCGCCATTGCCTTTGTTTTGCTCTTCATCTACATCATCACCGGCGTAATATGGCGCCCCGAGTCGTACATTCCCATCCGCGCACCATCGGCCCAGATCGAGATGACTTCCAACCCCATCATAGTGCCCAACATGAACGACATTGCACTCCTGCAATCTAACAGCGTGCCTAAGAAAGCACCGAATGACAACGCCAAACCTAAAGATCCTATCAAGAAGGCTCCCGCAATGCCCAACGCGCTTCAGCCGCCGTCAGCCAAAACAGTGCTGTTTGATGCTGGCAAGCGATCCCCTAAAATCGTCGTTGTCACGGCCATTGATTACGCACGCTACAAACCCGACCAACTTAACAAGATTATTGAGAATCGTGTCGAGTATGCGCGTGCTCACGGCTACGGAACGTACATCCGCTTTGTCCAGGACTTTAAGGCCATCTACTCCGAGTCCGCGTCGGGATCGTCATCATGGGCAAAGTTGCCCGTCATGCGTGCTGCACTGCTGGCATTCCCCAAGGCCGAGGCCTTTTGGTACCTCGACCAATCGGCACTCATCATGGATTCCACCGTTGACCTTGATTCGCATGTTCTCACTGTAAAGGCACTGGATGAGCACATCTTGCGCGGCATCCCTGTTGTGAAAACAGCCGATTACGTGCGAACCTACAAGTTTACCAAAACCGAGGACATGGAGTTCATCATCACTCAGGATTCCGAGGGCCTCAACCCAGCATCCTTCATCTTGCGGGGTGGCTCATATGCAGTCAGTCTACTGGAGTTCTGGAACGATGTGCTGTATCGCACTCACCAAGCCTTCAAGCGCTCCGAGGTCTCTGCCCTTAACCATCTCGCACAATGGCACCCCTGCTACCTATCCAAGATGGCTGTTGTACCCACACGTCATCTTGCTGCGGTGTCTGAGTCCTCCCCAGACGCCCTGCGTGACCGTCAGCTCGTCTACCAGAAGGGTGACTTTGTAGTCATCCAAGACTGCGATCCCCACACGAAGGCATGCCACGACGAGTTCCAGCGGTTATGGGCTGCTCGCTCACACGTATCCCAGGGAGCGTAATCCACACGTCACAACTCTGTGCAATCTTGCTCCCTTCATACTCCCAGCTCCCTTGTCCCTTTACTCCTGTTGCTCGTTTTTGTTGTTTGCTGGTCGCTTTGCATCCTACAGTGACCGCGAGCGCGTGTATTTGTAGCTACTAATATCATTGCCTGATTATATAAATAGGGGGTGGAGTTGGTGTACAGTTAACCGCTACTAGCGTTGCTTAACCAGAAGCAGTGGGATACTACTAGAAGTTCTTCAGAACAGGAAGTAGCACCACATAGAACGTATCCAGAGAGTCCGATACCATGAAGTACCAATTGATATCAACAAGCTCCCACAGTATGAACGATCATGTGACAGTAAGGGGCGCTTAGTCGTGTCATAACGAGTCCAGGGCTACTTTGGGACCTGCTGATTCTCAAGACGAACGCCAAGCTCACGAAGAGCAAGAGCACGACGACGGTCACTGTCAGCCGAATCTGTTGCGGCTTGGCCACTAGCACGCGATCGCAAGTCGGCACTCAGATTGCTGGCCTCAACGTCATCGCTGTTGAACGGCGTACAGACGCTGATGGCCACAAGGGCATTAAACACGACATTTGACACCGCTGCAACAGCTACACTGACGGGCTCAGGATAAAAGAACTTGGCCAATGCAAAGGTATCACTGGCGTCGCCACGAACTTTGGACCGCTGGACCTCTCCAGCAGTGATGGAACCGCTCATCGGCAGTACCGACTCAACGTACGATACGCAGTAGAAGCGCAGGTAGACCCAGGCACTGAAGAAGCCGGCCCATGCTAGTACTGCCGTAGTGAGATGGCCCGTAACAGCGCCAAGGATTGTGTAGAAGAACACAACGGGGATAACGAGGAACTTGACCTGAGCCTTGACAACGCCGCTAAACAGCACAATCGAGTGCTCAGGAACGAGCTGCTTGAAAGCGACGAGGAATGCGCACTGCAATGCAATTCCTCCGCAAATGGGGTCCGTCAGCAGGTCCTCACGACCTGTCGACACGTACATTACGTAGACGACAACCAGCGTGACGAGATTTGGCACAATCGCGGCAATGGCCAGGAAAATTGCGAGGTTTTTGCCTCCCCAGACGCGTTCACAGTAGCGACCACCAAAAGCGAGGGTCGCACCGGTAATGAAAAACTCAAAAATGCTGTTCTCGACAAGGCTGCTGATGGCCACGACCCAAGGATGCGTGACGAAGCTGTTCGGAACAAGCACTAGATAAGGCACCTGGATGGACGAGAATGGAGGGATCCACGGCGCTGTTTGGCCTTCTGGTAACGGCTGCGTACCTACAGCATCTGCTATGCTTTGAAGCTTCATGTACCGCAAGAGCATTGACAGCCCAGACAGAACGAGCATTGCCAGCACGACGGCGCGTGTGAGTGGAGGCACAGATAATTTCATGGGATCGAGCTAGCAGGCGAAATAAAACAATAAAAAAAAGAACAAAAAACAACGAGGTATTAAACAGAGGCGTGCAAAATGTCCAAAAATTGGCCAGCAGTTGGAAAAAGGTAAAACAGAATCTCGCAGATGCAAGATGCCAATTGTCTAAAAGACGGCTGGCTATATTTGGGAGAGCCAGAAAAAAATGAACCGTAGGAGAATCGAACCCCTGTCATTTGCTTGGAAGGCAAATATGATAACCACTACACTAACGGTCCCAATTAATGAAAATTGTTTCTCCAAGAACATTGTGAAAGGTAGCATCAACAGAGCAGTGGCGAACAGAAAGCTGATTCCCCCAAACGTCATCGCTGAACGTCGCACGAGCTGACAGATAGGATTAAAAACTGCGCAGACTGGCCAAGGTACCCTATCTGCGCGATGTGTGTCCGTATGAAAGCTCCGGCCGGCACTAATTGCCGACAGTGAGAGCATAGGTGGGCAGATTTTCAAGACCTTCTAACAGCACATTTACCACTACAAATTCCTGCTCAAGCCTCATATCTACCCCACACTACGAGTAGTGATCACCACTACAGATGCCACTGTTAATTGTACCCGGACCCGGCCCGTTTAACTTGACTCCGTTCAGGTTGTGCCGTTGGCGCCATTTAAGGTTGGCTAGCGCCGCGCCTGTACATACATCATCTCGAGTTGCCGCCGATTTCCACCTGTCGCCACGATTTACTGCATGCTCCGAGTCGTGCAAAGTTTGGTGGCCTAACACACACAACTACGACACATGTCACGCTCATTAGACGACAGCGACGGCCCGCCAAGGCCGGCCAAAATGCCTAAGACCGAATTCTCGACGGAGGCGACAGCGAATATGCTCGACAACAAGGTGGTGCTCACCGAGGCGGAGAAGAAGGTAAGTAGGGCACTCAACGGACCGAGTGGTGTTAAGGGAGATTAGAAGGACAAGAAGGCCGAGGAGTAATTCACAGGTGTACTGGTGGGATTACTTGTAGCACTGTGAGGCAGGTCATTGCAGTTGTCGTAGTTCTACGACAAAAGCTGGGGTATTTCTAAAAAATGGCCGGGAAGAACAGCTGCAAGGAAAAATGGCATACTGGGCGCTCTTACAACAATACTCGACAGTCTTAGTCGTGTTAGTAACTACTGGAACTGCAAGTAGAGCAGATTTCTGGTTCGAGCAGGTTACTAGCTAGAGCAGTACTAGTCACTACTGGCGGAACAAAATCAGCTACCACAGGACCCATCTTGTACTTGCACAGGGCTGCCTTGTAACAACAGTCAACTGTCGATACTCCCACTACTCCCTTCAACCCCAACAGCCACTCTTCTCTTCACTACAGTGTCTAACCAAGGCAAATCACATAGCGTCTGAACAGAGACGACGAGGCGCTATTCGCCGAGAGTTTGACCGCCTAACGGATATCGTGCCGGAACTGGAACCGGGCCAGAACCGCAGCGAGGCCGTTGTACTATCACGGAGTAAGTTCTACTGTCTGCCTACCGCTCCTTCAGTTACTAACGCGCAGCTGCTGACTTTCTCAATCGTCTCATCAATGAAAATAACGCGCTCAAGGAGTTGGCCGCATCACATTCTATCGTCTTAGCGCCTGACAGCCAGCCGTGACAGCGGCTAAACCCGCGGCCTCGGGGTCTTCCCCCACACTTTATTTAATTGGTTTGCCAGGCTTCAATTTTGGCATTTCCCCCCGTCTCTACTTCGGTTCTATTGGCTGACCGTCCGCCGGCTTGCCGAGATCTGCACTTCCCCGCAGAAACCCTAGATCCCGATAAGCGCGGAGCTTAGCTTCAGATAGCACCAGTACATGTACTTTTCTTATTGCTTATTAAACTCTGGTAGTTGGAAAGCTTTTCTTTCGAAAATTGTAGTCATTCCTACTGATCGCGCTCTACTGGTTTTTCGTACTGGGCAAGTAGCTGAATCGACATGGCCCCTCCTACCAGCGTAACGCCGCCTGCGCAGCTGACCGTCGAGTACTCGGACGTCATCACCTTCTACCTCAATGGCAAACGCCAGACGGTGCGAAACCCAGATCCCGAGCTGACGCTTGCTGACTTTGTACGCCATGACATGTCACTGACCGGAACCAAGATCGGCTGCTCCGAGGGTGGCTGTGGTGCGTGCACCGTTGTTCTGGCTTCGATCACTGAGGGTGACGTCGTCTACAAGGCTGTTAACGCCTGTATCGTGCCTGTTGTGACTGTCGATGGTAAACATCTTATTACTGTTGAGGGCATCGGCTCCTCAAAGGTGCCGCATCCTGTCCAGGAACGCATTGCTCTGTTCCACGGATCGCAGTGTGGTTTCTGCACGCCTGGTATTGTCATGAGCCTGTACGCAGTGCTGCGCAACTGCCGTAACAGACACCCCACGCAACACGAAATCAGCGAGGCATTTGATGGAAATCTCTGCCGGTGCACAGGTTACAAACCTATCATTGATGCTGCCTTCACCTTCACCCAGCAGCCCGCTGCTGGTGGCTGCTGCAAGCTTAACCCCGACTCACCGTGTGCGTGTATGCAGGATAACAAGACGCCTAATGGCCTTCCCCTCAAGCCATTCAACTTCCATGAGCGTGCCCAAGAAGGTGAATCGGGCGCTTCTGAGCTCATCTTCCCTCCAGCGCTGCGCAAATTCACACCTGTACCGCTGAAATTTGGAAACCACAGAAAGACATGGTACCGCCCAGTCACAAAAGCCCAGCTTCTCAAAATCATGGCCGAGCATCCAAATGCAAAGCTCGTCGGCGGTGCCTCGGAAATACAAATCGAGATCAAGATGAAAGCCATGGAGTACAACATATCTGTGTTTGCCAATGATATCCCAGAGATGCAGACGTTTGAGTACATACCGTCAAGAAGCGGAGTGGAATTCGGTGCTAACATTCCTTTGACGACTCTCGAGCATAAGCTGCAGTACGTAGTCGACGAATTGGGACCTCAAAAGTCCCAGGTCTATACGGAAATCATCCAACAACTCAAATACTTTGCTGGACGCCAGATCCGTAATGTTGCTACGCCGGCCGGAAACATCGCGACTGCTAGTCCCATATCTGATTTGAACCCCATACTCGTTGCTGCTGACGCTATCTTGACTGTGGAATCTCAAGAAATCGGCGTGCAAGAGCTACCCATGAGCTCTTTTTTTGTCGCCTACAGAAAGACGACACTGCCACCCAACGCGGTCATCACTAAAATTTTTGTACCCGAGACAGCACCAAACGAGATTGTTCGTGCCTACAAACAAGCCAAGAGAAAGGATGACGATATCGCCATTGTCACCGCCTGTCTGCGTTTGCAGTACGACGAGGATTTCAAAGTCATCCAAGCACGACTTGCGTATGGAGGTGTTGCACCGATGACAGTTAGAGCTACTAAGTCGGAGCAGGTGCTTGTTGGTCTGCCACTTGTGAAAGACCCGTTAAGCAGTGAAGTTTCCGCCAACGCTGCTGTTGCAGAGAGCCTAGCAACTTCGCTCAATGACGAATTCAACTTATCTTTTGGTGTTCCGGGCGGTATGGCCGTTTTCCGACGCACGCTGGTCGTCTCCTTTTTTTACAAGTTTTTGAACTCGGTCTTAGAGCATATTGGTGTTATCCGTGACCTTGACGGTGACGCACTTGTCGAAGTGACGCGTAACTTCCCCATTGGTTCGCGTGACCTGACAAACAACTTCGAAGAGCGTGTGGTTGGTAAGAGCGACCCACACTTGTCTGCTCTTAAGCAGGTGTCTGGTGAAGCAATTTACGTCGATGACATTCCTCCATATCACAGAGAGCTGTTTGCAGTTCAGGTCATGTCTACACGGGCTCACGCTCGTATCGTTTCTATCGACTACAGTGCATGCTTGGAAATTGAGGGTGTTCATGGCTATGTGGACGTCAACGATATGGTAACGAAAGAAGCTAACAGCTGGGGACATAATCCTGTTGGAAAGGAAAAATATTTTGCCGACGGGGAAGTTCTGTACGTTGGACAGTGTATTGCCCTTGTTTTATCGGCAGATCGCGAAGTTGCCGCCCGAGGAGCTCGTGCAGTTAAGGTGGAGTACGAGGACATTTCCCCATCTATTATTACTATTGAGGATGCGATCAAGTACGACAGCTACTTTGAGCTTGAGAGACGTGTCGATAAGGGCGATGTTGAAGGAGCATTTGCAAACGCCGCCTATACTTTTGAGGGATCTGTGCATTTCGGTGCCCAGGAGCACTTTTACCTTGAAACTCACGGATGCGTGTGTGTGCCTCAGGAAGATGGAGGTATGAAGATATATGCCTCTTCTCAAGGTCCGAATGCTACACAGATGGCTGCTGCCGAAGCACTGGGTGTTCCTGCGAATCGCATCGTCGCTTACGCAAAGCGGCTTGGAGGTGGATTTGGAGGCAAGGAGTCGCGTTGCTGTCAAATTTCTTCTATCGCCGCTGTGGCCGCCAACAAGTTTCAGCTGCCCGTCCGAATGATCCTCACCCGAAGCGAGGATATGCTGACAATGGGCCAGCGTCATCCTTTCCTCATCAAGTGGCAGGTGGCACTCGACAAGAACTACCGGTTTACTGGTCTTCGAGCAAAGGCTTACGCCAACGGAGGCTGGAGTCTTGATCTGACACCTGGTGTCGTTGAGCGTTGTGTTTTGCATCTCGACAATTGCTACGATTTCCAGAATGCCCAGATCGAAGGATTCATGTGCCGAACGAACACAGCGTCAAACACAGCCTTCCGTGGATTCGGTGGCCCCCAAGGTATGTTCGGGGCCGAGAACATTGTTTATGAAGTATCGGAGCAGCTAGGTATCGATGTCGACAGACTTCGAGAGATAAACTACTTCAAGGTTGGAGAATCGTCGACGGCTTATAAGCAGGCGATTACCGAGGATTTTACTGTGCCGATACTAGCTGAACGAATCAAAGCGCAGGCGAAGTACGATGAGTTGCGAAAGGAGGTTGAGGAGTTCAACGCGAAGCACAAATGGATCAAGCGTGGATTGGCCCATGTACCAACGTTCTTTGGTATCTCGTTTGGTGCTCTGTTCCTCAACCAGGCTGGTGCACTCATTCATATCTACGCTGACGGGTCGGTGCTACTTGCTCATGGAGGAACTGAAATGGGCCAAGGACTTTTCACAAAGATGGCGATGATTTGTGCCGAGGAGCTCAGCGTGCCACTATCGCAGGTGTACCTTTCGGAGACTGCAACAAATACAGTAGCCAACGCTTCGCCCACTGCAGCTTCGGCATCTAGTGATCTCAACGGTATGGCGGTCAAAAACGCGTGTGACCAGCTCAATGAGCGCCTGGCACCGTATCGCGAGAAGCTGGGACCTAAGGCGACAATGAAGGACATAGCCCACGCTGCCTACTTCGATCGTGTCAACTTATCTGCAAATGGGTTCTACAAGACGCCAGATATTGGCTACGTGTGGGGGGATCCCGACCCGAAGCCAGCATTTTTGTATCACACGCAGGGTGCCGCAGTATCGATGGTCGAGGTTAACACGCTGACAGGTGACTGGTCCTGTCTGCGTAGCGACATAATGATGGATATTGGACGGCCCATTAATAAGGCCATTGACTATGGTCAAATTGAAGGCGCGTTTATCCAAGGTCAGGGCTTGTTCACGATGGAGGAGTCGCTGTGGATGCAGAACGGATCGTTGTTCACACGAGGTCCTGGAGCCTACAAGATTCCAGGATTCCGCGACATTCCGCAGGAGTTTAATGTTAGCGTGCTGCAAGACAGGCCGTTCAAGCACCTCAAGACGGTACATCGCAGCAAGGGAATCGGTGAGCCTCCATTGTTTCTTGGATGCAGTGTCTTCTTTGCTATTCGTGATGCCCTCCTGTACACTCGCAAGCAGAATGGTAAGGGAGGCCTGCGCGGTGTGCCGAGCCCTATGACGACGGAGCGTATCCGCACATATGTTGGCGATCAGTTCAGTGAGCAGGCGCACAGCTCTGTCAGCACCACCATGGACCAAAAGGAGTTTTTCATCAGGGCATAAAACGAGGCATGAGAGCAAAAAGCAGTACCGTGTGGTGGATTATATGGTGTACATAATTGGGAATACAATATCGTGAAGATAGTTGAATGAAGATAGTTGAATGAAAATAGTTGTGTGAAGAGTTGTATGGAGAGTAAGATGAAGAGCGTATGAAGAATAATATATGGAGAGATAGTGGTGTAACGAGTCCAGATTTCTTTGGAGAGAGGTATTTGAGAGACTTGAGGAAGTGACGAGACAAGGGAATAGGTTAAGATGTGGGGTGGTATAATCTGATTTCTGTGGATATCTACGAGATCTCGTTCCTGCATTAGTGAGAATCATATCTGATTCGAACATGTATGACAAGCAGCATGTGGTGGAGCGCTTACCCTCGGCAAGACTACTGACTCGCCCAGGGCTAGGAGCGCAGGCGGCAGTAGAAGCGGCAGCAGAAACAGCAGCAGTAGCAGCAGCTGCGGCCTGTGGGACCGCAGGAAGAGTCGGGTAAAAGTTTCTACAGTTGGTATAGGAGAACGGGCAGAACCCAGAATTCTTCACCGGGGATACCAAACCGTTTAATGCTGTCCTACGCAAGAGTTTGGCTGAGTTAACAGACCCCGCAACGCCTTGAACCTTTTTGTGCAGCCGATTCCGGGGTAGATAGGTAGATAGATAGTCGATCCACAGGCTGGGAGGGGGGAATGGAAGCATTAGAGCATTGAGCTTTGGCGTCAAGACTTAACGGATAAACGATCATTACAAGGAAGGACTACTGACACGTGCACATTCGGCGAACGGCTAGTCTAACACTTTACGTATAGGTCGTACTGTCTCGTACACGGTTGGCGCGCTATGAGGCGTTGGGCCAAGAGTACCCGCGACAAAATGCACAGTTTTCATTTGACCCAACAATCTTGCAGCAGCGGCTAAGACCGGTAAGGGAAAGGGGCCGCTGAGTGTACAGCAATAACGCCAAGAAAGGAGAGCCAAGGGAATAAATGAAAATATCACGCCAAGGACCATCAACTGCACTAGACTGGTACAGATTCTCACACGAAAGTGTTTCCCCGGTCTGTCCCCGGTTATCGTATCTCTTTAGGAGTTCTCTCCCAGATGCATACTCAAACGGCGATCGCCCAATGCGTCAGTGTGCATAACCTGACCACGCGACGCTCATCACCGTCATAGTACCGGAAAACTGCGTTGCTCTGGAGTATCTGCTGGCATTTCAATAATTGGTCCTCGCACTTCAGTGTCATGACCAAGTTCTCAGCACGTTCTACCTCGTTTTGGCGGATCTTCGCCCATCCGCCGAACCCAATTAAGCCTAGCCCTACGCACGCCGACCTTAAGTTGCTTCTGCCACCCGCAGCCGCCAATGCAACCCAGCAAAGAAGGAATTGACATGTGAAAGGCGCAGGCTGTATTGGGGTATGTATGGTCCATCTTATCGAGCCTGCTTTTTTTTTTTTTCTTTCTTTCTTTCCTTCTATTTTTCTTCTATATTATTACCACTGTCTAGACAAGCTTGAAGCAAAGCCTGTATTAACTAGATCCCTGTACTACTAGAAGACCGTATTGGGCGTTCTGCTGTTACTTCCTGTACCTTACATGTTGGTTGTACCTTAAGCCCACTGACTTTTTTGTACTTTCTGTGATCTCTCACAGTCCGCTCCCCTCACCTCACTCCTTCACTCTTTAGACTTTCAGCCATGACCTCGAAGACCACGGCTCTCGAGTCCTCAGTCGTCGACCGCTACGACGACTCATCTTCCGATGGTGCAGACCTCATCGATGCCTCGGAGTACGCGCACATGACCGAGGCCGACCGTGAACTGGCCGACATGGGCTACAAGCCCGTATTCAAGCGTGAGTTCTCCATGTTCTCGGCCTTCTCGTTTGCTGTGTCGATTTCGGGTCTCTTCGCTACTGTCGCAACCACCTACGTGTACCCCCTGTCGTCGGGTGGTGCTGCATCGGTCGTCTGGTGTTGGCTCATCTCTGGTGCTGGTTGCATGTGTATTGCTCTCTCGGTAGCCGAGCTGGTCTCGGCCTACCCCACGTCTGGTGGCATGTACTTCACCTGTAACTACGTGGCTCCTAAGAAGTACGTCCCCATCATCAGCTGGATGGACGGCTGGATGAACCTTCTCGGCCAGATTGCAGGCGTGGCCTCATCCGACTACGGTGCTGCCCAGATGCTGCTGGCTGCTGTATCCATGGGCACCGACTTCACGTACGTGCCAACTGCTGGCCACACCGTCGGCACCATGGCCGCCATTCTTGTGTTCCACGGCTGCGTCAACTCTATGTCGACCAAGTATCTCGAGCGCTTCACCAACACCTACGTTATCTTTCACCTGGGTGTGCTCATCTCGGGCTGCATTGCGCTGCTTGTCTGTCAGAAGGACAAGCACGATGCCAAGTACGTCTTCACCAACGTTGAGTCTTCGTCTGGATGGAACCCTGTTGGCTTCTCGTTTATGTTTGGCTTCCTGTCTGTGTCGTGGACGATGACTGACTACGATGCCACTGCCCACATTTGTGAGGAGATGTCCGACCCCGCGCGCAAGGCTCCCTGGGCTATCTCGTCCGCCATGATCTTTACCTACGTGGCTGGTTTCCTGCTTAACATTGTGCTTGCGTTCTGTATGGGCGACCCTGAGGAGATTCTTGGCTCTCCTGTTGCTCAGCCCGTTGCCCAGATCTTTTACAACGTGCTTGGAAAGAAGGGTGGTATCTTCTACACCGTGGCCGCCTTCATTATCATGAACTTTGTTGCTATTACTGCTATTCATGCCAGCTCCCGTACCACTTGGGCCTTTGCTCGTGACCACATGCTCCCTTTCTCGCGCGTGTGGTACAAGATCAACAGCTTCACCGGTACCCCTCTTTACGCCGTCTGGCTCAACGTTTTCTGCTGCATTGCCATCAACCTTGTGGGTCTTGGCTCTTACACCACCATCTCGGCCATTTTCAATGTCACTGCCATTGCTCTTGACTGGAGCTACTGTATCCCTATTATCTGCAAGATGATGGGTGGAAACTTCCGTCCTGGCCCCTGGAACCTTGGTCGTTTTAGCTTCCTTGTCAACGTGTGGGCTGTTCTGTGGACGACGTTCGTCAGTGTTATCTTCATTCTGCCTACTGTGCGTCCTGTCACAGCTTCCAACATGAACTACGCTATTGTCATCTTTGTTGCTATTGGCGTTTTCTCGGCTATCTACTGGTTCGCTCGTGGCAAACAGTTCTACCACGGACCCCGTAAGAATGCCGAAATTGACAACACTGCTACGAAGTCGGTCAAGTCAAATTGACAACATACACTGGCTTGTTAAGGCGTTTTCCTGGGGTTTCTGGCCCATTGTGTTTTGATGTTTCTTCCATCTCGTGTTTTATATATCGTGTACATTTCACTCGCTCGGTTACACCGTGATAAATGATTTATTGACAATAAATATCATGTTTTACATGCTAGTACCGAGGCTCGTGATGTGAGTAGCCGATGTCAGCGTCATCCTCGTCAGCTGGATAGTAGCCGCGGTACGAAGTGTATGGGTTGTAGGCTGCTCCTGTACTCACGTCGACATTGGACGAACCATACTCCTCATACTCGTTGGTAAATGGATCATGAACCGTGTCACGCGGAAGTCGGGCAGATGGGAAGGCACCGGTGCCAGGCTGCTGGAGCGACACCTGCGAGCTCGAGTACTCAGAATCAGCAGGCTCTTTGAACGGGTTTTCGGGTCGCTCATCAGCCCCATCACGAGCAGACATTCCAAGAGCATCGAGCTCAGTGGGGCCCTTCTCCTTCTCGGCAATGTTGGCATCGCGCATGAAAGATACACGGTCGTCGCGCATCGGCTGGTAGCGTGTGTCGGGATTCTTGGCGACGAGCGCCCAGATACACGAGATAATGATCAAGATGAGCAGAATCAGCGAGAACACTGCGTTGAGTACGAAAAACACAACTCCCATGATGGAGCTTACAATGGCAGGCTGGCCAAACAAGTTAGAGAAGAAGAGGAAAAAGATGGAGTTGATGAAGTTGATGACAGCAATGGAAATATTGAAACCGTTGGTAGTCTTGTCCATGTAAGGTTTGAGCCAGCACAGAGCAACGAGGTACACCAGCTCTCCGAGGAACACACCCACAGCCTGGGCCTTACCCGAGGCCTGACCAAATGCAATGAAACATGCCTTCCAAAACGTGTAAATGAGCATGGGGACAATGAAGTAGTAGGCAGTAGCACGGTATTGGACGTACAGGAAACCGAGTCGGTTGAGAACCTCTTGGTCAGAGTAGAGGATGTATGCAGGGTTTTTGTGGAGGGCGAGCGACTTACGGCCGATAATGATGACCTTGTACGAGGCAAAGCCAAGCACTAGAACAACGAGGATATACGACAGAAGACTGAGAATGAAAGTGGCGGCCGAGTCGCGCTCGACAAGCTCCCACAAACACAATACCGACAGCTGACTGAAGCCGACAAGCAGGAGTCGGAAAAGGAGACCCTTGGTGACCGACGACCAGTTGCGGCGGAAGTCAATACAGCGTTCAGGGTGAATAGCATTCATGCGTACAAGGAGCTCGAGGACTCCCTTTGTCAAAGCCAGTGCAAGGAAGAAAACGGCACCGAGGATAACGAAAAACACGAGTCCCGTGAGGAACAGACTTGAGAGCTCGATGTTGGCGAGGAATGCGACACGCTGCATTCCACGAACAACAAGTGTCTTGGCCACAAGGTTGGGGTCCTTCTCATTCGAGGTGACGGCATTGCTGAGTGTCGTGTTGCTGGATGTAGGAGTCGAGGTTGAAGCGCGCGACACGAGCTGCTCGGGAAAGATGCCAGCGGCAGCGCGCATGGCACGGTGCATGTTACGAGCTGCGTTCTGGCGAATGTGTTCCGAGGCATAGTTGCCAAGGTCAGATACAATACCGCTGACATCACGGCGCTCGACCTCAATGGAGATGATGTTCTTGTTGGGAAGAATGTTGGTAGCAGTTCCGCCGGTGGACTGTACGTACCAGTTGAAGATGGACTGCAAGAAGCCAACACGCATAATACCCATTGTCCACATGAAGTTCTGGGCCCAGGCAGCAGCAATGGGCGGCAGACGGTCGACAGCCATCATGGCTACAATGGCCACTGATTGGAAGTAGACGAAGAGCGAGACGGTGTTGGCGGCAATATGAGAGGCCGTGGCCTGGTGGCCACACAGCGAGACGATCCCGGCTGTGATGAGGCCAATAAGGCAGACAGCGCCGAGACCCCAGCTTGCGTACTTTGTCTGAACTGTCTTGCCGTTGGTGAGCGTTGCCTCGACACAAGCAATGGGAGTCTTGGGGTCGCTGTCGGCGTAGACCGTGACCCGCACGACACCGTCGAGGTCGGGAATCGTGTATGCGATGCCCGGGACTTGCGAGGTGATGTCGCTGGGGACCTGGACGTTGGAGGCGACGTTGAAGTGACCATCCTGCAGCGGACAGAGCGGCGAAGAGCCCTTGACTTCGATGGAGCAGGCGTTAACGTCCTTGTTGATGGCTGAATAACCATAGGCAATAACGTCAATGTTGGCCGTGACATTATCGTTGATGGTGGATATGGCGGTGATGTCGAAGACGACGGTGTTGTTTTCGGGGAAGAAGACAACGTCGAAGTTGTTGGCAGCAAACTGCGAGTTGGACATACACGACAAGAGCGCGCTGGACTTAACGAATTTCTCAGCGGTAGCCACGAGCGGCAGCAGTCCTGCCAGGACCAGATGGTTGAGTTTCATAGTGACGAGGGCACAAGTATGACAGTTTTACCTTCAGCTTCAAGAGAACTTGACCTGGCTTCCAGAATCACGAGCTATACACGTGCACAACAGGGTGATTTGCGGGTCCTACGGGAGACCACAACAACACAAAAGAGCTGGAAGAGCAGTCAAATACACGATGAAATGAGACAGGCGCCCCGCGCTATTCTTAACGTTCCACAAATGTGAGCAGTGAGTACTTTGGACGCCAAGTGAATACGCCAAGGAAGAACTTGGCGGGATTTGGTGAAGGCTTGGAATGAGCCAAGATGAAGCGGTGGTGAATCAGAGCCAAGAGATCAGACGTGGTAGCCGGAAGTCTGGATTAACTGCTATATTGCAAATGGCAAATTTGCAAATTGGCCGTTGGTTTCAGTATAAGATGCAAATGCGAAGGCACAAGTCCTAAAGAAGAGGGTTGGTGCCGGTATTAGCTATTATTGGCACACGCTCGTTTAAGGGGGGCCCAGGGTTCCGGGCGCAGCAAAACAAACGGCGATCTCTAAAGGGCGGATGGGATGCGCGGCAGGAATGACAGCAGAAGACCAGGGACTTGGAGATTTGAGAGGTAATAGGGACGGAGGGCGGGGTACACGTGGGCAAGACTTGAACCAGGGCTGTGCAGTGGACGAGTGTCGAATCGTGGCCAAGATCTGCCAAGGACGGCTGTGTAACGAGTAGTGCAATCTTCAGCTGGAATATGCACAATACAGGGGTGAAGAAGGGCTGTATACGGAAGGTCCCTAACCAACAGTTTAGATCCAATGGGTGTTAGGAGCTGTGCAAAGTGCAACTAGTGTGACTAAAAAGAGCTAAATAGTGGATGTGGCTTACTTACAAAGCATTACTAGAAATTAAGAATTAATCTTGGCCAACTAACTAGTTAAGTTAGATGCCCACCAGAGAGTACGGTTGCTGGGTTAACGATGTACGTCATAGCACGCGAAGGGATCACGGAGATCATCAGCCTCGAGGTAACGGTCAAAGGTCGGTGTTAAATTCTGGATTTAAAGTCGAAGGCTAGTTTTTACTCCTGGGCTGTTTATAGTAGAGCGATATTTATCTCCGAAGCATATTGAGTCTCTAAAGGCCTCGTCTCAAAGAACAAGCCACTAATTTGGTTCATGCCTCTAATACAATCAATCTAATAGTCTCTGTTCGTTTGACCAACGTCTTTTACATACCATCATAAACATACTTTTTGCGCTCTACCTAGTTGGAGCAGCCAGCCAGCTCTACTCGCCTAGTGCGCAGCCTGAGGGGCTGTGGGAAGCGCCTTGACACACTTCTCGATGATGCCAAGACCCTTGGCAATGTCGTCCTCAGAGATAACCAGAGGCGGAGCCAGACGGATAATGTTATCGTGCGTGGGTTTGGCAAGAAGACCGTGATCCTTCATCATCAGGCACAGATCCCAGGCCGAGCGGCCGTTCGCCTTAGACGAGTCAATGACAATGGCGTTGAGAAGGCCCTTGCCGCGGATCTCGGTGACAATGCCCGTAGCAAGTAGCGGCTCGAGTCCGGCACGGAACTTGGCTCCCAGCGTCTCGGCACGCTCTGCAAGCTTCTCGTCCCTGACGACCTCGAGCGCAGCAATAGACACGGCACACGATAGAGGGTTACCACCGTAAGTGGAACCGTGGCTACCAGGCTCAATGCACAGCATGATCTCCTTGGATGAAAGAACAGCAGACACAGGAGTGACACCGCCCGAGATGGCCTTGCCAAGCAGCACCACGTCTGGGTGCACATTGGAGTGCTCGACGCACAGCAGCTTACCAGTACGTGCAATACCGGTCTGGATCTCGTCAGCAATGAATAGGACATTGTGCTTCTTGCACAGCTCGGCGACCTTAGGCAGGTAGTCGTCGCTGGGCACAACGATGCCGGCTTCTCCCTGGATGGGCTCGACAAGGAAAGCGGCAATCTTGTCACCAGCAGCAGCAAAGGCCTCCTCGAGATCCTCGATGTTGTTGTAGCGCAGTGGCTTGTCGGTACCGGGGATCACAGGTCCCACGTTCTTCAGATAGGGTCCGTAGTTGTCCTTGGCCTCGGGATCAGTGGACATAGACACAATTGCCAGCGTACGACCGTGGAAGTTCTCGGTGGCGGCCAGCACAATGGCCTCGTTCTCGGGAATGCCCTTCTTCTTGTAACCCCACTTGCGGGCAAGCTTGATGGCCGTTTCCACGGCCTCGGCACCCGTGTTCATGGGGAGCACCATCTCATAGCCAAAGTACTCAGTTACGTACTTGGCAAACGCGCCAAACACGTCGTTGTAGAAGGCGCGCGAGCTGAGCGTCAGCTTCTGTGCCTGATCCACAAGCGCCTGCACGATCTTGGGGTGGCAGTGGCCCTGGTTGACAGCTGAGTAGGCAGACAGGAAGTCGAGGTACTCCTTTCCCTCGGGGTCCCACACGTGAGCACCCAGAGCGCGCGCGAACACGACGGGAAGCGGGTGGTAGTTGTGAGCCGAGTACTCGTGCTCATAGCTCATGGCTGTCTGCGAGGAGATGTGTGACGTCATTGTAGTAGGGGTGGTGGAAGTGTGTATGACAAATGAAGTGACTGTTACAACACGAGATATGAACAGAACGTACCTCGAGATGCTATAGATGATTCCAATAAAGTTAGCGAGACCCTCTTTATATATATTCGTACCCTTGATCTGCCTGGGGCTCGGAAATCCCCTATAGGCAAGAGGAAGAGAGGCTGTATGCACCAAGGCCGCCAGACCCTGCCTTTAACTGTTGTAAATGGAGGGAGCGCCAGTGGGCGGCTTCAAGTGGTTCCAGGGCCTTCCGGAGAGGTGTAACTGAATGTGTAATGGAATGTGAATGTAGCTAAATGTTATTGAGTTTGAGTTGGTACCGTTTAAAATGTCAGTGTAGTTTTCTTGGCCAGTGCGTTAATTAGTCCACTTATAGTGCATATTGCGGGGAAGCAGATCAGCGGGGGTACGAATTCACATTGTGAATAGATTAAGTGAGCACCTTGTGCCTTATAAAGATTTTCTACTCATTTTGTTACTCGAGCCACCATTTTCCTTGATACTGCCTCGGCCAGAACGTGCACCTCTGGCTTATGTTGAATCTGATTATAAGTCAGAATGTACACGTCTTGGCTGCAATGCATGTAATGCCGACTAGAGAGTGATTGCATGATACAGTTAACTCAACATTGGAGCATTTGCTAGTATACATTCCAGTTAGCAGTTATTGTCTCTTCAGCTCAGTGGTGCTATTAGCATGGTGAGAGCCTGTTTGTAGCGGTTTAGTCCCATTTGTTCCTGAGCTGCTTAGCTGCTTAGTGGTTATTGCCAGCTCCATTGGAAGTACGAGCATCGCACAAACCCATAAATCTTTCACATCAGACCAACAGTTACAACAACAACCACAGAATACAATTTCATTTCATATTTGTGACTAATAATAATCAACAGGTGAACCGTGGTGTTGACCGGTTTGGGCCCTCATCGTACTATGTAAGAACAGCCGTACAGTCCCATATTTATTTACTGTCCAATCGGGCCAGTTAACTTCTTCTTCTTGTCACTTTCAGGCCCTCTGCCTTCATCATGGACCCAACACAGAAAAGACACATCACCAACTACTTTGTGGCATCCAAGGGAAGTGTGGGCCTCGACAGATCTAAACCGAGCTTGTTCCCGAACCAGGACGATGAAGTGCACGCACGCCTCGCCAACATCGGCCGAAGCGCCCGTAAGACCGTCAGCGACGGGTACAAGACTACAACGTCCATCCCATCTTACCAGGGCATGGCTATAGCCCCTGTTGGTGGCTCTTTCACCTTCACACGACCCGATGGCTCGATCATTAGTAGCATTTCAAGCGTTGAATCAGCCCAAGGCGTCCTACCACCCGTTACCCAAGTGATGGCGCAACCGGTGCAGAAGCGCGGGTTTGACGACGACGACGGCGACAGTGAGGGCGACACAGAGATCGAAGATAATGCCATGGATGTTACTGGCACACGTGCGAAGGCAGTTCCTCGTACGCGCCGAATGCGTCGCGCTTTCTTCGCGCATAACCGGCCCATAGTGTCACAGGAGCAGGACGACTTTGTCGATGCCGAATTCCTTGTTCCTGATGCTGACCGTTGAATATGAGCCGATCACAGAATTGCATAGAGTGGGCCACAAAAGTTGGTACAAGAGTACAGGTGCTCGGTACTGAACGCGACTAAGGACAGTACAGAAATGGCACAGGTGGCTGAGTACTGAAGCGCTACTACGGCTGTCTGAGTAAGGGAAGCCCTGCTAGGCACAAGATGGTGAGCGCATCAACCGAGTACAGCAGCAGTACGGACACTGGAGCACTGGAATGGCTGGCTACATGACAGAGTACCAGAAGTTAGCGATACTAAGCTCAGAAATATTTATTATAGTATACATTACAACTAGCCAGGGACAGGAGCTGGTTAAACAGCAGCATCTGAGGACAAGAACCAAAAGTATGAAGGAATGGGCCCGTAGGACTTGTACACGGGCCGTTACAAGAAGCTGCTATTGAAATGGACTAACTCCTAAGAGACTCGCTAGCTACGGCTGGTACGCGAGCCATGCACGCGTCGACGACCCCTGCCATCCCTCTGCCGTATCCTGTACCGTCATATGCTTAAATGGACTGGTTATCTTAGGGCGGAGACTTGCTTTTAGAGCACCTTCCTGTTCTGGCTGCGGCGCCGAAACGCGCCTACGAGTGATAATCCGGGTATGTGGATACTAAGGGGCAGTGAGGGGCATCGAGGGGCAAAAGAGGGGCGAAGAAGCGAAGCAAAGAGGGGTACATTGCGTTGTCCGACAAAACCCGAGACACGGGCGTCAATGGGCGTGATGCGTCGGTGCAAAAAAGACCTGCAAGGCTCTAGACAATGGGCGTTAAACAGCACATGCTTTGGGCTTTACAATGGAATCTCGAGATCTACACGGAGCAGATAACCATAAATTTTCAACAGCTTCTTTCATATAGCTCCGAATCTGTAGAGAGACAATTACAGTTGCTCGGCTAAATTTGCTCCCTGTATCGCCACCACCCCCTCCCCTTTTTAATTATCGTTGCCCGGAAAAATGGCTGCGCGGGGCTCTCGTCACAAGCGCTAACCCATGCCCACCAGCTGCGCCCTTGCATGCAGCCCCAAAACCCTGGCCTCTTGTCTATATAAAAGCGAGCAATCATCTTTTTAACTGATAGTTTAACTGCTTCAGTAGTCGCCACTGTCTGTGCTTCCGTTCTACTTGTGTTTCATTCCATCCCGTAATGTCTGAGAGTACTGTTACTGTTGCTGGCATCCCTGCCTCGGCCACCGAGTCGCAGATTAGCGACTTCTTTACCTTCTGCGGCCGCGTCACCAAGGTGACGCTGACCCATGAAGCCGATGCCCACTCGGCCGCAGTCGAGTTCGCCAAGCCCGCTGCCGTCAAGACGGCTCTGCTGCTCAACGACACGGAGCTTGACGGCCACAAGCTCGCCATTTCCGCCACTCCTGAGGCCATTGCCGCCTCTGAGAAGGACTCGGACGGCACCTCTGGCACTGGATCGGCCGGCGCTGGTGCCAATGGCGACATCAGCCAGGAGTACAAGCCCCGTGCTGCCATTCTTGCTGAGTACCTGAGCCACGGCTACGTGCTCAGCGACAAGGTCGTGTCCCAGGGCCTTGAGCTCGACAAGAAGCACGGCCTGTCGTCGCGCTTCACCGGCTTCCTCTCCAACCTCGACTCAAAGTACCACGTTAAGGATAAGGCTGAGGCCACCGACAAGGCCTACAACATCTCGGGTAACCTGCAGCGTGGTCAGTCCCACGTGTACAAGTACTTTGACCAGGCCATCAAGACCGACACTGGCTCTAAGCTGCACAGCTACTACACCAACATCGTGAGCAACGTTGCTGACGTCCACGCTGAGGCTCGTCGTCTCGCCGACATCAAGAAGGCTCAGGCTGCTCCTTCTGAGACTGCCGAACCTGAGGCCGCTCCTCTTATCTCTGAGAAGTCCTAATTAGGAGAAGTAACTGATCATCCGTCCTGATCTCCTGCCCGTCAGAGCCCTTTTTATTGCCGTCTGATCTTTCGCCTATTAATGTAGCGCCTAGACATATATGATTCAGCGCTTCACCCCACAAATTGTAGTATCTAATCAAACTAAGTGAACTTCGGACCAGATGTAGTACTTCAGCCGTCATTATTAATTGTACCAAGTTACATCAGCATTCATAACTGTTCTAGCATTAACAGTGTTGATCCAACATCCTTAGCCATAAACTGTTAACAGTAATCTCATATAACTATCATCTCAACTATCAATGCCTACTAAGTTCGTAGATAATGTCTCCTGTATAAATCTATTCATTACACTAGACAGACTGCGACAAAGGGTCAGTCGTCTCGGAAGAGGGAGTGCCTTCCTCGGAGCTATCGTCTTTATCGCCATCTTCAGCAGTCAGTCCTTTACGAACCGCAAGAACAGAGTCGACAATGACAGCATCAACTCCACTGCGCATCTGCAGCCGCGCATTGACGGGGTCATTGTTGCTGACTCCATATGTAACGCACACAAGACCGCTGGCCTTGACGACATTAACAAGACGAGGACACTGGATGAGCGGCGTACACTCGGAGACAATTCCAAGAAGGTTCCAGCGTCGCGCAAATCGCACTGCTTCCTGAAGACTCGATGCTCGCACGTCTGCCATGGGACTCGTGCCCGACTCGGTAAGGAACAGAATAGGAATCGAAGGCTGCTTCAGTGAAAGCATAAGGCAAATGTCGGGGTGGAAGCTGGAGAAGATAATGTCTCGGCCATCGGCATGATCGTACACACACTTCAGCACTGTGTCCACCCACAGGTTGAGCTCAAATGCAAAACTCTCCATTTCCTCGGCTTCACTCTCGTCAAGCATTGGGTACTTGCACTCAATGTTGAATCCAACATGTTTTGGCAAAGTGCGGAATGCCTCCTCAAGGGTTGTAAATGGAGACTGGATGCTGCGACCTCGCGAGTTACCCTTGAATCCCTTGATCTTGAAGTCACGAGTGTGCTTCATGCGCTCACTCATCTCGTCGTACTCGTCCTCACCGTATCCAACAAACAGCGATCGTGAACGGGGTCTGGGATCTGGAGACGGCATTCGTGATCCCGAAGAATTGTTGCCATTGTGCTTTGTGATAGGCGTGCTTCCGCCCTTCGGCTTCGATGCATCAAGGAACTGATCCAGCGTCAGAAGATGCATGGGGATATCGATACCTGTCTCACCTACGAGAAAGTCGTGATAAATGACAGGAACAGCATCCTTTGTGAGCTGAACATCGAACTCGACATAGCTTGCACCCAGGTTTGCGGCCTGAATGAATGACTCAATGGTGTTCTCTCCAAGCTGAAGACTCTTCTTGCTCGTGTTCTTGCCCATTCCTCGGTGGCCAATAACTCGCGTTGTGATAAGAGATTTCCAGTATGTGGAAGACTTCTCGATACCCATTTTTGGGTGCTTGAATGGAGTAATAAGCAGAAACCCAAACTGAACAGTTCCCATGACTTCGAGAGTCTCCGACTCAATAATGGGGATGGTAATCGTCTCATCAAGGCTTCTTTTCTTCGGACCCACAGAGGTGTAGACACTTGACAGCAGAGCTACACCACGACCGAGCACCTTCTTGGTGTTTCCTGAGTATGTTGGTACAATATCAAAGTAAAGCTTAGCGTTTGAAACGTCATCAGCATAGAATGTCAGCGGCTCAGTAGCCATGCCGTAATCAGGAATAGGTAGGTCGATAGCAGTTGGCTCACCAACGCAGCCAGATGCAGACACGACAAGCGTAAGGGCCGTATCGAGCTGCGTAGAGTGGGCCTTAGAAAAAGGCACGCGTTCAAGCTCTACTGGGTTTGCCATACGGCGCAAATCAGTAGTTCCGAGAGTCACGAGAATCATCTGCTGGTCGGACAAGTAGCGATGACCAAAAGTCTTGATGCTATCTGCAGGAGGCGAGCCCTGAGCTTCATTGCTTGATAGATGCCTCGACGAGACAACTGAGGTAGTGTCATTCACAGGGCTGATAGATGGAGAAACAGGAGCGGCAGGCGCAGAAGGTGGAGGTAGCTCGGGGTCGCTCGAGTTGAGCGAGGAAGTTGAAGTATCGGTGCCAAGAAACTTCTTCCAGCTGACAATGGGTCCAATAGGGCGAAGAATATCCGACAACTGAAGATGGCCACGAAGAGATGCATGCTCCATGGCTGTCCAGCCAGAGCCATCTACTCGGTCCACATTAGCTCCGTTTTTGACGAGAATCTCACAAACTTCTTTGTAGCCGTCAACTGCGGCAACAAAGATAGGAGTCCAATCGTAGGTGGATTCAGCAATCTCAGTATCAGCACCAGAGGTAAGCAGGAACTGGACAACCTCAGGGAAGTTGAGCTTGGCAGCAATGAACAGTGCAGTCTCGTTGTTGACTTTGGGATTGCAGTAGTTGGGGTCGAGTCCCGCATCGACGAGAACCTTGACAAGTCCTACAGAACCGAGATGCGAGGCAAGAAGAATCAAATGGGCAAGTCGTTTCTTGGCCTCGGCGTCCTCCGGGTACACACCGCTGCGAAGCAGCGCTTGAGCTGTCAGAGGGTGGTTTCCAGCAACAGCCAGTTCAATGGGCGATGCTCCTTCGCTGTCGAGCCACTCATCACTGGCGATACCCAAATCGCCAGTCACAAGTCCCCACTGGTGAATGTACTTCAACAGCACCGAAGACATCATCTTCAGTCCATAGTGAGCAGCATAATGCAAAGGCGACCTGACGTAGTTGTCTCGAGAAACGACGGCCGTCCGCAGCTGTTCGTTCGAATCAAGACATTGCAGCAGAAACTCGAGAATGCTCTCATCATCGTGAGCGTTGACACCGTCACTTCCGTGTGTCTTCATCAAGTTGGTGCTTACCTTGGGAACGACTGCCGGATTGAGGAAGTTGACGGTAGATGCGCCTTTCTTGAGCTCCTTGTTGCCTAGAGCCGCGCGACGAGCCCGACCATGGTTGATGATAAGTCGATGAATAACGTTACGACCGTTCAATTCGGAGCTATCATCGAGAGAGGTCACCTGGCTCAGCAGGAACTTGAGACACTTAGGTGACGGAGTTGACAGAGACTTGGACAGCAGGGATATGAGCGACTTCTGAGGGACTCTAGGGCCCGCTGTCAGCATCTCCTTCAGCGACTCGACATCGTCGTTCGTCACAGCAACCTTCATCTCACCCACCATACCACTATCCGAGGTTCCAGAGTCGACAGGGGTCTCGGTGCGATCTAGGTACTCAGAGATGATGCGATCCGACGACTTGGTGGCAGCCTCAGGGCCCTTAGACGACTGCGTGTACGGTGAAATCTTGGTGAGGTACCTGTTCACAGTGTTGAGGTCCTCATCAAGTTGAGCTCCGTTGGCAAACGGTAGGATGGAGATCTTAGACGACAGATACTGCATCTGCGTCTGAGTTCCGACCTTCTTGTCAAATCTGTGTTAGAATAAAGATCACAATATGCGAGGACAAAGACACTCACTTCTTGAGGATTTTGACGAATCCGCGTTTGTTGACGTCGGCGTACCATTGGAGCTTTCGCAACTGGGATCGCAGCTCGACAAGCACTCCCATCAAGTCCTCGAGCTCCTCGGGATCAAAGTTGTGCGAGTTGAGCGAGCTCGGAGGAAATCGCTCAACAATATGCTTCAATTGACGTGAGTACTCGGCATACTTGGAGTTGTAGAAGCCGTCCACGGACTCAGCATCACGGTCAAGCGAGAAGAAGAAGGCTGGGTAAGCGGGGATCAAAGCGGGGAACAAAACATCGTAAAACACCACATAACATACGGGCCAGATCCGATTCTGTGGCAGGAGGAAGTTCCTGGATAGTTGAATTGCCAGTAGCCGTGGTCACTGAGCGCTCGAGACGCGACTGGTTGACCTGATGAATGAGCTTCTTAAGTGATTTGTAGTTGAGATAGAACGGGCTGAATTAGCACGGATACGACGGAAGCTTCATGGCACAAACCTCCACTCAGGAACCTGGTTCCTCTGAAGACTGAGTTAGACAGATAAAAGCAGGTATTGATGCCTCCTCTATTTACCTCTTGGCGAACTTCATGACTGATAAACCGATAGCTAAACCGGGCCACTATGTATCAGGCGTTGCACGTTATGTGATGAGCAGATGTTATAGGTTGGATACTGGGGGGCTTCACAAACACAGCAGCACCAATGTTGTACAGAACAAAACACGGGTATCGGTCTGCCGGTCCACAAACTACCGCTACAGACCACGGACCAGGATTTTGGGTGCTGCCGAGTATGGATCTCGGAGGTAAACTCCTTCTGGACCTTGTCGCAGCTGTCAATGGCGGTGCGGCTGGCCAATAATGAGCGTCGGATGTCTTACCTGATTCGTATCAGCTCGCCCAATATGGAGACTTGCATGGGTAAAGCTGAGAGAAAGTTTCAGGCTTGACGGGCTTTGGACAGTTTCAGCGTAGGAAAAACTTTAGATTGGCGATATTTGGTGCATGGATGGACTGGTAGTGAGCTATTGAAGGCTCACTGTAAGTTTCGATTCTTCGCGGATCCCTTCTGCTCATCAGTGACGTCATCGTGTTTGGAGCTTCATCGAGTAGAAGAATAACGTTTGGCGCCGATAACAGTCAAACTTAACTTCGACTATACTTGTGAGCCACACACAAAGATTATTGTATCACTGTCCGAGTTATTTCATGGAGCAGAGCAGTCAAAGGTAGACTCTACTCCCTGATGGTTCGTAGTAGCTACCCTCCAATGTCATAGACTTGCAACAGCAACTCGCCTCAGCTTGAGCTGCTCGTTTATTGATAAATAAAAGACATAAATACATTACTCGTTGCGGCACAGTCGGTCGTATTTGACGAGATTATGGATGTCCTGCACTGAGGCGTTGATAAACTGGCGAACCTCGAGTGCTAACCACACCTTGATCATGGACAGACTGTCTTCATCGAACACCGTCAGATCCTGGTTGGTAGATCCAATCTGTCGCAGAATGGGAATAGCGCTCTTAAATAGATCGATATCTGGATTCAGCTGCCGTCCAATGCCTTCGAGTAACAGAATAGACAGTACAACAGTAACAAAATCGCCCTCCATACGAACGTGGTGCTCACGAACCATGTGCAGCATCTGTCCCAGTAGATCGCCGAGTTTGACACTTCCAAGCGCAAAAGTCCGCTCCTTGATATGCTTGACTAGTCTCTGAACCTTGAGAGCAAAGATCTCACCATCTACAGCTGTCTCTGGCGTGCGCGATCGCTCAATCATAAGCTCACCAACCTCGAATCCGTCAAACGTGGAGATGGCCTTGAACAGGTCAATGAAGTTGCGCCGGTTGACATCGTTGAGCTCGGTAACTAGCCCTGCGTCTATAAAGCACACCTGCGGCCGGTATCCGTCTTCATAAAGCTTGTCAAGCTCACTATTCCACATTTCACGGTCGTTTCCAAGCCCAAGAATATGCTGTGTAGCGCTTTCAATCTCTTCGCCCGTGACGCTGTCCTCAGTTCCAAGCAAATTAAGCCGGCCCTTCTTGTATAGTCGCACGTATATGTTGCCTGGATGAAGATCCGAGTGGATGAAGTTGTCAACTAGTAACATCTTCAGAAATGCATCCAATCCCTTGTCGGAGATCTCGCGATCAATCTTACATTCGCCAGAAAACTGGAGCAGCTTCGTCATGGGAATGCCGCTTATGTACTCCTCGACGAGAACACGGCTCGTCGTGAGACTCGGGTAGGGTCGTGGGAACATGATATCCTTGCGCGATGCAAAGTTGTGGCGGAAGATGAGTAGGTTCTCTGCCTCAATTCGCAGATCCAGCTGTAGTCGCATCATGAGGGAGAACTGGGCTACTTCTTCGGGGAAAGAGAGCCACTCCATAGTCGGAATCCAGTGGACAACATCGGCAAAGAATGCCATGATGGACAGATCACGCTCAACGATGCGTCTTACCCGTGGGTGCAGCACTTTGACAACGACCCAGTCTGAAGGCGGATCAATGTCCTTCGGCTGGAACTTCTCTAGATTGCGAAAAACGGGGCCTCTCTTGTGTGATGGAACATCCTCCTGCTCCTTATTCCGGTCGGCCATATCTTGCAGAACAGCTTGGGAAAGCTTTGCTTTGTAGACCTGGGCCATTGCTCCAACACCTAGAGGCTCGTCTACAAACTCGTCAAAGATCTCCTCAAATGGCATTTTGAATTCCGCACAAAGGATCCGTTTGGTAGCAGCGAGTGAATGTGCTCGAGCGTTTGAGTGGAGTTTGGACATCTCCTCACACAGGGATTCGGGGAAAATGTCTGTTCGAGAGGCGGCCCATTGTCCAAGCTGTGTCAGTAAGAAAAAAGCAGGAACGTATAGTGACTGCTGAAAGGAAGAGCTTATCGAATATACCTGCAGATATCACAAGGTTTCCCGGCTAGAACATATCCTGGACCTCGCGACTGAACCGAATGCAAATCATAATATCCAACAAGAGCGACGCCACAGCAGCCACATACTCATCACGGTCTGTTACCTTTATAAAAGATGGTCCTGCCATCTCCATTGTCCATGTTAGGTAGCGGAACCATAGTACCGCACCTTTGCGATCCGACTCTTTTCCTGCAACTACTCGTGGACCCAGCAGAACCATCGGCAGAGCCAGTAACACGGGTAAGAACAGTGATACCAGGTGGACGACACGGACACACGTAATCACTGGGTCGACGACGAGCATCACGTAGCGCGCCACGGACTTCAGCACGGGCCACGAACTCCACGCATCGGCGCGTTCTTGTTCAGCGAGGTCCTCGGCTTCGTGGTAGATTTGCATTTCGCGTGTTTCATGAGATTGCTCTGCTGGATACAAGACAGCTGCACTGCCCAGAAGCACCGATGCGCCTCCTGGCCACTTGAGAAGTTGCCATTTGAACTTCCATTGTGATGACCGGGGAAACACGGGACGCACCAAGAATCTCGGCACAGCAGGCCGCAACGGTGTCGTGGCTAGGCTCCGAAGAACAGGCGGTCGTTCGAGGCCCTTGGGGAGGCGTTTTACAGCCTGAGAGCCCAAATTGAGCCGACTTATCCACGGCCGCAACATTGTCCATGTGGAGAAGCAGGCAAACGCCGAGCTTATAGGCAGGCGATGGCGCGGCTGTGATTACCCCAGCCCTGTATCAGGGGTAAGAGAGACCGAAGACCCGTGGCTCCGTAGCTTCACAGCTTCGTCACAGCTCTTCTGCTCCACCATCCCATCTAATAGCCGTTTAGTTCATTAGATACGTTAAAAGCATAGATCTGCAAGCAGGCTATGATGACAAATAACGAGCTAGTATCAGAGATAGTGATAAAACACACAACAGTAGGATTTAGGCACAGAAAACAGTAGCCTCAAAGCAGACGTATCTTTAAGAAAAACGGAAAAGACGTATAGAGGCATTCAACAATTATACGTAGAGATTCTGGAGATCTGACTGGAGCTCCTCTCATACCAGTCCGAATGATCGCTCGAAGAACATTACCGTCCTCTGGTTTCATATCCAGGGATAATGAGCTCGCCACTATACCAAAGTCCCCAGGAAAACATTTCCTGACTAATAAGTGACACTCACACATAGAATTGGAGATGCAGGCGGTATCATCTCATCTATTACACTGTGATGATTGAGGGGTAGACGAGGACTTCTCTCCTTCGGTATGAGCAAAGCAGCCAGGTAGTTGAAGCTCCGGCTCGCATTGACTGCGTCGAGATCAACAGCAGCATTCATACATGGAATGTAGATGATTACTCTCTAAGACCAACTCTTCGTAGAATTGACGAATTTCAAGGTCTAAGCTTAATGTAGTCTCTGGCCGAAACACGTTGCTTCCAAGCTACATGCACCCCGTTTCTAATAACGAGGACTAGCTAAGTGCATCAATTTACTTATGAATTGATTACCAGCCACTTCAAAGAACTCTGCGAAAGTAAGCACGGATTCAAAACAGTCATGAGTCGACTTTTGAAGAGCCATGTCGCCATATGCCTAACCCTGAGCGACAGGTACTCATGCACGATGTACAGGTCTGCAAAACGCAGGGTCCTAGTCTAAACGAATGCACGAAAAAGGAGCTTTCATAAAACAATGTCACTTTCAACTATATTTCACTAGTTCCGAAACTACAGACGGTGGCTGGGCTCACGGCTGCGGGGAGCCAGCTTGAGGGTGGCCTCCTTCAGACGCGAACCGAGGTCGGTAGAAGCACGCGAGAACATGGCAAAGACGCGGTCCTGGATCTCGGGCTTAGCGTCCTTGACGTGACCAGCAACGTTGCTGATGAAGTTGTCCTGCTGACCAGTCTTGCCGAAGACCTCCCACATCTTGGCGGGCTGGTCAAAGTCAGCGTCGGTGACGTCCCAGTGGAAGGCAGTAGCGGTGCCAACCCACTTCTCGTGCGAGTCCGACAGCTGAACATCAGCGCGGTACTGCAGAGGAGAGTACTGGGTGGGGTAGTTGGGCTCTGAGCCGTAGTTACCATTGACAACCATTCCACCATCACGCTGGTAAGGGTTGTGGGAGCGAATAGGGCAGTTGACAGGGATCTGCTGGTAGTTCACACCGAGACGGTGACGGTGGGTATCCGAGTAGGAGAACAGACGCGACTGCAGAACAGGGTCGGCCGAGGGCTCAATGCCGGGCACGGTGTGGGCAGGCGAGAAAGCAGCCTGCTCGACCTCGGCAAAGTAGTTCTCGGGGTTCTTGTCAAGGACAAGACGACCAAAGCGGCGCAGAGGGTAGTCCTTGTGGGGCCAGACCTTGGTGAGGTCAAAGACGCTGAAGGGAGCCTGCTCGGCCTGCTCAGGGGTCATGGTCTGCACATAAACGGTCCACGAGGGGAAGTCCTTGTTCTCGATAGCCTCGAACAGATCCTGCTGGGCATGGTCGGGGTTCTCAGCCGTCAGCTTCTGGGCCTCGTCGGCAACCAGGTTCTTGACACCCTGATCGGTGAGCAGGTGGATCTGCACGTAGTGCCACTTGCCCTCCTTGTTGGTCCACTTGTAAGTATGGCCAGAGTATCCGTTCATGTTACGGTACGAAACAGGGGTTCCACGGTCCGAGAACAGGTGCATGACCTGGTGCAGAGCCTCCTGGTTGTTGGCCAGGTAGTCCCAGAACATGTTGGCGTCCTTGAGGTTAGTCTCGGGGTTACGCTTCTGGGTGTGGATGAAGTAGGGGAACTTGACGGGGTTACGGATGAAGAAGATGGGGGTGTTGTTGTAAACCCAGTCAATGATACCCTCCTCAGTGTAGAACTTGGTAGCAAAACCACGGGGGTCACGAGCAGCGTCGGCCGAGCCCTTCTCACCACCGACGGTCGAGAATCGGGTGAAGGTCTTGGTCTTCTTGCCGATGCCATTGAGGAAGTCAGCCGTCACAAGGTCCGACACGTCGTCGGTGACCTCAAAGTAACCGTAAGCACCGGAACCCTTGGCGTGCACAACACGCTCGGGGATACGTTCACGGTCGAAGTGAGCCAGCATGTCGATGAGATGGTGGTCCTGGAGCAGCAGAGGTCCATGTTTGCCAATGCGCTGCGACGCCATGGGGTCGCGCACGGGGCAGCCATTGGACGTGGTGTAGACAGGGGGAGGTGATTTCTTGTCAGACATTTTGCCGGGGGAAGATTTCAAACAAAAGATGGAACAGATCAGGCAGAATGGGGGCACGCCCCTCCCTTTATATATAAAATAGCCGAGGCATCAGTAGCCGCCAAACCCCAAGGGTTTCCCCGCGCGGCAAAAGCAAGCGGGCCCAGGGCCAGTCAAAGGGCGATATTTGTAAGCGGGCCTTAGCGGAGTGTGCTAAAAGTAGCACTAACGATGACAAGTGGACGGCTCCAACGGATTGCGGTAGTAGAGATGCAGGTGACAATGGCACTGTGCTTCTTTGTCCAGGCCCTGGATTCAGGGGGGCAGCAGCGAAGCAGGTCTATAACCGAGGGCTAGCCTCCAAGGTTAGGGTCCGTGGAGTGTGTAAGGCGCACTTTACAGTAAGCAAGACCCCTGCCGCGGGAAATAGCATGTGAGTGGAGAAACGAGGAGGCAATGGGATGCAGTAGGAGCAATTAGCGGATCATAGTACCGATTTCTAGACACGCTCACGTCACTCAAAGCAATGTCCTATCAAAGCTTGCTATGTGGTTCGTTGGAGGACCCGCAACCGCACACCACACCCACACCCTGCTGGCCTCAAATGGTAACAGCAACGCAACGATGGCAACCTTGGGACTCTGCATGACTAGATCCGGCCGTTCCATAGCCTGGACCTGTCAGCTGACAGAGTCGGAGACCGTCATTGCGTCCGTGGCGATCCACCCGTTCCGACCCCACACCAAACGGGGCCCTTGTCCTGTGCTGTAAACGCAATACCCCGCGTCTCATTCGTTGACGTTGTGCGGCTACGAAGCGGGATCCTAATTCCCTGCTGTAGTTGCGTAGGTGCTTTCAATGCTCTCTACCCTGGTATACTGGACTGCTGTTAAGGTTAGAAACACACTATTTCATAGAATAGAACTGGTCACTTCAATGTCTTTAGCTGCCCGTTAGACTCTCCACGGGATTACTGTACCCCTTTGTGCCTGTGCGCTATCTCGCACTTATTAATGCCGCGGCCACCTAGTGTATTATTATGTCCAGGCCTAGTGCCGTTCCAGACCATTACCAATAGATCAAGTGAGAGGAAGCACGAGATACGACGGAGAAGGTGCATGAGAAAGTGTAACACTGCAGTGTTACAGTTTGTACTACTGTAATGTTAACCGTTGAGTAGTAGCTTGGAATGTGGGGGTAGACAAATGCAATTGTATGATACCGGCCTGTAGAAGCTCCACTGCTATATGCAGCACTGTCATCGACGCACTAATAACTCCATAGAAAATGCATAGAGCCAGTATGTGCACAATGGTAGCAGTACTTTTAAACAGTATCCAGTATGTAACAACAATCTGTCCACAAAACAAAACAGATAGCAGTACACTAGTAGCACGGTAACACGCTAATCTCAGCTCAACCTCACATTCAGCACTTTCACATACTCAAACCAACCCACTGACAACTTTTCTTCAATCCACTCCTCACTTCATCCCTCTCCTTGCACCCCGCACTTCACTCCTCAACTTCCTCTTCACCTCCTAAATATGCTCTTCTTTGATGACGTTGACCAGCCAGTCGAGACCCTCGTTAAGACCGGCTCCGCTGATGGCACTACACGCCATGATGCTCCAGCTGCGATCCTTAAGACTCACGAGGTCCAGCGCCTTGGACACCTCGGACGCCGTCAGTGCACCCTTTTGGTCCTGCTTGTTGGCAAATACGAGCAGCGCAGCGTCGGTAAGTTCTTCTTCCTTGAGCATGGTGTGTAGCTCGTCGGCACTCGTCTGTAATCGCTCTTTATCCGTCGAATCTACTACAAAGATGACAGCCATAGTGTTGGCGTAGTAGCACCGCCAGTACGGTCGGATACTAGTCTGACCTCCTAGATCCCAGACATTGAACTTGAGGTTCTTGTACGTCAGCGTCTCCACGTTGAATCCAATGGCTGTGTTAGTAAGTTGGTCCAGCGGCAAGGGGGGAATGGGGCATTTCGGCAGTGTTTATGCCTCGTATCCTATTATATCCCGCTTCTCACTCACTTGGAACAGTCGAAACGACCTCGCCAATCTGCGTTAGCGCTGCTTCAGCACAACATCCGTCAGACCCACCTGAAGTTTGTACAAAATAGTCGTTTTTCCAGCACCATCCAGACCAAGAATCAGCACGCGGATCTCCTTATCCGTGGCCCATAGTCGGGAAAACAGTTTACCGAATGAGATACCTGAGTTAGCAGGAAAAGGGCGGGTCAAATGGCCACAGGCCACCAAAATCACTCACCCATTGCTGACTGGTGAAGCCACGGAACGCCGTCGCGTGCCAAATAGTAATGGGGTTAGGGCATTACCAAATGGAGTCGATTGGCAAAGCGAACAGGCCGATGGTTGGCTCGTCTGCGTAAGGTGGTCGAGATTTCGTCCTGACGAGGAATTGCCTAAATGGAGTGTTGTCACTATAGTTGTTACTATGCCTGCCAATTTTGACGTCATTTCACTTCTTTTTGACAAAGTTACGTCAACTTTTCCTGCCTCTTTACCGGGCCATCATAACCCCGTACCCCTGTAATCCGTACTGTGTACTATACGATACTTTTGTACCAAACAACCGTCTAACTTTCTACTACTTTGTTCTTTCACCAACTTGCTATTAAAACAATAGATCCATTCTATCAATATACTTAGGCAGAAGCATCCTTCTTGGCAATGTAGACGAGCAGGTCAACGACACGGGCAGAGTATCCGTACTCGTTGTCGTACCACGAAACAAGCTTGACGAACTTATCGTTGAGCATGATACCGGCCTTGGCGTCAAAGATGGACGAGTGGGTGTCACCAATGAAGTCGGTGGAGACAACGTCGTCCTCAGTGTAAGACAGGATTCCCTTGAGCTCACCCTCGGCGGCCTTCTTGATGGCGTTCTTGATGTCGTCGTAAGAAGCGGGCTTCTCGAGGCTGACAGTCAGGTCGACAACGGAAACATCGACAGTGGGGACACGCAGCGACATACCGGTGAGCTTACCGTTGAGGTGGGGGATAACCTTGCCGACAGCCTTGGCAGCACCAGTCGAAGAAGGAATGATGTTGCCCGAGGCGGTACGGCCACCACGCCAGTCCTTGTGCGAGGGACCGTCAACGGTCTTCTGGGTGGCAGTGATGGAGTGCACAGTGGTCATCAGACCCTGGGCAAGTCCAAAGTTGTCGTCAATGACCTTGGCAAGGGGAGCCAGACCGTTGGTGGTGCACGAGGCGTTGGAGATAACCTTGTACTCGGGCTTGTAGGCCTCGAGGTTGACTCCGCACACGAACATGGGGGCATCAGCAGAAGGAGCCGAAATGACAACCTTCTTAGCACCTCCCTTCAGATGGGCAGAGGCCTTGTCAGTGGTGGTGAAGACACCGGTGGACTCGACAACGTAGTCGGCACCGTTCTTGCCCCAGGGGATGTCCTCAGGGTTGCGCTCACCAGTGATGATGATCTTGTGGCCGTCAATGATGAGGTGGGTCTCGTCCGAGGTGACCTCACCCTTGTAGCGGCCGTGGGTCGAGTCGTACTTGAACATGTAGGCAGCGTAGTCAACAGCAATGAAGGGGTCGTTGACAGCAACGACCTGGACCTCAGGGTTGGCCATGGCGTTACGCAGCACCAGACGACCGATTCTGCCGAATCCGTTAATTCCGACCTTGACAACCATTGTGATTTAAAATGTAGAAACTAGAGCAATTGAAGAGACAATCTCAGTATGCAGAACAAAGGGGGCTGCCGGCTGACTTTATAGTTTTTTTTGGTTGGGACAAATCTGAGGCCACCCACAATGCAAAGTCCGTCCCTAGCCCGGAAGCGGAGGGAAGGCTGAAGAAACAGCAAGGGAGAGGGCGGTGAGTGCATTTACAGGGGAACGGCAGTCGGCAAAATGTGCTTACAAATAGGTCAATTGGGTGGTAGACAGCTTGTTTGGGTCCCATGTTGGTCACCGCTGTCCCCTGTACCGCTGCGTCGGCTCTCTTCTTCCGTCGGGTGGACACCCACCTTGTCGGCCAGTTCGGGGCCTGACCAATGGGCTACTGGGCGCAGACCCGCGTCGCGCCCTTGCCCTGCGCTGTGGTGGATCGGGTCGGGGTCCGAGTTTGCCCGAGCGCACGATAACTGTTTGCGGGGTAAGAATATCGCGATATAAAGTCGGCACATGGGCCGCACCAACTACCCACAAGTAGAGCCATTTTTTCGGCTCCGTTTAGTGGCAGTTGGTGGTGCTGATGGTGACGTGCTGGATGGCGGCTGCGGTGGCGGTGTCCAGTGATTGGCCCATTTTGTGCCCGTATCAGTGCAACCTTTGCCCAACAAAAATCTTCCAAACAATAAGCGCGTGTGTGAGGGTGTGACTGAATGACGTCGTGGCTTGCACGGGGTCCGGCTGAGTTATGTCAGCCAACCAGCGTATTGGTGGCGTGACGGACATGTGCCGCGTTGTCGGCAGTATAATTGCGGTGCCTCGCACTAGTCTATTGTTGGTACTACACGGGGCCCCTCATGGCAGTCGCGCGAGGCTTTTTTTTACAGGGCACAATGAGTAATGGCTGCAGGCCCGGAAAAACTCCAGCCGCGCGGCCCCCTGTCGCTTGTGCTGCGGCCTGGCTGCAGCGGCGATTGGCGGCTTCTCCGGCATCGGCACACGGAGATGACCGTTTCCGACATCCTGTTACGACGTGGTGTCAGCGTCTCCCGCTCGATCCTATTACGACAAGTCTCTTGTCTCACTCTTGTCTCAGTTACTGGCACCGCTGCTGCATGGGGTGATATAGTAGCCGTACCCACATGGCCGCTAGCCCCAGTCGAGCAGAACATAGAACCATTGGCACGACACAGATACAGTCAAATGGCGGAGAGAAGCTACAAGAACGAAGCAGAAAGCAACTGCCGTCTCTTCCTCAAAACCGTGAAGTGTCAATGGCTCGGAAACGCATCGCCGATGACTGATGACTGCTGCGTTAGGTGCACTTCCTCATGACGTCATGCATACTTTTTTACGTCTGTGCAGAATCTTACAGGGTACCATACAGCGAACGTTACCAAAGACCATGACACACACGGTACTAGCCGCGGGTGAGTCAAGGTAGTTACCAAGTGCCAGCCAGGTGTTAGAATCAGCAAAGTGCAGTTTCAGGGGTGTCCATGCCTCCTCAGCTACGCTAATGGTTTACAGCATAAACGAACAGATTGGCTGTGCTTTCTGCCGTAGCTACAGTAACTGGGTGCTACAGTACAGTTGCCAGGGTAGGAATACCCTATGAGTGGAAAAACCTTTGTGGTGGACGCTATGGATGTTAGGACCTGAGGGTAGTAAGTGGACCTCAGCGGTATTAAGGACCTCAGTGGTAATATATGGGCCTCTTCGGTAATAAGTGGACCACTGGGGTATTGATTGGACCGTTGGGGTATCAGGAGGATATCACGATATTAAGTGGGCCACTAAGTGGGCCACAGAGTATAGGTGGATCAATACAGACCCAGGTCCGGCAGACCAAGTGTCTCAGAATGCTATGCTACCAGCATTAGAGCACAACAATCACGTTTAAGGCCGAGCTACCGCCCAGTGAGCCTATCTACAAGCAATACCCAACTCTCAATATCCAATTCTCCATCCCAATCGCTCTAGTTTATCTTAGTGCGCAGGGTTACATACTAACGCAGTGTTCTAAGCTTAGCGCAAGTATTACATATAACGCAGCGGCTCCTTGAGCTGCCCTGACTACTGAGTTGAACTTGGTTCAATCCCCGTTATTTCAATGCTCAATTCTACCCCCACATCGACTCTACAATGCACTTATTCTACACTGAATGTAATGTTGCTGTCCACAACACCGTACAAGCTCTCTCGTACCCCTCACCTGCTGTGGCAGCTCCCCACCACCCAGCCCACCCACTCATACTTGCCTCACCCTTGACCAGGCCACCACCCAACACTCGTACCATGACATTTTGCATTTCGACAGTTACCCCTGCCATTCTATATCAAATCTGTGTATCATCCTGTATTTGCATAAGGCCTTTCCGCCGATTAACCTGACAGGCTCACTTCCTCTCCCCCGTTCTCGCTACTGCTGTCCTGCTCCTTTACCTCGTCATCACCCTCTCCTCCACCACACCTCACCGCGGCAAGGGCTCTCGATGCAGGTCTGTGCATACGCGGTGCTTACTACCCGCGTAATCTGCTCGCCGCAGAGCCAGTCGTAAAAAGCCATGAGGCCTCATCTACGACCTGATTCATATAATATCGCACAGTGGTCAGTGTTCCTGTTAGTCTTCATCAGTTACTCCTCCTGTTCCTCGGCTCTGTCTCCCGCTTTCCTTCTTCCTCCCCCATCGGCCCCCCCGTAACCCTCGACCACAGCCGCGCCAGCTCCCGCATGCCCACACACGGCATTGCCGAAACAAGTAGTGCTGTATCTCGGTGAGTTTCCGGCTCTGAGCTCTGTTTGAGGTGTTATATCTGTTTCACAGGCTTCTAGTACTACCATACGAGCATAGAGACTCCTCTTACAGGCGGTAAGACCGCTGTCATGCTCAATGCCACCTCCCCCCCGCCCCGCCTGTCGCGTGCTGCCCACCTGGCCGCTCCCGGTATAGCAATAAAATAATTAGTGCCCCGCAGGTATATGAAAGCTGCAGCCAACGTCTGAGCGTATCACGGTGAAAAGTGAAGTTATCTCTAAGCCCTCTGAAACTGTATCAGGTCTGTTATATCTTTTACTCTAGAGTTGATCAGTCCTGAACATACTTAAACTCGCCATGCTCCACCTTCCAGTTTACCTTCATTCTTACCTGCTGTAACCTCCCCCTCCCCCCTCCCCCTAAA